>CAKNET010000027.1:0-316325 GCA_930272545.1 Sphaerostilbella broomeana
CCCCCCCCCCCCCCCCCCCCCCCCCCCCCCCCCCCCCCCCCCCCCCCCCCCCCCCCCCCCCCCCCCCCCCCCCCCCTAGCAAATAGTCAAAATCGCCATCAGGCTGATTGATCCCCAAGAGGTTGCAACTGGCCCGTCTTCTCCATGTTCATTTCCGGCCCCTCCTCCTCCTCATCATCATCATCCCGCTCATCTTTTGCAGGTGTACCCGTCCGACAATCATCATCATCATCATCATCATCATGGAGCTGGAGTGCAAAAACCCTCCCCCACCTCAGGCAAGACATAGATGCCGGCATCACAGCGGCAAAGAATGGTCTAGTGGTCAGATTGGCATCTTCCGCGGTTACATATAGAAAAAGATCATCCCGTCCTATCGATAGGTCGTCATTATTCGTGACTGAGTCGGCTGCAGATATGACGGGCACATGGGGGAAAGTGTCTCAAACCCAAGTATGCAAGGAAGGCTGGCATCGGGCTGGCTGAACTGGGCGGGAGAACGAGGACTTGGGGTTTAGCCCAACCGTATTAATGCCTCACCAGCTGTGGTTCATCCAAGACCCAGGTGAACCATGGCCAAAAAAAACCCACTCTCTTTTTGTTGAGTCTCTTCAGCTGCTCTATCTAAAGTCTCTGATCAAGAGGACAATGCACAAAGTTCTAGAAACTATTACTGCATAATGGGTGCAAAGAGCAATTTGTGCTTGTTTCAAAACCCGGATGTGGCTCGAAACTGATCGGCCAAAATTCCCATGTTGCCTGCAAGACACCTTTGCGTGCTGATCCCGTGGGGTCCAAAGCGCCCGTAGCAAGCTGTCGGTAAGATACAGGAAGGAGAAAATAGACTGCCAATTCTGGCCAAGTACGGAGTGTGTATAATATGGCATTTGTACTCCACAGAGACAACACACCGATGCACCCTTTCCATGAATCCCGCTAAGATTACTCTGATGCAGTGGTAGGTGGGTAGTAGCTTTCTCTGTGTCATTTGTTAGAACTAAATAAACAGCCTATACTCCGTCTGCGCCACCTGGTCAAGGTTTTGTTTCTGTTTGTGACGATTAGGATCAATCAGGCGAGTTGCGGATGGCTATCCCCATCAGAATGCGATCCGCCCCACCTCATTGACATATACCTCAAAAGACAAACACAGTCATACATGACTTAGAGTAATCGTACGTAAAAACAGCCCTCACGTCGTGATACTTCTAGGAGCATGTAAGACAGGTCTATTGGCAGAAACATGCGCTACATGCCGCGTGTGGAGATGCATGACAATCCGTGTATCATCCATTTAAAAGACCAAAGACTTGCCAGCATTTTGCCTGACAAGCTTTGGAGACGAAGTTCCAGTGATCGAGGCCCATCTTGCCGCACACAGCGAGAAGGTGTTGGTTGAATGTGGTGGTCTGTTTGGGTATTTTAGATATTATGTGCCCGAATAAGACTCTGCTGCAGCAGGGTGTAATAGCCGAAAACTTGTGCAGGATGCCAGCCACTGAGTCTAGACAGACCGGGCGTCTCTTTCCAGGTTCCCGTCAAGTCGGAAACAAAAGGCCCGGCTAAATGATATATTGCTTAGAGTTGAATTGGTACGCTGGAAAAGTCTTGGCCTTTGGAATGTCTGCCCAAACTCGAAGTTATGTCATGGATGAGTGTTGTGAGTCGCACAACGACACGTGTATATCTGTCCGCGGCGAGACATGCAGGTGCCGGTAAAATTGAAAGAGAACGGGGATGTTGCAGATGGCAACCGCTTCGATAGAGGGACAGATGGTAATAACTGCAGTGACGATAGAACAAGGCCACTAGCAGTATAGGACAAAGGCAAAAAAAAAGAGTTGGTTGTTGGGCCTTTTGATGGTACAAATCCACGTATATCTTCATCCGCATGGCTCCACGGGCACTTTCCTGCAGCCTGTGGCGATATATCGTCAAGCTCGTGCGGGAAACGGGAGGATATTAGAGCACAGTCGAGGTATATCTCAGAAAACCAAAATTAGGATTATAATCAGACATATTCTGTGTCCACAAACCGTCGGCTAATCATACGTATCTGCACATATCCTCCGCACGAATATTCATGACGGGAGAGATAGCGACGTTAGACGGATAAGCAAATCCACGGGCCCGGTTCTTGGCAACAAAAAGTCGGCCAAACGATGGGGTCCAGACAGGGATCCAGCCTTTCTTTCCCGACCATGACCAGAGAGGGCCAGTTCTCAGGTTTAGCGGGCGGACGGCACGCGACGATCATCATCGTGTTCGCGTGTGAACGGTGAAACACTTGCTTTTTAACCCTACTAAATAGCCAATCTAAAGCAAACAAGCCAGAACTGTTCGGGGAAGGGTTAAGCTTCAAGCCTAGGTACTACTAGCAACTGTTCACTTACCAATACGCTCATCTTAGGCCGTTAGACAAGGCTCATCGACTGAAGCTTGAGCACAAATTGACAGGCAAGATGCGGAGTCCACGTTTCTGTAGAACTAGTGGAACTTGCTGCCACAATGGTGAGGAGCGAGACTGAAGCATACACTCTTATAGTATACATAAACGCCGCTTCGTAGATTGGCATATGTGGACTTTAGTAGCGAGTAAGCTGGTAGATCGAACTGTGGCGAACGACGCAGACTGCGCGAACAAAGGCCGAAGGGGATCGGTAACGCTATAATATCGGATGGCAGGTTTACATACTTAGTGGCCAAGGTGGTATGCAAGTCTCATTCAGCACATACACACCCCTCATCTCTTGGCCACGACAAAGAATCAAAAATCGTCAAACTTTGCTGAGGACCGTGGCAAATGCAGCCATTGGACAACAGAGGTGTTGACCTGGGCAGACGAGACGGCCCGCTGCGGTTGTAAGTGATGTATACCAGCTTTCTTCTGCCGACCGGCTCTTCCCTGCTGTGAATCCCGGGATGACGGGGAACGTGGTTTGAGTGTTGTCTAGACTCGTCTCATCTTCTCATGGTCTCACGTTCTCACGTATGGTCCTTCGACGACGGGCCCGACAAACTGGGATGTGGATGCATCCTGTTGCATTGGGCTGCAGCCAGGCGAGGCGGCGGCATGCCGACTCGCGTTTTGGTTTGGATGGATTGCATAATCGCTCCTCATCAAGACAGACACGGACGGGATGAAGTGGCAGGGAATGGTTCGCTTGTAGAAGAGTTGGCCGTACATGTGTTGGTTCGAGCAGTTGGAGCTGACAAGTCGTTTTAACCTGCCTCAACGTGGCAGATGGACACCAGGGTTTTCAAGGTGGCTGACAAGCGAGGACGGGAGATGCTATGTATGTATATTTCACGCACCCCGGGCCGTGAACCTGGCTGTGATAATGATTGAAATTAGCCCTTGTTGTAAGTTCCAAGCCATCCTTGGATGATGCGCATGCACTCCGTACACCGTACATACCTCCGGAGTACCTGGAGAAGTTTTGCTCGCTCTCGTTCCTGGACTTTTTTTTTTTGCGCCGTTTGTCGACTGTCACGTTAGATGATGGTTGGAGTGGATAACTGCGTAGCGGTGAATGAAACCGGCCTAAAAACTGAGAAGTGAGAAGCAACGCGAGATGCCTCCCATCGTCCGTCCAAGTTCTACCCATGAGTTTTTGTGGCATCTCAACCTCTTAATCGTAGGGGCGTCATAATGAGTTGCCCGTCAGTACGGAGTGTGTCGAGTGTGTCCTCAGTCTCCTCAATTGCTACTCCTTACCTTCTGCATACTGCAGTCTGCCATTTTCCTATAGCATGGCTGATATCCTCCTCCGGCACACGCTGGCTATCATGTAGGTACCTGCACCTAGTGGCAGGCATTGCTATAGTGCACGGTCGGTGGTTCAAAGGCCCCCAAAACTGAACCGTAATAAGATGCGTCTCCCTGTGAGCCACGGCTGAAATTTTTTGTTTTTGCATAAATGGATATTGAAGTGAAGAGAGAAGAGATTGAAAGTTTGCCAATTGTTGATTTCTCTTCATAGGGATGATGACGTTTTGCTGGGAAAGTTGCCCCCATAAGCACCAATGTGTAGAGCACATGTATTGGGTACCTATGGACTCGACTGACCAGTTATACCACAAAAGGTAGCAGAAACTACAAATCAGGAATCAGGATACAAATATCTGATACGTGGTAACCTGAAGCCGGAAGGCAGGAGCAGTGTGCAAATGAAGAAGCCACGATGGAAGAGCACCATACCGCCCAACCGCCGTCTAATCCAAATCAGTTCTGCAAATGACAGGTCTTGTCTTCATCCCCCAACCGTGTTTACCACCCTTCTCCAATTCCACTATGATCCCCATGGCTCCATGCGCAAAAGCTCCAGATGAGACAAGGAAAAAGGGTCTTCCATTGTAGCGCTCTGAGACAATGTCACTCCACCCTCGCTTTCGGGCTGACTTGCACCACGAGCATGCATCCTGTGTGTCTTGCACGCCGCCCTTTGTTCGCTCGCCAGTGAGCCTTGTTCTCATCATCGTGCCGTTGCCTCAGTCGCATTTCACATCCGATCTCCAAAGAAAATTCTCCGCTATGCTCATCACACGGTCGGGTTTGGCCTCCAAATCTACGTCTCCGCCTTCTGCGAACGGCGTGAGTTAATTAATCCATCAATTGCACATAATTCCGCGGCAGGGCTGGCACCTTGGTCTTGCAGGTTGAAGAAGCAAGCACCAGAAGTATCGCCGGTCATTAGCTTCACAAGCGCCCTACTACCGAATGCTAACAAGCGAGAAATCAGTCAATGGTAGCACAGACCATATCGGTCCAAGTCAAGCAAGGCCATGGCTTACGGTTCAGCCACGCCGACGTCCCAGGAATTGGGGTATCCCGCTCTCCACCTATCAGCTGAGCAAATCACACACTCGACGCTCAAGATGTTCCAACTGCTTATGTCTTTCCCAAGGTCATGGACCGAAAGATTCAAGACCGATAGTCATTTTCCCATGATGACTCGATGGCCATAGCTATATCAAGTCACCTCATAACCATCATCGGCGGCCAACTTTAGCAATCAATTTGGCCCCTCACATGTTCATTATCTTGTTGGAGTATCGACAACGATGGCAAGGCATATTGTAGCTACTCTGACACCTAATCACGAATATACAAAGGTGTGAGAAGTATTAGCCAAGTCTTCGGCTTTCGAAATTATTACCTTCGTGGTAAGGGTGCCGGCATGCATTAAGTTTGGCTCTTTACTAGTATATCAGCCGGTTTCGGGTCTCGATACCACGAGTACGATCCTTGTTCCTCATCGCCCTCTAAGTTCCTATTTTAACCAGCACATTTTATTAGTGTCTAAGAATACCAAGGACCACTATTATGAAGGCATGTTCCGAATGCGTTTGTACAGAGCACATGATGGCCTGGACAAGGCTGGAAATCCCGGCCCATTCAAGTACAATTAGCTCATCCCCTCAACCAATCCGATCATCAACTCTACGGTGCTATTGCATAGCTGCTAGCCTTTGATTGACGTCAGCACGGCTCGGCTTACACATAATCCGACCAAAATGGCTTCAGTCCAATGGAGGAGAGGATCCAAACGGAGGGAGCGGGCTCAAAAGTGGTGCTTCCAAGCCTATCTTCCTGCTAGACAGCAAGATGCCGCAGCGGGTCCAGCAATTCGGGTTCACCCACCGCCACCTTTGAGGCTGCCGTGACATGGATGTACCCTTCGCCTTGTGGAATAAGATCTGTCATTTATAACTTACGCAACCCCTGGCCAGCGACCATTTGACACCCCTTGCCCGACTGTTCTCGCAGTGGTGTTATTCTTTGCGGTAGACATGTGGAGCTCATGAGTAGCTTCTCTGGCGGCTGTGGGCCTGTACCACCACAGATACCGTTACGGCCCCACCCCAATGCTGCAGCAGGGTGTTTTGCTCTTGAGAATGAACTTTACCTTCAGAGAAACGCAAGGAGTACAGTACTTTTCACCCTGTACAAGCACCCCAGTTTTACTACCTAGGTACCTATTGGCCTGACCAGCCCCCGAACGCGTTCATTTTCCTTACCAGGCGCCATTGCCCTTGGTCCATAGGCTACATTTTTTCTTCTTTCTTCCAACGGCCATCTCGTCGTCATCCCTTGGACTAAATTGCTTCGGTGTGCTCCTAGATGCCGTCAATGTTCGTGAGAAGACGCGGCGTGTGTCTCACAGTGCATTTCGTGGCTCTCACCCGCCATCTCCAAGAAACGTGGCGCCCTTGGATGTTCCTTTTACCTCAGTCACACACCAAAACAAGTCTTGCAGCTCAATGAGAGCCCATCCATTTCCTGGCGCTTGTCGCGATCCTCGATCCCACTCTACGTAGTAGCTGCCGCCTGCACACAGGGGTGGTCCCTGTTGAGGAACAATCCGCCAGCTCCCTCCTAGGACCACGTCGGTGGCCTATCCCTCCCAGAGGACGGTAAAGTCGCTGACAACGTGCTGGCGCACTTGCATTATCCAAATGTGCCTTTCTCCCACTGCTACCCAAGACCTCAGAAACCCGCTAAGTCTGCGGATTATCCTTGTGGGCGGTCCCTACGGAGTAGTGTATTTCATTCAAAGCATCGCGGGACCGGGCACTTTTTGCCTCGTGCGCATCTGCAATATTTGGATAGATTCACTCCTTTTGAGCCCCGCATCCATACTTCATCTCCCCCAACATCAGCAACGATCTTGAATAAGGGCGTGCAGCTTCCTGTCCTTCTATCTGGGTGACTATTCTGATAGAGTTTCTTGGAATGAATGTCTAAGATATCTCCATTTACAGCGGTATTGGTCCGTTTGGACGACTAGGCTCCGGCTAGGGTACAGCAGCAAGCCTTAATATACTACCACCAGTACCTCTACCTAGCTTGTTGTTAATATTCAACCATTACATCTGCCTTTTTCCTCTGCTCGTCCTGGAACAGCACCGACCATGTCTTCGGTTCCAGGACGCTATGTCGACAATTCAGTGGATTCGAGCAAGCCCTCTACAATGTCGTCTGCTTCCATCAATACAATGCGGCCCCAGGGCTATCGGGGAATGGGGACAATGTCGCGGCCATATAATGGCAGTGTCCCTGATCACTACGCTTCCTCGCGCTTCGATACTCAATCACCTCTAAGCGAAGCGCCTCGAGCGCAACGATTGCCTCCTCCTCAGAGTCTGATGACTAGAATTCCCTACGAAAGCCCTTCCCTCTCGTCTCACCCCCAAGATCAGTACAATTTCAAGTCTACGCACACGCAATACGACAACTCAGGTCTTTCCACATCCCACCAAACGTCGCCATTCCCGTCATCGTTATCACCTACTCACAACCACATCTACTCAACTGCAAAAACGCATCAGCCATATCGAGCCAGCAGCACATCAGACCTAGCTCCTCTTACTCACCCATCACAGCCGGTATCAGCTAGAGAAGCTGAAAGTTTGTCGGAGCGGCATCTGCCACGAATCTCACAAGATATAAATATGGAAGCAATGCCACCACAGCCGACAACGTCAAACCCTTACCAGCAACATCCTGATGCCAGATTCACTCCTGATGCGCTAGGTATCAATCAGCATGCCCCAGCACCAAATTTGGCGGTCAATCTTGGTCAGACCTTGAGCGCTCCACCGCTATCTCAAGCACATCGAATTGAAAGCGGGCCAATTGCAACCCGGATTCCAAATCTATTAGCGGCCAGCAGGGCCGAAGCCTTAAATCACATGGACTTCAAACTCCGAATGCGTCAGCAACCAAACGCAGCCCGAGCATGTGGATTTGGTGATAGGGATAGAAGGGTCATTGATCCACCACCCATTGTGGAACTTGTTGTCAAAGCTTCCAGTCTCACCCCTGAAGAGATAAGAATATATTTGCGCTATGAGAGCTATGTCATGAGCTGTGCAATATACGACGAGTCCGGAACTCGAGACTCATCTTACATGCCAGAGGAATATCAGCATCAACGACGCCTGATGGGGTCGCTAGTGTCAACGCCATTCGTAGGACAGGATGAGAATGGCCAGGAAGGATGCTTTTTTTGCTTCTCGGATCTTTCCTGTCGCACGCCAGGGACCTTTCGTTTGAAGTTTACTTTGATGATGATCGATCCTAGTCAGGCAGGGAAGGTAAAGCACTTTCCCATCCTGGCAGACATAAAGAGCGAGGCCTTCAAAGTCTACAGTGCGAAGGAATTTCCAGGAATGGTTGCCAGCAGCTCCTTAGCGAAACGATTGAAGGAACAGGGCTGCATTATATCCATCAAAAAGGGTAATGACAGGACGAAAAACTCACGTGGTCCAGACGAACTTTCGGAACATGACGAGGATGACGAAGGGGAAACTTCTCAGGGTCAGAGAAAGCGACGGGCAATTGGGAACTAATCCAGTGCATAGGAAATGGCTTGGCTATAAAAACAATGGATTCAAAAAAAAAAATTATGCTGAGTTCGAGAGGAAATCGGCCGAAAATGAGCAGAGTTTGTCAAGGGGATGGGGTTTAGAAGATACCAGGTGGTATTATTCAAATCCCCATTCATGGCTATAATTACAAGTTTGGAGTCACGGTATTCGGTGTGTTCATGGTCAAAACTACAATAAGTAACTTCAGCTGTTTTTTTTGGGGGGTGTCCAAAGCGATGGTTCGGTTTGTCAAGACTTTCAGGACTTATGGTTTTCATATCAAAGACGGAAATTTCGGTGCAATGTTTTGACATAGAACATTTCCTTTGAAACTTTCAGCACGGCTTCAACATGTCAAGTTGTACAATCTGAAAATCTGGCTCGAATGCATTACAGAGACGACACTACACGTCCAACTAGATGGAGAAAGACTGTATAATGTTCCCAGGACATAAGCGAAGTCGGGTGTTGGATTTATTTGCAATTTGGTTGGTTCGTGCACTCAGCAGTCATTGGAATTCCGCATCGTACTATAATGACACATTCGAGTTTCGGTGGAGGAGAGAGGGAGAATTGTCGCAAGCAGATGCTGAAATTGCAATGATTTATAGCACCGAGGATAGGGAGCGAAAAGTGTAGACCAACAGGGGAATCAGGGCTTTTCGGGCCCTTGTAGGTTCCTGTCGCGCTGCTGTTGCAGGGAAGGGAGTGGCGGTAATTCTCATTGTGCGAAATGGCCCTTCTAATAAAGCTTGTATCTTACCTAGTGTTGATGCTGCTGTTCCCGTGTAGGCAACATGAAGTTGTGAACCAACGAATATGATTTTGGGATTGAAAGGAATTGCTTTGATCTGAATGGTGGATAGTGGAGGCTCACGGCCCGGTTATGCGCTTCGTTTGCATCTTGCGCGTAGCATTGCGCGTCAAGCACCAAGGACCACACTGTTTCGAGATCGTGGAATGCCTCTGTCCCAAAGTAAGCAATTTTTCGGGTGCTTCTGCCGTCGTTTAATTATTGCAAAAGGTCTTATTGCGTGCTAATAATTACGGATTCCGCCAGAAGCACCTAATCCTAAAGCAGGACGCGTCGATAAAGGTGGGACATCATCATCTGCGTCACCTTCCCATATATAACCAACCGGATCTGTCAGCTCAGACATCTTTTAGATCATCGCCAAACAAGTCATCCTGTGGGTGTTTATTTTCACGTGTTGTGGCGGCTTGGCCTTCTGAACTTGTTCTTCAATCTCTTGGGGGAAACCACAGTGGGTGGTTTCTACGCAGCACCTTATTATTGACTCTTCAAACCTGGTGCGAGACCTCAGTATAATGGACAAGGGAAATCTACATTCGCAGGGGCCGCCGCCACCGCCATACGAAGTGCCAGCTTATTCAACGGGCAAGCAACATCGTCGTCGAGTACTTGTACGGAATTTTGTGTCAATTAGGACGTTGTTAAGTTTTGCGATTGCGTCATCACTGTTCTGGCTGTGCATCACTGTGAATCGGCAGTTTACGCGATGGAATTGGTCGTCACGGTCTGGACAAGAAGCTTCGCCACGGCTTCTGCAGCAATTTGAGGAATCGGTGGCTCAGTGTAAAGAGCTGAATCGCATGCCCGTCAAATTGGATCCAAGTTCCCGGAAGACCAATCCCAGATGGTCTGCAAGCAATGGCCAGCTCCAGACCATTGTTCTCAGAAACGCTACGTTATTCAACGGCGACGACTTCCAGCCACATGCTGTGGACATAGTGTTCTCCAAGGGTATTGTAGAATCCATCCACAAAACAGCTAATGGCGAGAGTTTTGGCGATGCCATTGTGTACAATGTCCACGGACGATATGTCACACCGGGCTTAGTTGACATGCACTCTCATCACCTGTCTGAAGTATGGCCTGAAACTGAGGTCAGCACTGATGGAAACGAGGAGACCCAAGAAACAAAGTCTTTGAATCCGATGTTGCGTATTCTTGACGCCCTTAAACCATATGACATTGCCACCAAGCTCATCCTGTCTGGGGGTATTACATCTTCGCTCATTTTACCCGGCTCGATAAATCTCATTGGCGGCCAAGGGGTTCCAGTCAAAAATGTGCTCTACTCGGGAGAACATTCTGAGCCGGTTGTTGATGATATCCTCCTTGAGCGAGGTGTCCCTCTTCACGAACGCCGTCGGTATATGAAAATGGCATTTGGTGAAAACCCCAAAGGTATCTGGGGATACACACGTCAAGGAAATTCATGGCACTTGCGGGAGCATCTACAAAAGGCCAAGATTTTGAAAGAGAACCAGGATAGCTATTGCCATGCTATTTCACAAGGGCACAACTGGGGTATTGGTAGCAGAGTCCAGTTCATTCATCAGCATGGCAAGCTCCCGTTTCAATTGGAGCTCGAGCCGACTGTCGCAGTGCTTCGCGGCCAAGTCCTTGTACAAAATCACAATTATGAACCGGAAGACATGGAAGCCATGCTTCGCATCAGCCATGAGTTCGGATATCGCGTCAGAGCTTTTCATCATGCAACAGAGGCATGGCAGGTCCCCCATATGCTCAAAGAGAAGGGAGACAACCTGACCATAGCGCTTTTTGCTGAATTCAGTTTGTACAAGGCTGAGGCATACTCGCCAAACCTTCACGCCGGTCATATCCTCGACAAGCACGGCATTCCTGTGGCGTACAAGTCTGACCACTCTATGGGAATGCTGAGCGCCAAGTATCTGGTTTCTCAAGCAGCCGTTGGACATGCCTTCCATCTCCCAGAGGTCAAAGCCCTCCAATCAGTAACCTCCATTCCTGCCAAGGCAATAGACCTCGACTTCCGTGTGGGTCATTGCAAGCCCGGTTTTGATGCAGACATTGTTGTGTGGGATTCCCACCCCTTGTCTGTTGGCGCAACACCACTGCAGGTCTTTGTTGATGGCCAGGCGCAGTTGGATCAGTCTCTGGTAGAGGAGAGCATGGCTACCACATTTACGACAGCTCGTGAAGGAGATGGAGCGGAGCCAATCCAGCCACAAGTTCGTTATGAGCCAGATGATATTTACAGAAAAGATATTTGTGCACAGGCACAAGCGGCTGACCAGAACTTCATCATAGAAGGCATCAAAAGTGCTTTCCTGGAAAACTATCCGGAACTGAAAACATCTCTAAATCAGCCCCTTTCAGAGCCCACACAGTTAGTTGTCGAGGATGGAAATATTGTTTGCATAGGTCCGACTTCTGCTTGCTCTGAAGCAGTCACAGCATTAGATGCGAGTGGCAAAAAAGTGCTGCGGATGAAGTTGCAGAATGGCCATGTCCTCCCCGGTTTCACTGTCGTCTCCAGAGCCCTGGGCATAACCGAAATTGCTACACTTCGAAGCAGTGGTGACGGTGAAGCAGCAAATCAGAAAATCCAAGACCCTGAGAGCCTAGTGTATGCCAAATATGGAGTGGCCCTTGATGGCAAATCGTTTGCCAGAGCTCGCCTCGGAGGCGTGACGAGAGCTATTACATTGCCCTTGGCAGATGCTTCCGGCTTTGTCCAGGGAGTCAGCACCGAGATCCTTACCAGTAATACGAAAAGCATCACCCATGGTGGCATCGTTCAAGGCGATGTGGCCCTACACTTATCCCTCGGAGAAGCCACAAAGCAATCGGAAGGCACAATAAGCAGTGGAGTGCATCAGCTGCGCAAAATGCTGAAGGCTGGCAATAGCAAGTACAATGAAACCCTGTATGGGCAGGTTGCTGCAGGCGAGATTCCGCTCGCTGTTTATTGCAATAACAAGGTAAGAGAGCATCGCTAGCATAATTTTCTCTCTCACTATACGCTAACATTGAAATTATCATAGAATGATCTAGCACAACTAATTTTGATCAAAAAAGATTTCCCCAAGACCAACATCGTCATCTTAGGGGGGAGAGAGGCGCCATATGTAAGTGAATGACTCGAGTCAAACAGGATCTAGGAAGCTGATGATCTTGGACCAGGTAGCAAATGACTTGGCAGCTGCCAACATATCTGTGATTCTCTCTGAAAATCGGCCAGCTCCGGATATCTTCCGAGACATGGATGCCGTTGTTGGCCCTCCTCTCACTCGAAGTGTAGCAAGCTACTTAAAAGAGGCTGGCGTAACGTTTGCCTTGTCTATTTTCGAGAACGGTGAGCCCTTTCCTGGTAATGGATTATTCATCCTGATGGAGTGCGCTAACTTGTTGATTCATCACAGCTATGCCGGTAGACTATCGCATTCACGACCTTGGTCCTGAAGCTGGGTGGGCTGCCAAATATGCTAATCTCAATGAAGAAGAGAGTGTGCGTCTTGTTACGTCCAACGTCGAATCGATCTTGGGTCTCAAAAAGAGCAAGGACCTAGTTGTGTTTGAGGGAAATCCGCTTCGATATGGGGCTTCTGTCGTATTCTCATTCCATGCTGATGTTGAGACCGGTAAGCTGGAACTTGCAACTTGTTTCCCGCAGGAGGACGAGCACGCAGGCGGGCCACGTTTGCAGTGATCTCCATGGGGGTGTTTTTTTTTTTCATTTTCTTAAACGAGCATGGAAGGGTTGTGGCGTAGCTGAATGGTGTAGGAAGGTGTATATATAGAAGTCAATGTGGCAGCCTCCTGGTTAAAGAAATTCCATCCGGCTGTCGATAGGTGCGCCTGGGAACGCCATTTCATGAGAACTCGTGTGCCTTGAAGCTGAGGTTTTGACTTTTGACTGTTGCCTTCTTCATCAACCAACCAACATGTAGAGTCCTAGATGCGCGCATGCACTGTATCCGGCCAACAGGTGGTTGACTGACCCTTGACAGTGAATGTGTCAGATATCGATTTTCCCCCTCAACACTGGAACAGCAGAACTAGCTGCCCACTGCTAAGCAAAACCCTTGCATGTGTGTCTACCTGCATACACTGCATCTCCGCCTGCTCACTGACATTGATAATCCCCTTGAGCATATCAACTGCACTCACACGATGATGACGGTGGCGTGGTTTGTGGCTTGCGAATTGTAAACCAGACCGGGGGAGCTAAGCACGATGGAGGGAAGAGGAGGATGAGACATGAGGAAACAAACCAGCGTACAACCTCCCAATGGTAGAAGCTTCTTTTACAGCTCCAGTAGATGTTCTTACCTCCATCATCTATTAGCCAAAAAAAAAAAACCCACAGTGGGGATGAGGAGCAAATGACTCGGTTCTTGCAGGCAGGTACTTGGGTAAGTTGTCGACAGGTGACATGATCTTTTCCAACCCTGTAGCCACCCAACCACCTTGTTAACATGGCGCCAGCTGCCTTGCCGTCAATGTGATGCATCACTTTCTTCAGACTCGCCTGCGACGTAAACGGCCATGGGCGAACCTGACAGGTCTCCTCGGCGAAGGGGTATCATTGCCAATTTGGAATCAAGATGGGCCAAGCCCGCGTCTTGGGCATTTCTATGCCAGCCAGCATGATACATACACTACATACATACTATTGACCTATTCAGACAGGCAGGTGTGTGTCAATAATATGCATGTGCTCTCGACTTGCTGGCGATCATGTGTGGATGGGTTGGGACTGAAGATGTGTAAGATTTAGGTAAGATGTTCTGAAGGGTGATGTCTTGTGTTTAATTATATTCTTTCCATGCCTTACAACCTCTCTTAGGTGGTTTGATTCAAAATGCCTACATCTATGTCGTGATGCCAAGATCATCATGTAGATAGGTAGATATGTTGACGCCGCCAACGCTTGCACCTCTATAAGCGTCGTTGCTGGTTCCGCATTCTGCCCCGACACAACGACAGCCGTGTCGTTGACTCTTTCATGATTTGTCTTTCCTCCTTTAAATTTTGGACCAATTGCAACGATGCAGGAGCTTCTGATATGCTCGTCATAGTGACAGCTGCTGGCTCATTGGCTCATTGAATGGCAACATGACATGACACTCGCGGATGCTGGGCTGCTTAAAGTTTGTGATGAAGTTGGAAAGTTTGGTCTTTGTTTCTCTAGTCGACTTATGATGAAGATACCGTTCCTGAAAATGCTGTTTTTTTTTTTGTTTTTTATATATGGATTGTCTTGCAGCCTTAGGAAATGGATCACAAGCCTATTGGTCTATGATGTTTTTAGACGAGTGAGTGTGGATGCGTCAACAATTTCAACTATATCTGCATCTGCTGATTTTTTTCAAGTTGCATAGATAATTTAATTGTCAAGGCGAAAACACAGAACAAATTGTCCAATGCGAATATATCTATCTAGTTTGAGGATGTTCGGCGTCGTCGTAAAATGTGTTAGCGTTGCTACATTCACGAGGCTTTATCTGTGAGGCTACCCTACAGCAGCCCCATAGAACTCATCACGAGAGACGCCCGGTTAGCTCAATCGGTAGAGCGTGAGACTCTTAAATGAGGCACACGTTCTGATGTAATCTCAAGGTTGCGGGTTCGACCCCCGCATCGGGCTCTTCCTATACTTTCTATGATTGAGATGGTTCCTCGTGTTGATAATTTTTTTGTTCTTCCCTGGAGGGATTGGCTGCCTTGCGCCGTACCACGTCAATAGATATCTACTTATAGGTAGGTAATCAATCAATCAATATTTGGATATCATATCTCCTCTAGGGTCGTAAAGAAATTTCTGCTTCTGGGGTGGTCAGCCAGTATTTTCCCGGCTAATAGCCCTAGAGCGTTGATTGATTTTTTTAGGGCTACTGAGGCTATCACTCCTGTTGTAGGTTATGCAATTACGTGAACAGCAACCAAAATACAGTTAGACTTTCGAGTACGCCTACATTGTGGTATAGCCTTGATAACAACCTGTTGGATCCAAAGATTGATAGCTCTCATGTCCGAGCGCTTAAGATATCATGATCCAACATTTAAGCCTGGGCTAATTGCGAGGGCCTACCCTGCACTATCCTGTAGTCGAACAAACAGCAATCCATTATAACGAGAGGTATTCATCTTCTTCCAGCTACTCTACAGCCTGGCTAACAGACTTTTCCTTCATTCTATTACGGATGGTAAAACTAAGCTTTGACGTGATATTATCTATGGCTTTAGCGGCCGATGCTGGGCCTGTAATATATACTGACGAATTCCTAGATGGGTATGAATGGGAGCTACTTGAGGTGATTAAATCTCACTGCAGCTGTTTGCATTGGGTTCGGAATATATGTAGATGGCTGGTTCGGGACGTGGTCTTATCCCTAGAGGGATTTGCGGCCATGCGCCATACCAGGTTAAGGGCAATCATTCAATCAATCGGATATTAAACGGACATGGAGGCTAAAGAATTTTGCAAATACCCTCCCCTTAAGCCTCAAGTATCGGGTGATCAGGGCAAGGGCGCACCTTACCTGGCGTATAATAATACCAGGGTATCCCCAAGTTTCAGGACGACCGTCATTCTCTGTACGGAGCACTCCGTACCTGCCTTGTCCCCAGTCTGTAAACACTGACACTGAGATGCCTAAGGTACCAAGGTACCAGCTTGCATGGTAGCCATGAAATCGACTCAGGCTCGACCATGGCGACAGCCAAAAACAGCAGGAGGCGGCGCCCAAGGACCAATCGGCTGTCGCGAACCATTCGGCCAGCGTTAGTGCGTTTCAAAGGCAACGCTGTCCCACCGTGGCTCCTTCCGCTGGCCACTCACAGCAATAGAGCAGGCGACGGAAGGAAGCGCCTTCTTCCAGTGAACGGACACTAAAGCCAGGCACAGGGGAACCTCCCGCCTGATGAGCCTGAACAAAAGGAGGCGCGACAAAAGGGGTTGTACGCAAACCCCACGAGCAAATACAATGGATGCGCACGACACGAAGGCAGACCAAAAACCAGAGCGATGGAAAAAGGAGAGAAGACCATGAGAAGCAATTCGCCTCAAGCCTCTGTGGATCCGTGTCCCGGGAGGCACAAGCGATGAGGTTTCCGATAAACTCGCTCTCAACACTACGGCGTGGGGTGCCAGGCCATCGGAGCCGGAGAATGGAACATTCCCTCTTCGATCCTCGCCCGATAGTCAGACTTGCGCCGTCTAATAGGGCACGCTTATCCTGAATGCTTGGGCCACTGCACAGGCTGGACCAAGCCAGAAACAAACGAATAAACAAAACAAACGGACAACCAAACAACCATAAAATCCTCCCGACCCCGTTAACCCTTGCTGCTTACCAAGAAAAACCACCTGAAGCATCTCGGAGTCGGGGAACAGCTTCAAAAGAGTTGCCGTCAACAGGCATCCGTTGATCCGTAATTTCCAGGCTCATCAGTTAGCCTTGTCGCTGACATGGCTATGATGCCCAGCCATGTTCTTGGAAAGCGGACACTCGCAAGAGTATGGATATTATCCCATGTCGCCAATGGCTCTCTCGGATCCTGCAGCAATGGAGGAATGACAATACTGAATTAGATGAGGTACCTCGGCGTCTGTGGAAGCAGAGAAATATGTGATCTGACGACGGATTCATCGTACTCATAACGGCTGAAGCGGCATGTCCAGCTGCAGGCACTGCAGCTAATTGCGGTTCATGACGTTCATGAAGTGATGAAAAACTTTTCTCATGCAATACATTTTATCGCCCGCCACTGGTTCGGCAGGCAGCACAAAGCAACAACGGGATAACAACAGAGCTGAGGGCTAGCTGAAAGTGTACCTAACCCATTCACATCGCCGTGCAAATCACCAAAGCGTGTCCAGGCACCATCCCTTCCCCTGTTTGCTCGGCGAGCAAACGTTTGTTTCAGATATGCCATTAGCGCCCGCCACATGAGAAACGTGGTTCTCATGAACGCTGATCGGCCAAACGATCCGGACGGTCTGCAATTGTTCGACGGGAATTCCGCTTCAACTAAGCGCCTAGCACGATAGACAATTCGCTGGATCTGTACCCAAAAGAATCACGGCGACTGTCATATGCGGCCACGATGAGGCCTTGGGTAGAGCGATTGTTTAACAATGTTGATGCATCATGGGGGCTTGCCCCTCTTCTGTGGATCGATCAAGGTCGCCGAGTTCTTTCAATCTGGCGTTTCATCGCACCACGGCCCATCGTGCGGCCCCAAAAAAAGGAACCGTCAGGTCCAATCAGGCTCTCCTCTATGGCGAGCCATATGCAGGTACAGCGCGCGCCAACATGCATTTGTCCCCCAGCGTCGACCTCTGATCTCTGTGGCTTGAATCATGGTTGGACAGTGTGGCAATCGCGATAACTAGAGCGCCATGAATCTCTATCAGTGGGCTGCTAAAGGGGCCAAGCTGACCTTCACCAGGGCATTGTCTGCCTTTTGCGGCTCTCTCTGTGCTCTGTGGCCTGGACTTGGCGGAGAGGACTAGTCGACCGGAGGCAGACAAGCAGGCCCTGACCTTGTTCGTCAGGATCAGATTTCCATCCCTTCTCTATGCGCGAGGCGGATCAATGCCATGGATCTATCCTGTTCCTCACAGTCTGGTCAAACAAGCAACAGGAGCATCGTGGCTGCGTGCATCAGGGGGTCGGAATCTGGACTTGCTCCAGTAGGCGCCCCGACCCCGCTAACCTACTAGCTACAGGGACAGTTCTCGCTCATCTGATGGCGGTGCATCCCTAAAGCTTGGCTAGCCCTGGCTGACAACCTGGGAAAAACCACAGGCTGGTGGTCCTCCGACTCCACCTCTGTGTATGCTTCGGTATATACTTCATCTTTACCCCCGGAATGCTCTCAGGTGCTTCTGTTCCTATTTGACCTTCAACCTCGCTGGTCGTTTCTGTTTCGGTTCTCTTCTTTCCAGACCACTCCTTTCCTCTTCTTTGATATTTCAAGCAGAATTGCTGGACACTTCCTCTCATTTATTGCATCTGGCACGATCAGCCTTTGTTCGCTCTTCGTGTCTTCCATTCCTTTATCACGACAGAGACTTTTGACGCTCGCGTGTGATTCAACAATTCGCTCATTTCCAAAGGTGCTCTGGTATCACCGTTGGCCTTCCTTCAGACGTACTAGCGATTCTACCTCGGTGTTGTTGCACCCGAACTTCGACACTATATTGTTCCTACCTTTCCCACTGCTTCTGGCTACGTTCCGAAATATTCAACATGAAGTTTTCCACCTCTACAGCCCTTGTGGCCATGGCTGGTGTGGCGGCTGCCGGCAAGGACTCTCGTACCTTTGCTGTTATGCACTTCTCCAACAAGGGTCTGGTTCAAGCTCGAGCTGATCCCATTGTTAGCCCTGGCAAGGCCTCTGCTCACGCCCACAACGTCTTGGGAGGCAGTAACTTTGGTCTCTCCTCTACTGGTCAGGATTTGACCAAGTCCAAGTGCACAAATGCCCTCGTTAAGGGCGATAACAGCAACTACTGGTACCCCATGCTCTACTTCCACGATCCAAAGACGGGTGATTTCGAAGCTGTTGAGATCTTCTATACCAACGCCTACTACTTCTTCGAGGCTACCAACGATGACATCAAAGCCTTTCCCACTGGACTGCAGTTGGTGGTTGGCAACCCAGATCTCCGCGAGCCCCCATCGACTGGCTCTATTACCCAACTCGACCCTTCCAAAGGCCCTGTTCAGCCCATCAAGTTCACCTGCCCCCGCGATAATAACAACTTCGACAATCCCCCTTCATGGCCGACGAACTCGAATGGAACATCGGCCGGAATGCGAGACCCCATCAACAAAGGCGAGGGTGTTGGTTTCCCTGATGTGGACTGCGACGGATATGCTTCCCCCCTTCGCTTTGATGTTCACTTTCCTTCTTGTGTCAACCCAAATGCTGATTTGACCAACTACAAGGAGAATGCTGTCTACCCTAGCGATGCTGGCAATGGAAAGGCTGACTGTCCTAAGGGGTACATTCACACCCCTCATCTCTTCATTGAGGTTTACTATAACACTCCTCTTTTCAAAGACCGGTGGGACCAGGGCAAAGGTACCCAGCCCTTCGTCTTTTCCAACGGTGACGCCACCGGTTACAGTGGTCATGCAGACTTCATGGCTGGTTGGGATGAGCCGCTTCTACAGCACATTATCGACACTTGCGATGCTGGTACCTCTGGAATGGATAAGTGCCCTGGCCTTTTCTATGGCACAAACTCTGAAGACTGCACCATTCCATCTCCTGTCAATGAGCAGGTATCTGGCACTTTCAAAGCCCTACCTGGAAACAATCCCGTCACTGGTTGGGGTTATGGCAACGGCGGCGTCAACTACCCTCCTACCAATCCCGGCAACCCTAGCAGCAGCTCTGGCAGCAGCTCTGGCAGCGCCCCTGCCAAGTCTTCGGCTCCCCCTCAAAAATCAAGCCCTGCTTCATACCCAAGCAACTCTCCTGTGGCATCATCCAGTTCTATCAATGGTTACCCTGTGCCCTCCAACGCTGGCAAAGGTAGCCCGGCCCAGCCCTCGTACACTCCACCATCTGGGTCGAAAGGCATTGAGTCCTACCCCTCTGATTCCAAATCGTCGGGTAGTGCAGCTCTCCCTACTAAGGCTCCTCCTTCACAATGTGCCCCTCCTAAGGTCCACACAGTTTACGAGACCGTGACTGTTACCGCTGAGGCTCCAGCTGTCCCCTACAATACGCCTAATGCGAAGCAGATCAACGGTCACCACCATGGTGCAGGTGGTCACATTCACAAGCGCCGCAACCACCACAAGTAGGAGGGGGGCTTTTTTATTCCCATGGAGAGGCCAAAGGGCATCAAGGTTTTGCACATTAACTGATGGTCTTGGAATATGAAAAAAAGGAAAGCGTATGGATGTGGTAGACCAATGTTAGATGTATATTGGATTCCGTATACGCAGGGAGTGACGGATGGAAATTTCGATTCTAGTGTGTATTTTGTTTAACATAGGTTTTTTTCACTTCTTTATCATCTCCTATCGGAGGTAACTGTCGATGGAGATGTCCCAAAAGGGATTTGAGCACTGTCTCACAATTCAGGTCTATGGCTGGGTCTCAAAAAGAATAAATCGGACTTGACGATGAGCAATCCATCCATTTATCCAGGAATTCACCAGTGATGTTGATGCAATGCCTCGTCCAGCAGCGATATAAATCCAGTTTCATTTCCTTTTCATATGAAGGCGTGAATGCACTACAAAATTCATGTTTATATCTAATCGTTATTAAAGCAACTCATACATGGTGTGTCGTTGGTATAGGATGGAGGCGGCTGAAGCCCGGCTAATTGCTCTTCCCGCCTCCTGGAAACATCTGCAATTTTCATACCACACCAGCAGCAAGTCTGTCTTATACACATACCTGCCTAATACCTACCCATCGCTTCAATCTCGCTTATGCATTCTTTTTTTAATAGTTTTCTTTTCATATCCCTGTCGCCTGATAGTTCGAAGAATCACACACGAATTACTTATTCTGCTTGTTCTGCGGAACGGCATTTAAAAAAAAGGGGGAGGGCAGACAATGTCGCTC
Source organism: Sphaerostilbella broomeana (assembly GCA_930272545.1). Classification (NCBI taxonomy): domain Eukaryota; kingdom Fungi; phylum Ascomycota; class Sordariomycetes; order Hypocreales; family Hypocreaceae; genus Sphaerostilbella; species Sphaerostilbella broomeana. The sequence continues at coordinate 20,771 of CAKNET010000027.1, forward strand.
TACCATGAGGCGGCTGAGATCCTGCTGTCTTCCGGCACAGATGGTCCTGGCGCTGGGGGGAGCTTGAAGTCGCGCGTGTTTGGTAAAAAGGGGAAATCTCCTCCAGGGCAATTATACGCACTTGTGCTAGAGAGTGCAAAGTGGAGTGGTGTGTTGACGGAGGTGATTGAGAAGGCGGATATTTTGAAGCTTGAGCGCAAGGTAAGTGTTTTTTTTTTTTTTTTTTTTGTGTGAAATCTCATCTCATCTCACTCTTTATGCTTTTTGCGTAACATTACCCTACACATAATAGTTCTCCTTGGTTTTTTAAATGTCAGTGCATTAAGGGGGCGATGAGAACCGTAACAACAGAATGACTAGTGCTAATGCTTAGGGGGGTTTATTAGCTGACGCCTGCGCTGGCATTACTACTGGTACATGACTTACTGCTTGCAAAAGGAGGGATTGCATTACCACAAAGTCATGGTTTGAGGGCCTCTGTAGAGCGTCACAAGGGAAGGCTGGCATCGCAGCTTACACTGGCACGGTTACGGAGGAAAGCTCCTACGATCGAAGCTCTGAAGGAGCAAGTAGAAAGGGCTTCGGCTGGTGAGGAAGCGAACTATCCAAGATGGGTGCGTATCAATGCGCTCAAGGCCAGCTTGGAGGATCAACTAGAGACGACGTTTTCTCAATATGCCAGAGCGGAAAGCATCCAACAGGTGGTCGCAAAGTCGGGGAGGTACATCTACATTGACTCGCACGTACCGAATCTTGTTGCAGTCTCGCCTGGGTTTGACCTTACTAAGACAGATGCCTATTCGTCCGGGAAGATCATCTTACAGGACAAGGCGTCTTGCTTTCCAGCATATCTCCTAGATCCGCGGTCTGAAGATGGGGATGTGATTGATGCTTGTTCAGCACCGGGGAACAAGACGACGCATTTAGCCGGCATCTTGCATGAACACCGCTCCGAGTATGAGGGATCACCGCAAACCATCTATGCATTTGAGAAAGACTCAAGAAGAGCAAAGACTCTGGAGAAGATGGTTAAAATCGCAGGATCAAAGAATGCGACTCGCATCGGGTTCGGCCAAGACTTTTTACAAGTCGATCCGAGAGCCGACAGGTTTAGAGACGTCGGGGCTTTGCTCCTGGACCCAAGCTGTTCCGGGAGCGGGATTGTTGGCCGGGACTCGATGCCAGAGTTACATTTACCAGATTCTCCAACAGAACATCAGGGCGCCGCCAGGGGTAAGCAGGAGCAAGGCAAAGCTAGTAAGTGGAAGAGAAAGCACGACGAAGCCAATGGTGAGACACAAAACGTCATTGTAGACGATGATGGAAACGAAACGGTGATCAAGTCTGAGAAAGACCTGGAAGCTCGGCTTGAGGCCCTCTCAGCGTTTCAACTCAGTTTACTCCTGCACGCATTCAGGTTTCCTCGGGCACGAAAAATCACATACTCAACGTGCTCAGTTCATTCGCAAGAAAACGAGCGAGTGGTGATGCGAGCATTGGAATCAGATCTAGCAAAGACAAAAGGCTGGCGCATACTCCGCCGAGAGGACCAAGTCGTCGGAATGCGGGAATGGCCAGTTCGCGGACTTGTCGAGGCGTGCAGCGGCGATCGGGAAGCTGCGGACGGATGCATCCGATCTTACAAGGGGGATGGCCAAGGGGTCATGGGCTTCTTCGTTGCTGGGTTCGTGCGGGACGATGTGGACGTCGCAAGTCCGCCGCCTGGCACCACCGGAGCTGGTGGAGATGATGGGGATGGCCCATATGTCCGTGATGATAGCGGCCGCATAATGCGTGATATGCTCGGTATGCCTGTGCTCAAGACCACGGGAATGCCAGTCTCATTGGAGAGCCCGCACGAGAAAGACGACGAAGAGGATCGGAGTGGGGATGATAGTGAGAGTGAGGGAGAAAGCTCAGGTGAGGGCTCCGAGAGTGATCAACTTGCTGCGGCCGAAGAAATGGCATATGTTTCCAACTCCCGCGGGCGCCCTTATGGTGTGTCTAAACTAACGGATGAGGTTGAAGACGAGGATGAGGAGGTCGAACACGAGGCAGAGTCTGAGTGGGAGGGAGTGAGTGATTCCTAGTTCTGTATAGCATCCCTTGGCAGCACGTGGCTTCCTCATTGTGTATTCTATGCCCTCTTGCTCGTCTATTTTTGTTTTCTGTTTCGAAAAATTAAAAATAACAACCAGTCTAGCAAGGCACGTTTGTCTATGTTCGAGACAACTCGTGCCAGCGTTGCATGTCCAGCCCTATCTGCTCGGGATGTCTCTCTGTGTCGGCTCTATCCTCCGTGTACAGAGTACGGAGTACGCATCCTTGGTTCCAAACCCGTTCTAATTTTGTGCTAGCCTATTCACACGCCCCCCTGAGAGTACCGGCGGGGATTAGACGAGAAGGAAAGACCAGCTGTAAAAGGAACACTCTCAAGAGAAGAGCTCATCTCGCCCGAAAGCGAGGGCTTTCGGTGGAGCTCCGGATCCGGGCGTGCAAGCTCTATTCGCGATCGAACAGTCGGTCGTTGAAGCCCACTTTCTCCTGCGCCCCAACGCCAGCAGGGGTAAAGTCGCCGCTAGTGCCTCAAAATTTTACCTAAGGTATTAAACTCCATGGAGACTCCGTTATTCCTGGCACCGAAAAGCAAAGAAGCGGTAGTCGTCATCACCGCTTCGTTAAATTTACCTTGGTCTCCTATCTGCTTTGTAATTATTTTGAATCTTGGCCAATCACCTTCACGGGTGAAGTCGCAGGAATAATTCCCGAGTTAATGATTTCTGTGTGGCGATAACCGTGGACGAGGCAATCTGACATTTATAGGATTAGACATATACTACTGACGGATTGATTGATTGCCGTTGATGAGACCCCACAAGAAAGAGCCTCACCTCACTGACAGATCGAATCAATGGCAAGTATACCAGCCGCCAGGTAGATGATGGCATCCTATGTATCTACAAGACGGAAAAATCTTCCATTCTCTGATACCGATACTCGTCTGTCGTGTCGCTGGGCAATACCTAAAACAGACCAAGTCTGGTTCATGGGCATGTTGGTTCTCATGTTGGCGGCGGTGTCGTGCCTTCAGCTCTGTCGATGATCGTCGTCTTTGATGGTGGCGTCGGGCCGCTGGTGGGCTTACTTATTGGACTTCCGGTAACGGTTCAAGAGCAACCTGACAGAGGGGAATGATCTGCACAAGGAGCTTCCCACATGGGATTACGCAGACTGGAATATCAGATGGTTTCGATAGATGAGTGAGGCCATGGTGGTGCAGGTTCGCTCAATTGTGATTACAAAACGTAGTCATTACAGCGCCGAGCCGGAACGTGTGGGTCTCGGCGTTCGCGCGCAGATGCGTTGGAAATGCTGCCGGCATATGTAATATACATATGTATGTATGTACATAGAGAGGTGAGTTGGCTGGCGGCATAGACTAGCATGGATGGCGATTTCTAGGACGGCGTGAAAAGATCAGCAATCTGTCTGTAGATTGATAATCCAGAGCGATGCACATTCATACATAGACCAGACAAAAATTCTCCGCCAAAAAGTATCGTCCCTGCAGCTAATGGGGGCCATGGTTGGCGACATAACAGCGAGGGAGAATGGGTTTGGGATAGAACCCGAGAGACCGACAAAGTTCTCGTAAACCTTCCGTCGCATGGCAACTGAGCAAAGAGAAGATTCCATGGAGTGGCCATTACTGATGGTGCACATGCTGTCCAGGGTATCAGGCTGGGGCTGAGCAGGCCAGTGAGTGGTTCCGTCTGAAAAGGAAGTTAGCCCACCAGGTTGCCCCATTATAAAACCACTTAGCGCGATGCTTGATTCAACCCATCAGTCAATTATTCATTCGATCATTTTCAGCAAGCGGGTTTCGACTGGGGTCGGTGTCTCAAGTTCCCGTGGGACGGCAAGCTGGTGACTCTGGCGCCGACGGGGAGCCACACCATCTTGGCGCCAACTAGCAACACAACACCCATGACGTTGTGGTTGGCCGGGTGGGTTGGCGCCGGCTCCGGCTGAATGGGGGTTTGGCGGTTTGGGGGCTGAAGATTGAAGATGCACCGAAGTTGCCCCCCCCCCCCCAAAAAAAAAGAGTGGACGTCATACAAAGGATTCTTTGCCCGAGGTAAAGCTGGTTATTGTTGGCATATCCGTATGCTGCACTCGGGCGACTTGCCTGCCTCTCTGTCTGGTGGAAACAATGAGAAGAGAAGTAGGAATAGTAGGAGGAGGAGGAGGAGGAGGAGGAGGAGGAGGTAGTAACACTTCCACCACTACCACGGTCGTCAATCCCTTAAGATAGATAGTTGGACTCTCTGTCCATCACCAGGGTATACAAGCCAATATGCTCCCACCCGTTTGTTTGTTGGGTGAGGGGTGCTCGGATGTCAAGGGTGATATAGCGCAGGGTTAGGTTCGCATTTCCGTGGACACTTGTGTTGGTAGTAAAGAGGAGAGAGAACAACAACAATTAAGCTCCACCATCACCACCGTCAAGACTGGGCACTTGGATCCCACACAATGGGCATTTCGCCTTGTCATCGGTTTTGGTTTGGGAACGCAGCTAATGTCATGTCCAGCATGAGCATGTATGGTAAGCATATTAGTCCAAGTGGCGCACTTGCGCGCCGCTCGTAACGTGAACGTTAGCCGCGTCCTGAGGCCAGCGTCGCAACAAGTCAGTCGGGAGATTTGTTTTTTATTGCCATGCTTGGTCATTGACGGAAGGATTCGAAGGGCGAGGACCCTGGTTGGCTGGCTGGCTGGCTGGCTGGCTGGCTGTTGGTTGACTGGTTCGCGGAGTTGGAGTTTGTGATACGGTGGGGTCTCGGCCGGAGGGCTGGAGATAACGGAGCACGAGTTACAAGCAACCAAGCAATTATCCCACTGGCTGGCTTGCAGAGCTATGGCAGGCTGAAAGCGGATTTGCCGCTCCGGGTTTGGCGTATGAATCGGGTCTGCTGGGGGATTTTGTGGTGGTGGTGAGGCAATACGGCGGACGTGGATGGTGGAAGTGCGGTATGGTGTGCTCCGTCTTGTTTCTTGGCCCATGATGAACGCTTCACCAGCGTATTCGCAAATACCTAGGTAGTTATGTACAGACACTCACGCTTTATTCACACTTAGTTTATTCTGTATAGGTGCCTAGGTAGGTGCCTACTTTAGGAGAGTTGGCAGGTGTGCAGCCGCATAGAGCTGCCCTGTTGCCCGTATGTGACTCCCTCCACGAGGCACACACACACACACGCGCGATCAAATGGCCGCCGGCCATAACGACCGGAGGACCTTCCTCCCCTCTCTTTTGGCCCTCTTATTAAAAATTAAAAAAAAAGGGAAGTCGCACCCCTCCCCCCCGTCCCTGTCTCCACAGTTGCCGGACCTGTGGTTCGCAACTCCGAATCCCAATCTTGGCCCAGTAATGACAACAGACCATGAATACCGCTTGTGATCGTTTTGTTCTTTTTTTTTTGTTCTCTTTATTAAACCGCCCCCATTCCTCTTCTGTCCCTCTTCCCTTAATTCCCGCCTAACTATGGAGTGTTAAGTCTTATCGACCACACATGAATCGTAAAGGAAACGTCTTCCAACTATAGATTATTGCCACCCCCATCTACTGGCTTCGGTTCACTTTTTTTCCCCTGGACACTACGAACCCGATCTCCACTTTACTATCATCGATTCATAGGATTGGCCTGGCCTCCTGGAATAGCGGACGGATCTCCCCTCAACTACTTGACCAAGAAGACACCAATACATCGAGGCCCGGGACTTTCTTGCGTCTCTGACACACGATACGAAATCTAGCAACTACTGCCTAGAATATTATCTCGTCAATAACATCGTAACGTCATAGAGATTCTTTATATGTTCTCCTGAGAGCACAGTGCATGTGCTAGGGCCATATCGCAGCCAGATTATCCTTGGGACAGGCTCAACTTCCCACTCGCTTCTGCTCAAGTCTTTCTATTACTCGTCAAGAGTTGGAATCTCTTCTCCTAAAAAATCATGGAGGAAAAACAACCCACTCCGGAAGAGCAAAAGCCACAACCTCCAGCTCCATCGTCTTCATCCTCCTTGTCTGGTTCTTCTGCTACAGCCACAACTTCACCTCGCGATGTCGAATCTCAGCGTGCCGCTATCAGCATAAGCCAGGTCAATGGCTGGCGTAGAGTTATCGACCAGACAGGTATGACTCAGGAGGCCATAGATTACAAGTATGCTGGCGATGGAACTGTCGAGTCCCCTTACTTGGCTGAGTTTATTCCCGACGATCCTTGGAATCCCATGGGCCATGCCAGATGGTACAAATGGGCCATCACACTCACCCAAGCAAGTGCTACGCTTGCCGTCTCTTTTACCAGTTCTGCTTATTCCGGTGGTGTAGGCGAGGTTATTCGGGATTTCAACGTCTCTTCGGAGATCGCTATTCTTGGTGTCTCGCTGTTCGTGCTAGGGTTTGCCATCGGCCCCCTCATTTGGGCACCGTTGTCCGAATTATACGGTCGCCAGCGGGTTTTCTTCGTTAGTTACATGGCCCTCGCCGCCTTTAATGCCGGTGCTGCGGGTTCTCCGAATATGGCTTGCCTTGCCGTGCTTCGATTCTTTGCTGGTGCTTTCGGTTCTTCTCCTTTGACCAATGCTGGTGGTGTTATTGCGGATCTGTTTGAGGCAAGCGAGCGAGGAATCGCCTTCAGTATCTTTGCCATGGCACCTTTCTTGGGACCTGCTCTCGGTAAGACCGAAACTTATGTACCTCGTCGCTATTTCAATTCGCTAACTCTAGTTCAGGGCCTATTGCTGGTGGCTTTTTGGGAGCAGCTGCCGGTTGGCGCTGGATCGAAGGCTTGACAGCCGTCTTTACTGGTATTATTTGGATTTTAAGTACACTGACATATCCTGAAACATACGCTCCAGTTCTGCTTCGTCAACGTGCGGCTGCGTTGTCTAAGAGGACAGGAAAAGTCTACATATCCAAGCTTGAAGCTGGAGAACCCCCTAAGACCATTGGAAGCCAATTGAGAGTCTCACTCTCTCGACCATGGATCCTTCTGTTTCAGGAGCCGATCATTCTTTTGGTTTCACTGTACATGGCTATCATCTATGGCACGCTCTATATGTGCTTCGCAGCTTTTCCGATTGTATTTCAGGAAGTCCGAGGCTGGGGCCCTGGCATTGGTGGGCTGGCATTTATCGGCATTGCCATTGGAATGGGCCTCTCTACAGCTGGAAGTATTTTGGATAACAAGCGATATGAACGCGTGCTTGAGAGGAATAATGGGCATGCTCCTCCGGAAGCACGTCTACCTCCAGCCATCCTAGGCTCTATTTTAATCCCAGTTGGTCTTTTTTGGTTCGCTTGGACCAATGGGCCCGGTGTGCACTGGGTAGTATCTATCATCGGCTCTGTCTTCTTCGCTTCCGGCATTGTTCTCGTTTTCTTGTCCCTGATGAACTACATAATTGATTCTTGTAAGTCTTTTATAATCTATCCATCTCAGTTGTGCTGGATTTTGCTGACATAATATTCTCAGATGTCATCTTCGCTGCTTCCGCACTGGCAGCCAACTCTGTACTTCGATCTCTATTTGGCGCTGCTTTCCCTCTTTTTACTACCTATATGTACCACAACCTGGGTATCCATTGGGCGAGCTCTATTCCAGCTTTCTTAGCCTTGATCTGCGTACCTTGTCCTCTGCTTTTTTACAAGTATGGACACATTGTCCGTGCCAAATGCAAATATGCCGTCGAAGCCGCCGAAGTCCTGGAGCGAATTCGCTCTAAGCATGTCACTGTGACCGAGGACGAGGCAATAGTGGAGGCTGTTGAGCAAGACCGAGAACGTCGCAATAGTCGGGCATCTCGAGCATCCCGGAAATCCCGGGAAGAATCCTAGAAACATTCTCATACTGATATATCAGCATCTCATTTGAGATACTGCAGGTTTAGTTGGCCTGGAATTTTTTTTTCTTTCGTTTTGCTTGAATTTTCATTGTTGGAAATTTTGCAACCAGCAGCTCATCGTATTGTGATGAATGATGTCTTCCTGCATGAAAGCGTTAGATGCATCATTTTTGGCGTTCAGGGTTTCGCATATGATAGAAATGCGGCGACATTTGGGTTAATACTTAGACTACATGATGATGTGGAGAGGTATTGGAGAAAAAAGGGATGTTCAGATTGTTTCGATCGGCGATTAGGATTATTAGGCTACTGAGCCTGACCATATTGCCTTTCCAACTTCGTTATTGTATAATATCCTGCCGTACATATCACAAAGCGTATCGAAGTGATAATGCTATCGCATCATCAAACAGATTATAAATGTATATTGTCCAAAAGAATTGTCTTATCAAGTTGACAAGTGATACCAGGCTACCACATGGGAGTCTTGAAATTGAGGATATAGACCATACGTCGATTTTAACATCACACTTGTTCGAAACCTGGGTGAGAAGGTGAGAAGATGTGGGGTGTTTGATAAGTCACCACGGAGGTACCAGGTAATACCGACCAACTTGGTACGTACCTAGGTACCTCAGCCAAACTTTATCGTATCCAAATCCGGAAGCCTATGCACAGTGTATATAGTGTAGGCAATTGAACATCAGCACTGGGAGGGACTCCAAGGGTCGTTCCGCTCAGATGGCGCCAAACCAGGTCCTAGCATGTCCTGCCTCACGCCTAATTTATTCTTTTCGCGTTTGTCGCGTTAAGCCGTTATCACATCACTTCGAGCCGAAGACAGGGAAAAAAAAGGAGCCCGGTGTAGCCGTGAATCGTCATGGCTGGGAGACCGCGACCCAGCGCGGACTCGTCGCCGGCATCATTCTATACGAGCAAGGAGGATTCAGACGAGACGAATAAGTCGACGACGGCAAGCACACCGACTCATGGCCAGCCCAGTCCATTTCGCGGGGCGCGGGAGTTACCACGTGAGCTGAAGGAGCACTGTCAGATCTTCTTGGAGGAACAGCTATGTAGGTTCTTTTCTTTTCTCTTTTGCAGTAGACTCGAGGCGATGCTGATCTTTTAAGATACGTGTGCTATCAATCTTCTCAGTAGCATTCTCGGTTCTAGCGTGTCGAAGAAATCACCCAGCAGCAAGCCTGTACCGATCCCACCACCAAGCCATCTGGCCGTTCTCAACACCATCACCATCCATCCTCTTCATACAACAAGAGCCGAAAAACCAGAGCATCTCGAGGTCTCGTCTCTTGCGCTAGGGTACCTCCGCAACCTACTGGCGCGAGTCGGACCGCTCAACGCCGACTTTCGAACCGCATTCCAGTTTCACTCCTTGGCTAGACGGAGAGGCAGAATAGGCCACACCGGCCATGATAGCGATAGCGACATGTCAGACGGGGATTCGGATGCTGACCAGGATGCTCTTAGAGGGAAGATGGCGAATGAAGGGAGCGTATGGATGAAGGGCCAGGATTTCTGGTCAACAATTGGATGGGCATTCAACTGCTGCACCTCGATGCCGCACCGATGGCGATATTGGAGGGCATGGCTGGAGTTTATGCTCGATGTTCTAGATGCCGACTGGAAAGAGAGAGACCGGCGCGACGAGGAAGCTCACGAAGCAATGGGACAAATAGGAGAGAAGCCGCTAACATCAAGAGAGGAGTCGATGATCATCATGTACATGGACCAACACGGTGGCCGGCATTCTGGTGCCAAGGGGATAATGAAGGCTTTGTTTGCCTATGGGGGCAGTGTGTCATCAGCTGCCTTCCAAGAAATTTTCGAAAAGGAACACAAAGGCCCGAGACAAAGATCGAAGAAGCGGAAGCGCGAGCAGGTGCTGGACCTTGCAAACGACAAGTTCGGCGACTATTTTGACGACGAGTCTATCTCTTCGGGCATCTCAGAGCCCCCTACTCCGCAGAAACAGCGCACCAGGCCGGACAACAGTGGGCCCATCAGCCCAGGTATGGTTGAGTCCATTGCTCTGAGATTGCGGCTATTCAGGCTCCTTTCTGCAGCTACACACGCCCTGAGGAAGCGGCCCGAGCTAAACAGGCTATACGAGGACTTTGCAGCTGGCATCAAGGTTCTCCCGCTTGAAATGTTTGCTCTTTTTGTCACCCAGCGGCCAAATCCCCTGCTGGAAGCAACTCACGTCACCCTCGTCAAGGAGCTCTTCCACCTCCACCTACCGTCATCGTACAAAGACCCACGCAAGGTTGACCCGGATGGCGACTTAGCCGGCAGTCTCACAATGCCAATACTGGAGCATTGCTACGTTTGTTATCCCGCAAACACTGTTAGTCTCGAAGACAATGCCAAGTTGTCCCTCTTGGTGGAAAACGCCATACAGCTGCTATGGATCTGTAAATTGCTAGAATACACCGATGCTTTCGAAAAGGCTGTTGAGAAGGGCATTCAAGCTAGAATAGAAAAGTCACAGAAGAAGAGGACCGGCAAAATGAGGACAGATGCGGGGGATACACATTCGCTGGCGGTTCTGAATGCTTCGACGGACAGAATCCGCGTTCTGATGGAAGTTTTGAAGACTACGACTGATGAATGATTCGACTTGAATGGATGGATGTGACTTGTTCGACTATTGTTTTGTTTCTTTTTTGTTGTTGAGGGGACTTCTATGGAGTTTTGGGGGCGCTTATGGTCAAAGCATTTGAATTCGATATAAAAATGGGAAACTCAATGGTCATGGCTCTGGGAGCAAGGCGTTGAGGTACAATCTTGTAGAATTATGAACCTAGGGGGGGAAGGGGTATACAATATAGGTACAGTTCATTACATCCATATAATACATATGATACCAATTCGTCATGTCGACATCCAAGTCTTTTTTTTTTCTTTTCTTTTTCTTCCACACAAAAATCCTGTCATCACCTCTTTTTGCCGGCTGTTGGAGTCCACGAAGTCGGTTGCCAATTCTCACTCGGGCCCTGGGCTCTCGCCTTCGTCCACGGATTTTCTTTCTTCTTCTCTTCCTCCTCTCCCTCGTCCACCATCTTCTTCTTCTTCTTCTGCCCCTCTGATTTTTCCGTCGTTACCTCTTCACCAACACCAGTCTCCAACACCAGCCGCGAGCGCGGCAGCGGCGGCGCCTCCTCCCTCGGCGCCTCCATAACCCTAGGCTTCGCCTCCCACCGCGCGTCCGCCTCAGCAGCCAGATACTTCATCCTGGCCTGGCGGCCCACGTCGGCCTGCTGCTCCTCCATGGAAGGGGGATCGCGCCTCGTATGCCGCAGCCACTGGTGCCACTGCGGACTGACTTTGACTTGGGAGAGGTGCGTCGATCGCGGGTAGGAGACGATGCGGCGCCAGCGCTCGGATGATTCTTGGGCGCCGCGGGTGAGGCGGAATTCCCAGTAGGTGTTGCCTTGGAGGTCGAAGCCTGTGGTGGGCAGCGGCGGGTGGTTTGGTTAGCATGTAATGAAGCCTGAGAAGAAACGTGTGAAGCTGATGACGAGGGAGTAGGTATAGACAGCTAGCTTACCGATGAGGAAACGCCGCCGCCACGGTAGACGGAGGGCTTTCCATCTGTACCATGCTTCGGTGATGGCACCTACTCTCTTGGGGGACATGGGAGCGTGATGGGTGTGTGACTATATCTGTCCTGACGCGGGAGCAATGGAATGGAATGGCTTGGCCTTGAACTTTTTCCTTTAATTAAAGGTGCAAAAAAGAAGCCATTATCATTGAATTTAGCTGCGTCTGCGCCACATGCACTAGCCACAACAGCCAACGTCATTGTTCTGTGGTACCAAGCTAGTATGTATGTACAGAGTACAGTATGAACAAGGTATGAGCCCCTCCGGCTCCCGCTCCTGGCGTAATAATATTCGGTGGGGAGCGGGAAACGTGGACAATATGCAGGACTTTTAGGCCAAGGCACCCCGCCGTCGCCGCCGCCGCCGCCGCTTGCCTTGTTTATTCTCACGTAAACAACGCTCGATTCCGCTGCACTGTCGGTCGTCCCTCTTCTGTCTGGCGCTTTCTTTCCTCTTCCCCCAAGAGCCGTTATTTTGGTTTGTCACCAGCATCTCGGTCATTTACTTCTGTTTCTTTTTTCTTGTTCTAAACAGGCGCATCGCATCCATTCTTGGCTGCCACAGCTGGGGAAAGAGGAAATATTCAAAAGAAGCCACCGAATCCATTACAATTGCTGCCTGGAAATGCTTCAGATTCCAGCGCCATAAATTCTCCGTTGCGATCGCATTCCGACCCTGCCGCCAATCTGATTGGCACTGAGACGCCGACGTCATCTGCAGCACAGCCTCCCACAGCAACGAACTTCCTTCTAAACCTCTCCCGACTGCGACTTCGTCTATCGTCTTAGTCCACCTCCCCTCCCCTCTCCTCTCTTATCTACTTGACAGTACCTTCAATTCGTTCTCAACTTCCTGCGGCCTCGTCTGCAAGGTCGCTCATCAACATCATGGCCTCCGTATCGTCCTTGGATAAGGACTTGCGTAAATTGCGACTCGACAAATATACGCCCGCGGCAGCCAACGAGGCTCGCGCATGGATTGAGGAGATTTTGGGAGAGCGTCTTCCGTCATTAGACCTGCTAGAAGGCTTAAAAGATGGAGTCGCGCTTTGCAAGTACGTTCAACATTCGCAGTATACCTATTTCCGAGACCACACATTGACCAAGCACCTTTTTTTTTAAAACTAGACTCGTCAATCTGGCACTTCCGCCGCCGGGCATCAAGTTCAAGCAGTCTGCTATGCCGTTTGTCCAAATGGAAAACATATCGCATTTCCTGAGAGCTTGCCAGGCATCACCGCTGAATCTCCACCAACACGACACATTCCTCACCGTTGACCTCTTCGAGCAAAAGGACCCTGCGCAAGTGCTCCAATGCATCGGCGCATTTAGCAGAGCCGCTCATACCGCCAATCCGCGAAACTTCCCTCACGCGATAGGGGCCAAATCAGGACGGTCGGGAGTCCTGAGTCCGGAAAGCACAGGACCCACGGCTACTCGGGCCCGTGGCACATCCATCAACAGCAGCTCCTCTTACTCTCATGCCACCGGGAATTCTGTAACTGGGAGGCGAAGCCCCACAAAAAGCCCCGGATCTCCCGAGTCGGTTAGCACCTGGAGCAGGAGAGAGCAGGAAGGGTCGACAGCGCCCGCATGGAACATTGCCCAATATGGCTATATGGGTGGCGCTAGTCAAGGCAACTTGGGTATTGCTTTTGGTGCTCGGAGGCAGATTACCAGCAGCAGCCCGCAGGTACCAAGTTTGGTTGAGAAGGAGCGTATTAGGAAGGAAAAGATTGCCGAGGAGGAGCGCTTGCGAGAAGAAGCTGAAGAGAAGCGCCAAGCTGCGATAGAAGCCGAGCAGCGCGCTCGCTTAGAAGAAGAGCGACGGTGGGAAGAAACAACAAAGCAACTAAGGCAGGAGGAGCTCCGAAAAGTCGAGAAGCAGAAGCGGGAGTGGGAGGAACAGGAGAGGCAGTGGAAGCTGACGGAAGAAAAGCGGCGCAAGGAAGAGGCCGAGGCTGAATCTCGAATAGAAGAAGAACGGCGTCGCCTTAGGAACCGCAGTCCCCCCAAGTTGCGCGGACAATACCTCAGTCAATATCAAGCTGATCATGCCCAGGAGGCTGAAGACGAACAGACTACGCAAAGGAACCGAATCAGAGAGCTGGAGGAGGAACTGGAACTGGCCAGACAGCGTGAGGCAGATTACGAGCGGGAACGACAAGGGAGACCTCCCTCACCCGCTAAACTACGAGCCAGATCTAGGAGTCGGCCAAGCGAGCCAAGGAGTCCACAGCCGAACAATAATACTTCCCAGGTTAACCGCCAGGAATCTTGGACACAAGGTGAACGTGAGATCCTCCATACGAAGTGGAAGCAGCACCAGGAAGATTTGAAAGAGGACCCTCAAGAGACAACAGTGTCGCCTCCGCTCCCCAAGTCACCGCGCCCACTTCCAGACCCGAATGCATTACCTCGAGTCAAGAAACAACATACTGGAGGCCGCCCATTGCCAGACCCAGCCAACTATGCCTCACCTCCCAAGGACGGCGCTCAGAACCGAACAGACCGGTATTTGTCTTCGAACCCGGCACCTCCAAAGGTTGTAGCTCAGCAAACATATGCTCGGGAACTCGGCGCCACGGAAGAGCGAGATGCTGAGGACCGTCGTCGGGTGCAGAGCCAAGAGAAGACCAAGGCAGGCAACTGGGCTTCCAAGTCACTGCTGGAGCGGGAAATGGAGATGGAACGCCAGAGGCAGAAGGAATGGGAGGATGCTCAAAAGGAAACTGCCACACTTCAGCGGAACGAGGACGGCGTTGATGGTATTGGAGGTGGTATTGAAGGCCGATGGGATGTCAGTCAGTGGAGTGGCTTTACTGGCGGAGACGGCCAGAACAAGGGGTCACAAGGCATTGGCGCTGGGCGGAGACAAATCGTTGGACCCCGACCACTGCCGAGCCCAGGGCGGTATTGAGATAAAAAAAAATATGCCAAGTAAGGGGGAATCCAGAGTAGACGAGTTTTTTTTTGATGATGATCCATTTTCTCATCAGCCAAAAAAGGGCTTGGGGTCTCCCGTGGCGGCGGTCGAAGTGATGGGTGGCCCGGTTTTTTCTTACGTAGCTTCGTTTACACAGCGTAGTAGTAGATAGGGAGGATTGGTTAGATGATTCCCTTTTTTTTATTTTTATTTTTTTTTTATTTTTTACATATTCAACTTACAAACCCTTTCTTTCTTCACATCCACTCTCCTCCTGTCTCTTTCTTGCATATGCAAAACGCAATCAGTCCACACAGCCACTGCTTGTAAGCGGAAGTGCGGGAAGCACCGCGAGCTAAGACTTTGCTGTGCTAGACCAAGCTGTCTGGTCAGACGGACCCATTCGTGAGATATAGGGAGGTGCATGGCCGGTAGTAATGAGCAGAAACATGTGGACGGAACACGGAAATGGCGGGTGAGTGGAGTTTTCTCCGAAGAATTATCGACTTAAATTGAATTACTCAATCCAATGGTATTTGAACAAAGAGCAGACAGAGAGAGAGAGAGAGAGAGAGAGAGAGAGAGAGAGAGAGGAAGAAAGGGCCGAGGGGAAGAAGGGACGCAGGGGGGGAAACGGGTTGCAAAAATGTCTGTGGTGGCCAAATGTACGATTGATGAGAGCCACAACCCTGAATCCGCCTTTGTACATAATCAACCATAACCGAACGAAACGTATGTATGCATCCCAACCGAGACCTGCATTAGGCAGTCATGATGTCAGGCTGGCTGGCTAGCCATGAGGGGTTGGACGCCTGAATAGCGCCGTTTAGCTTTGCCAGTGGGATCATGTCAAGCATGTCTGGTGGTGGTTCAGAGGACACGGCAGTATGAATACGGCCGTGAACTGTCATCCTAAAAGGAGGGTCGGCTTGGGTCTAATTGACGAGTCGAATTCCAGAAACAATAGACCAGAGAGTTAGAAATGAGCTAACGGAGCACGGTGGCAGAAGCTACTTCGAGACAGCAAAAGGGCTTTTTTTTGTGAACGTGATTATAATTGGGCGGGGGGTCCGCAATGCGATTTCTGGGTATTTCCCCATCCCCTACCTCCTCCAACATGGAGAAGTTGGTTTCTGGCATCCCTCTCCTCCACGCCTATTCAACAATAAATCCGCCAGGTCATCGATCCATCTAGTCAGTAGATCGATCAATCGAATCGCTGTTGTTGCACTCATCGCAGTGTTTATTTCCAATCAACTCACTCTCAAACATTGTTCCCAGCCAACCCCATATCCAAAAGTAAGCAGGTGGTGGACTTAGCTCCCACGTAACCTCGCGTTGCTTGTTTGGCCGCAGAACTGCAGTCTTTCACCTAGCTCTAGAATTCGAACTCGTCATCAACATTATTGAGACGGGACTAATGGCCGAGCCTGTATTAATCCCGAGTTTCATTCACCATCACTTTTGTCTCGTCTGCGGTTTCTGTGCGGCATCGTTTGCACATGCACCAACCCCCAAGACTGCCACGAGCCCATTCGCGTCGCTGCTGCACAGGTAGTGTCACATCACAATAATGATTCAAAATCTCCTCCCCCTTTTTAATCCCACCAGGCCCGCCGCCGACAACACGTTGTTGCCGCGATGATAGAACCATCCGGCCACCCCAGTCCCAAGTGACGTTGGGGTCGCAGTCGTGATTCGCAAGACACCAATAGGGATGAACTGCTGCAACATCTGGCCGACCATCACGAGGATTTTTACGCGCCGACGCAGTTCCCCGAAATTTCGCATATAGAGTGTTGAGAACCCACAGGTCATACTCTCCCAAATCAGCATAGATATCAATGTCCATCTTTTCAAGTACGTGAAGTGGTGTTTCTATGTTGTACTTGAATGAGAACGGCAACGTCCATTCTGGTGGCGGCCCAGCGTTTGGCGAAACATTGATCTCGTTGGCTCGGGAGGGAACGAAATCGCCCCAGATGAACTTTACCTCACGAACATCCAGTGGATGGACATCTTCGTGAACTGCCAACGCCAGCACCCTAGCGAGAAGGAGCAGATAGAGGGTTTCATCGGCCTCAAAAGCACTTGGGTCCTTGGCAATGGAATCCACATCCTTATCGCAGACGGCTGGATGATAGCGTTCTTGAGCCACGTCGTGGCACTCTTGACTACAAAAGACCGTGTCGAAGCAATCTTCGCATCTCACGGACTTGATTTCGCTACCGAGTGGCGGAAGGTCAGAGCTGCAGGCATCGCACACTGAATGTTTATGGCGATTGTTGGCGGTCAACAAAGAATACTCCGTAAGCACAGCTTCACCGGGATCAATATCCTCTATGGCAAAGACACCAAGCTGCTTGCAGGTAGGTATAATTTCATAATCGTCAGTTTCGCTGGCCCCTTCCAACAAGATTGGTAGAGTTGCTACCTGAACGGCGCATTTAGGAGCGATCTGTTTGAAGTCAGAATTCAAAATATCTAGCGACTCCGGGGAGAAGCGGTCTGGTTCATGGTCATTCCATGGATAAATCTCTCGACGAACTACGCCGTAATCAGGGAGATCGTTGACATCGAAATCCGAACGGCGCAGCTTCCGCTGGGCTACGGTATCGATATGAACCTTGGTATGCAAAAGTTCAGGGTTCGTGGCTGCAACCGCAAGACCTCGGTCACAAAATTTAGAAGCACTTTTCAGACAGCCGCACAACAGGAGACCTAAAGAGAGGATCTGATATGCCCGAATCGATGCCAGATAGGCTAGTCCACCAGAAACGACATCGGCATCTTCGTGATTGCCATTGGCAACAGTAGGGCATTCTTGCGTAAGTTGACCATAATTCAACACCTCGGGAAGAGGCTCTCCCGCATATCTCTTGAGGGACTCGAGAGCTTGGTCATGGTACTCGAACCCGTCGTTGGCAACTTCGTCTGTCAGAAGCAATGCACGATACGCATCGCCAGCTGCTAGATCCGGATACCCTAGATCAGCATACACAGCGGCGCGATCAAGATAAAGAATGAGATCATAGGGCAGGCTGGTTAACCCTTCTGTCAACAATTGGCGGCGTTCGAGCAACTTCTCGTTGTGAGCAACCTGATCCATATCTGAAAACGACATTGGTGATGGCAACATGAAGAAGATCGCAGGCGGTAATGCTACCGAACCAATACGGCTCGTGGGTATAGTGAAATCCGAAAGAAGCAAAAAAAGGAAGCAAGAAATCCCAAAGATTGGCTAACGACGACTGCCGGCTGCAGGCATCAACACCACAGACATAAACCTTGACCTCCCTTGGAGAACGTGAAGCCCACTTCCGGACAGAGCCTGATGGGACTGCACGCAGCTGAAGCCCAAGACAGATCGGGTAACAGTCGACGATAGGGGAAGGTGCAATTATTGGGGATTTGCAACGGAGCGCCAAACTTCCGCAAACCTAGAAGTCAAATCCTTTCCCCTCAGTTTTGACGGCAGCTCAGAGCCAAAGACTCAGACTGGACTAGGAGGGGGGTTGTTGAGACCAATAGGCCCCTGTACGCAGCGTGAGCCCAAAAAATAACCCTGGATCTGGCGGGTCGTAAGAGTGACTCGCTTGCAGATGGGGAACCCAGTGATGGACTAGAGGAAGAAGCTTGCTGTCAATCACTATCGACGGAGCCCTACTGGGTCAGCCGGTAATGTGCAGCAGATTTAGAAGACGCAAAGCTGGATATGGATATCGGCAGCAGGAGAAGAGTCGATCGATCGCGAGAGGTACGGCTGACTGCGTCTTGTCGTTCACTAACGCAAAGCTTAGGGATTCGAGGAGAGGCAACGCCGTTGTTTGTAGGACAAAGAGGTTGCTAGCTGCCTGCGTAAGAACAGGAGACGGGGTGAGTGAGACTGATGGGTGTCAGCGAGGCAACAGAGATGCATAGTCAAACGAAGAAGAACTAGTGACGGGTCGAGGTGCCGTACCGACGAAGCTTGAGTTGTTATGCTCGAGGTTGCTGGCGGCTGCCAGCCATTCCCCCGGGAAGTAAGAGCGGTATGTCTGTTCACAACGAGGTGGTTTTATTCCCGGCGGCGCTGACGGGTGGAGCTTGGAGAGGAAAGACTACACTACAACAACAGGAGTGACGTCGGCGATGCTAGATGGAAGGCCTCCCGCTATGCTAGGTAAGGTAGGTTTCGAGATGAGGCCGCTGGGATAGTTTCAAACGGGGAAAGGAAGCGATCGTGACCGACGGCTGCGGACAGGTCTTACGTGTGGCCGACTGAGTGGTTGGTTGATGGATTGAAGGTAGAGTGACCGACCAGTTGTGAGGGGAGGGGCGACTGGATGCGATGGGGCAACTTTCCTTCTTAATTGGGAGGTGGTGACCAAGGAGGGGAGGAAGCTGCGAGCCAGCCAGACCGGAAGAGCAATTGTCTTATTACACGGCAACCACCACTGACTGGTCGGTCTTGCGCTCTTGGTTGTAATTCGTCTAGATCTCCAGCAAGTCTCTCGTCCCTCAGAAGCTAGTACCGGTGCCAGTGCTAGCTAGTCCTGGTACGGAGCTGGAGCCAACGTTAATGCCAACGACTCAGCACCCTTGACGACGGCCGGCAGCGTGAGTCAGCAGTTGAGATGCACGTATGTGTGCATGTATGTATGTAATTGCGCAGCCAGGCAATTCAAAGGACAGACTCGGTGTCTAGGGGAGGGAAAGAAGAAAAAAAGAACAAAACTGGCCAGGGAGGGAAAAAGGGCAGAGGCAAAAAGGAATTCGAAAAAATGGAATAAAAATAGGCGTTTGGATGCTGAGATACATGGGCGTCCCTCTGGTTGGGTTGGTGTCCGGAGAATGCGGTCCGCTAGATCCTGGCTGGACCCTGAAATTACTAGCATACACTTGTGTGTTCGGGTTGTGGAACGCCGGGAGGGTCCAGAGCCAGGACAGACTAAATTGCCCCTACTCCGTAAAGGATAGGGCCAAAAAAAATTCGGGGTCTGGCAAGATGCCTCTAGGTACCTTACCTTACCATTACCAGGTGGTGATTTGTGGAGTTGAGCCAAAGCCACCAAGTATCTCAGGTACCTGGCGCAAAGAACCTAAGGTATCTAGGCGCAGAAGGTACTCTCAAGTACTCAGCGCTGCTGATGGGTTCAGGACTGAGCGAGACAATGCTGAAAACGAAGAGCCACCAGATTCACTAAAACCCCTCCAACTCGTAGGCAGCAGGTACATATAGGTACCTAGGTAAAGAATAGTGCTCATGAGTACCCTATGAGTAAGCCGGAGCCAGTTATTGGGCGGCGCTCCCACAGGACACAGCCCTGCCTTTGGTGCTTTGTTCAATATCGCCGCCAGAGGCCAGCGTCTAGTCACCCCAGAGGCTGTTTGGCACTTCAGGGCTGGTTCCCGACGACGAAGCGAGCCTCGAGATGCCTTTCTGACCAGTAGGGTCCCTGAAATGTTGAGTGGCAGCTGACGTGCAGGGGAACCACATCGTCACTATGCCGTACCTGGATGTTGTTCAACAAAATCTAGAGGAGGTACGTACCTTTTTTTTTTTTTTGCCTTCGGTTTCTACAAGTCGCCTCCCCCTCAACAATTGCCGCCACGAGCCACGAATCTTCCACACAACCCTCGATTAGAATTATTCATCTTTTTAAGACACAGAGCAGATCATGCCATGCTATGGTACGCCCATAGATTAAATAGTACGAGATACGTCAGAGACTAATGGAACACAGACAGAAAAAGAAGCTGTGCGCGCCCGCACAATTGTCATCGCCGCAAGCATCATGCCAACCTGCTGAACGAAAAGGCGTTTTGTCTAAGGCCGATGGTGTCCTAGATCAGCAGGCCCAACGAATGGCTGGGCTCATGGTCTCCCGTTAGCCTATACTATGCAGGGCTACCAGCTCCAGGATGCTCGTTCATCCCTGCTGGGCCACAGGCTGCTCGCGTCCAAGTCTTTCTCTAACTGAGGTTGTCCGACTCGACAGACACATGCTTCTGCTCCTCACCAGCAGCAAGACGCCGGGACTAACGGATGGCTGGAGCGAGCCTTGAGCCTTGAGCCTTGAGCGCCATGACTAGCGCATTCCGGGTGTCAGGCGCCCAGGAACCAACCAACATTCTCTTGCTGGCATCGCGGTCTTCGGTTCTTGGTTGAGGGGTGGGGTCTTTTCATGGAACGTTTTTGATGTGCTCCATATCCACCCAACCGAGGCTTACACGCTGGTCTTGCTGGTCGACCTTGGATTGGCAGTTATTGGGTTGGCGCTGCGCCAGCCTGGTTACCTCTTACTACTAAGGCTTTGTACAAGTACCTATATGTACTGTGAAAGCCTGGTCAGTTTGCAAACATCTTTTAGCTTTCGACTTCCCTCGAGAGCTTCTTCGCTATACTCGGCGATGGATTCGGCTGAGGAAGAGAGTCTCTGATATTTGTAGTAGAGTGGCGATGACTGTCTAAACTTTCGGACCTTTAAAATATAAGACGTGGACAACGACATGAGTCTATCTATTACGGGAGTCCAAAGACGTCCAGAGACCTCCAGAAGACTCTTTATCGGAGGGGCTGCTGGCTCGCATCCTTACGTCATTGCGGCTCGCTAGTGGCCATCCAAGGAACGTTCGTTATCCACCACAGGCGGCAAGGCTCTGGAGGCCAGCTCATGGATATTCATGTCTTCTGATATACATACACGTCCCATATGGGTCTAATACAAGACTCCATGCAATTGCTCCACCAAACATTGGACCCAGTTGAAGCGCGGCTGGATTTTTTTTTTCGTCCCCCTTTATTCTACAATCCCGAACCACAGCAAGAAAAGACCACGGGGAAAAGCAAAATAGGAAAAAGGAAAAATAGAAGACAAGTGAATAACAGAAAAAGCAAAATAGCTTCGGGTTAGGTGTGCTCTTTGAGGGCCCAAGCTCCTTCTGGAGCTTCTCCCACTGTGGAATAGTTAAGTTGGCCTTCCAGCTCTCGATGATCGGGAGACAATCCCTTATCTGGCATCGACGACTTTATTAGCGCCAAGATGAGGTACAGAGAACGCAGAGCTCCTGGTGATGCCGTGAGTCCGTGAAGAGTTGGGAACTTATCCTGGCGCTTGTTCCAAAGCCCCGCAGCTGGCAACGCCTCTTTCTGCTTCATCCGCCGTCGCGTTTCTTCCTGCCAGGCCATTCGCGAGATCCATTAACTCATATTGCATGGACTGGAAGCCGAAACCTGGAGCATTTCACGCAAGGAAATATACACACCATACCAACAACAGAGAAGTTAAAAGGATAGATGGGCTAGCGGACGCCTATTAAACTTTTAAGCCCAAGCCAGGTCGACACTTGGAAAACGAACTAAAGCTCTTCCCCTACCAGACGGGCTTTTATTTTGACATACACGTACATTCTGGTCGAGGTTTGGCCCTGCCATCAAACCTTCATTGGCGCTGTCGATCACAACCCAAAATGTCATGGAGATCTGATCAGACCCTCGACCCTCCAATCAAGCTCAGATTCTAAGGGGATATGGCATCTACTCGCGCATTCTGTGGGCCAGATATGTACAAAAATGAAAACTTCCTGCCACGGATGTATCGATTGTAAGATTCCCACAATTCTATGGACCAGCTTGACCAGACATGAGAGTGGTAGTGGCTCCTGGCTCCTGGCTCCTCCACATGTGAAACGGTCCTAGATGCCTACACAATTAGCAATGCAGCAGCGACATGCACCGGAGACATGCACAGCGCAAAATAAAGACGTCAGTCATGATGACACAGCGGCTGACGCATCGCATGCGATGATGGATCATCTCTCCATGTTATTCTCAATTTACTCGGCGGCGGCAGCCGTTCCGCTGAGCCTAGATCGCTAATTCCCGGTCCTAATTCCACGAGTTAACATCTCCGTATCTACCGTACACTATCAACTCGCCAAGGTAAGCAGACAAGAATCTGACTTCAATCTAGACTCGCTTCAACAGCTCAGCTCATGGTAGTGGCAACCTTTTTTTCCCTTCTGATCCTACTCGAGATTTGACGACCCTTATCTTATCTATTACGCGCCTCTGACATAACCCCGCGCGCTCATGCAAGACAGCTCCGCCAACACAGCGCAGCTCTGAAGAGGAAAATCGAGCAACCCCGCCATCACAGTTTCCACCCAGCCCAAGAGGTCTCAAGTCATATCCCACACTCCAAAACAAAGCAAACAGTTCCCTTGACCCTGATCGCCAGGCCGATAGACCCGAATCAAAACACCACCATTGCCACTACTACCACCACCACCACCATTACCACTTTGCTATTAGTTTTCCTTTTTCTATCCTCCCTCGCATCTTTAGTCCACGTCTGAATTCCGGTACCGCAGCCATGCCCAGAACGCAACCTAATCTGTTCGCCTTCTCCGACGTTGACGCTCTGGCTCCTGCACTGCGCTCATATATCATCGAGAGTCAGTCTGCCGGCATTGAGCGTCATGGTTCTTTCAAGGTAGCAGTTTCAGGTGGCTCGCTGCCAAAGGTCCTCGCTGCCGCTCTTTTGCCGCCGTCATCTGGTCCCAACGACGTTGTGGATTTCCCCAAGTGGGAAATCTTCTTCGCCGATGAACGAGCGGTGCCTCTCGATCACGCAGACTCCAATTACGCTCTCCTCAAGGCAGACCTTCTCGACAAGCTCCCTGCCGACCAGCAGCCAGCAGTTGTTCATACCATCAACACCGAATATCTCGACGATGTCCAAGAACTAGCTGATCAGTACGAAAAGACCCTCGTTGGCAGCTTTGCCTCTCGCGACTCCGTCCGCCTGCCCATTTTCGACCTCCTTCTCCTCGGCTGCGGACCTGACGGCCACACCTGCTCCCTCTTCCCGAACCATGCTCTATTACGCGAGGCGACCGCGTGGGTCGCCCCCATCGAAGACTCTCCCAAACCACCTCCCAAGCGAATCACCTTGACCCTTCCGGTCGTTACGCACGCTGTCAAGGCTGTCTTTGTCGCCACCGGTGCCGGTAAGCAGGGAATTTTGAAGCAGATATTCGATGAGACAGCAGGCCTTCCATGCACCATCGTCAATGAGACTATGGGCAGCAGAGCCAGCTGGTTTGTTGACGAGCCTGCCGTTGAGGGCGTCAGCTTCCCTCGGAGGGCGTTCCTATAGGGAGAGGAATATGAAGCTAAACACCAAAAAAAAAAAGATAAAAAAAGTCTAAGTTTGGAGGGAGGGGGGCAGCAAGTGGAGAGTGGTGACTCTGAGTGGTAAAAAATGGGTGGTTTTTGATCACGTAAATGGCATTGTATCGCAACTTGAGTCTAGTTTGCTTTAATCGACCCCAAGGGATCCGGCGCCAAGTCTCTATTTTCCGGGGGGGGGGGCAACTGCTTGTGCTCAACCAACAATATGACAAGAGGGGGGGGAATCTGAAATGGCATGCCTGAAAGGGGGAGAAAAGGGGGATGAGAAAGAAGACCACAGCCATTAGGCCATCTATGCTCCTGATACTACTAGTGGTCACGATAACTCATCGCGGGGGATTGAGTTTGGTTTAGATATGAAGGAGGGTGATGCTTCAAAGAACAAGAAATTCTTCTTTTTTTTCAGCTAGTTGATGGCTACCTTACTTATGCTAGAGTTTCGTTTCAATTGTAAATATGATATTTTTGCCCCCTTTCCTCTTCATTGTCATGATCATGACGTCGTTAATTCATATGTTGGTTTCATAGAATAAAAAATTGAAATGATGATTTATCAATCGCTCGCTCCCTTTGCCTACATAACTCGCCAGACAGCCCCAGCTCGTGGGGCATCAAGTCCATCTTCATGACCCTCATAATCATCATCGTCTTCTTCTTCATCGTCGTTGTCATCTTCGTCATCATCCCTATTCATTCTCTCGATCCATTCACCCTCCCTTGCAAGAGTCTCTTGCTCGATATCCTCCATGAGACTCAACTCAGCAAGCATATCCTCAATAAGACTACGTGAGCCTGCGAGCATCCTCTCCAAACTCGACCTATCCCCCCCAACAACGACAACAGCATCACCATCATCATCATCATCAGCTTTATACCTCTCGTCCGATGATGGCGGCGACGACGACGACGACGACGACGATAACGACAAGGAAGGAAACAGGTGATCAATCTCACTGAGCTGTTTCTTCCAGCCTTCCAGCCGGCGAATCAGCCCCTCCTGCTCCTCTTTCCACGACACGTCCAATTCACCAATGAAGAGGCCATCCTTCCCCTGGAGGAGCAGACTGGTGCCTTTCCTCCTTGCGTCCTCAATCTCGCATACATGGTCGATCCACCGCTCGAAGCGGCGCACCACGCGGGCGTACCGGCCCCCAGGATCACTCAGCGACCACACCCCCGTGATGATAGCCTCCAGCGACTGGATCTTCTCGTCCAGGCTGCCGCCGCTGCTAGCCCATTTCCTCAACGCTAGGACATTCTGCGCCTCGACGCCAGCTCGTTCCTGCTCCGCTACGTCTCTGCTGCTCTCGCAGATCTTTGCGAATCGGTCCCCTAGCTTCTTCCTGGCGCTTGCTCGCCATTGCGCATCCACGGTGGGTGCGTCGCGGTGCAGGAGATAAAGCTGCAGTAGCTCGGCCTGCAGCTTGCTGACTTCGGCTGACGCTGCCACATTGGCAGGATGCTTTGATGGTGACGGCGGCGCCAGGTATGCTGCCGTAGGGGGTTTGGGACCCTGTGCTTTTGCAGGAGAATAGCGCTGCTGTAGAGTCGAAAATGCCGGGCGAAGCTTCGGCTGGGGTTGTGCTACTGCTGCCGCTGCCGCTGCCGTGGTTGATGTAGAGCTGACCCCCCTCGCGGTAGCTAATTGCGTCTGTGAAGCCCTTGGGCCTGGCACCACTGCCTTTTCTATCGATGCTTTTCGAAGCACCGGCCGTCCAGATGCCGTTGGCGTCGTTGGCCGACCCCCAGCAGAACTCGACGTTACCGACCGAGCACCACTTGGGGTTCGGGACCTCCCATGCGTAGACCCCGATGCAGACCTCCCCCCCGACGTCGTCGGTGACCTCTCATGCCGCGATGCAGTTGGCGTCCTAGAACGACCTGTCGGGGTTCCAGGCCGTCGAGCCAAATCCCTACTCCCAGAAGAAGGAGGCTTCAGCACCGTCGAGGTATTCAGGCTCGTCACCGTACTGCGAGAGCGCATATGTCCCGGTAGGGACTTCTTAATCGACTCCTTTGCCGCCAGTGCAGATGGCCCACTTATAGATTTCGGTCTCGTCTGAACAGTCGGTCTAGTCGCCGTCGTCGAAGGCGGATACCTGCTGCTGGCGCTGGCGCTGGTGCTGCCGGTGCTGATACTGCTACTGCCATGGTGACCACTCCTCTCTCTCCTCACAGACGCTTCCCTCCCAACACCAGCAGAACTCGTCGTGGCAGTAGGTCTAAGCGAGCGGCTCGAACCCGCCGCCCCTGAAGGGACTCTACCCGCCGTGGTAGTAGTGGAGGTTGTCGTCGTTCGCGGGTTTGTCGACGAGGAACTCGTACTTGACGCTACCGAGACCGCTCGGGATTGCGTCTTGTACGGTAAGCGACTGGGCGACTCATTTCTCGGTTCGGGCCTGGAGTCTCGATGATTCGATGATCGAGGAGGCAGCTCGGCAGATGCAGTGGGTTTGGTGCGAATGGATCGAGAGCGCGTGAGGGACGACATCGTGTCGGAGCATTGGGGGGTTTGGGGAATGGAATGCTACTGTTTGGGAGAGAGTGGGTTGTTGTTGTTGTTGTTGTTGTTGATGCTGGGCTGGGCAGCAGTCGGTCGGTCGATGTCTATGTACAGCAGTTGAGTTCGGCCCGCTGGTGTTTACATCCAATAGAGGTATAGAGGTGAGTAGGTGGAGCGCGCGCTGTAAGCCCAACGGCGGCAGTGCCTGGCTACGCCTATTTCGGCCATGACTTTTGGGCTGCAAGGTGCGAGGTGCCTGGGCAAGCTGGGTTATGGGAGTGTTTGGCAGCGACTCCACCAAAAAGTGTTGGAGCCACTCAGCTCGACGCCAACACCGTCCATGGATGTCATGAGAGGATTTACAGAGTAGATGCCAGCACCGTCGTTTTAGCTGCATTAATCATCACAGGGCAATTAGACGGCCGAAAATATTATATGTAAGCTTTTCGTCAATTTCTTCCAGATAATTCATCATCTTGGCTGAGTTTTTTTATCCCCAATGGCTGGCTAGTCTACCAAGAACACTCGATTTGTAACTCCCCTGGAGCACAAAACACAAAATACCCCGACTCATATAACCATGTAAACAAATGTAAAGTTGTACAGGCCGCAGTCCGACCGTCGATTTCCCTGAAATTTGGAGTTATCCTTTCCTCTCTCTTTGAACCAATGAGCGAATGAACCAATCCTCGTGAAATGCTATAATGCCCGCCAATCCGTTCCCAATCCGTGCGATAAGTTCAAAAATGGTATCGTGATCATAAAGAGCCAACCAACATGGGCCCTGTTTCAAGTCGCTTGATGCATGTTGCTTTTCTGTCTTTGTTTTTTTTTTTCCTCCTCGCCTCTCCTTAACAACGCAACGATGATGACATTCAGGATCCAGATTTCGTAATAGTGTTGCTGTTATTGTTGTATGCCATAACGAAAGATGAGTAAAGATATAAAAGGACCGAGGAGGAAAATGCAAATGTGAAAAATAATAGTATACAAAGCAGCGGGCGAGAAAACCGCTCTATTATACAGACTGTAGTCCCAAGGCAGTTCCCGGGCGAGATTGAGATGACAGCATGAGAGGTGCATTGTTGGCTAGATTGTCCATCAAACGGTGCAGGTCCTTTTGGCAAGTATTCAGCTTGCGGAAGCATGCATCACATATTCGTAGATTGCAGAAGGTACAGGCCCAGCGATCTTCAAGGTCTGCTCTCTCACAAGTCTGGCACGCAAGCGGGCAGTTCTTGTTGCCTCGGCGTTGCATCGTCTGATGATTCTGGAAGCAGTTGAAATGACTGCCGTGGAGTGGCTTCGCTTTGAGGATGCCGTCTTTGGTGGAACTGGTGTAGGTTTGCATGGGGAAATAGGATGCTTTGGGATGGGGTTCACGCTCGGCCTTCATCTCCGGATACAGCGTTCCGTCTCGGCCGCGATACAGGAGACCCTGAGTATCTGACTGTAACAGGCGTGGGTCCGCAGTTGTTTGAGGAGGCCGTGAAGGCTGCACAGCTTTCTGGGCATTTTGCACAGAGCTTTGATTTTGTGGCTGGACTGAGGGTCTCTCCTCAGAAACACGAGAGCGGGTAGAGGCATTGTCGTTGGGAGGAGAGGGTCCTCGTGTTGTTTGAACCGTGCTACCTTGCGTCGACGGCACGGACCCGCTATATGCGTTAGAGTTATCTGACTTTAGTTTAGGCTGTTGAGGCAGGCCACCGACAGCCGTCAGATCTCGACCTGGGATGGAGGGCAATGCTTTTCGGGGTACGGGATTCTGGGGCAGTGAGCTCTCCTTGGGGCCCTTCTTTAGAGGCTGCGGCGGTAGCTCTTTCGAAAAGTCTGGAGATACTGCTCCCCTTGGGGCTTCGGTGGACGATGCCGGTGATACGGGAGTGATAAAGGGCTCGATCACCGACTCCTTAATATCCTCCCTCTGGTACTCCGGTGTGGGTGGCCGCTGGGCTGCCGGCCGGCCAGGCAGTCCATGTTTTGAGCTGGCGGTACTGGATATTGAACCAGACCGCTGGGATATGCTCAGCTTGTCCCTAATGTGCTTCAGCTTTGAGGTTTCGTTGCCCATCTTCTGGGCAGCGGGAGGGGGCTGGTCCTTTTTCCGTAAACTAGGTCGAACGTTTCGCCCAGGAAGCCCGCCGGCAAAGGGCGGTGCTCTTGGAGCCGTGGGCTTTGTCGATCCTGACGGAGGAGCTGGGGGAGGAGGCGACGGGCCCCCTGGAGCAGGATCCGAGTCAGATACGGGCTGGGTGTCGGCAGTAGATCCGTGGCTATAGTCCAGCTTGAGGCCTGGGAGTTCTCTGCTGTTCTGACTCATGTGCGGCCGGCGTTTCCAGATCTCAGGGCGAGGTGAAGTCGGGGCGGCGAGGTCAGTGATGGTGGCAGAGGAGGGAGAGGAGGAGGTGGTGGTCGAGTTCAGGTCACGGTCATCCTTGGACGGTGGAGGGGGTGGGATTTCGTTTACAGGGCGGCGTTGATGCTGTGCAGCGCCAGGGTTGGGGCGAGGCGGCAGTGAGCCACTGCCATTTTTGACAGTTGACGGCAGGGCGGCGGCGGGTGCTCTGGCATTGCTGCGAGGAGGAGCTGCGAGCGGCTTCTGGACGGCCTGCGATGGACTTTCCTCGAAGCCGTGAGAGCTTGCCGGCGTCGTCTCGTATGAGGATTTGCCGAAGTCTTCGTCTGGGTCTCGAATGTAGGCCGACAGCAGGCTCGCTAACGTGTCGGTAGGGGAAGGCTGCTGCAGGTACAGCGGGGAGAGCGCAGGCAGCTGCAAGGTGTTGTTGGCGATAGGTTTTCTGGGGATTGCCATGGCGGCAGTGGTAGCAGTAGTAATGGTAGATTCGGCGGTGCTCAACGTCTCGCTTGGTGGTGGTGGTGGTAGTGGTGGTGACGGCGGCGGCGATCCACGGGAGGGAGCTGATTCCAGCGGCTTCCTCACAATGCTCGTCGAGACAAAGATGTTGTTGTCATAGAAATTGCTTCCGTCAAAATCAAGGGTAGTCGGGTTCGGGTTCGGATTTGGACTCCAGTTCGAATGCGCTCGAGACGCTTCACCAGTCGCCGTCCGAGGCTTATTCGTCCCCTTCTCTGTCGTCGCTCTTGTTCTTTGATCTGACTGGAGCGAGCGGAGCTTTTTCAGCGGCGAGAATGATGAGGATTGTGATGATGATGGAAGCGAAGAGTCTCGAGTTTCCTCCTCGTCCTCGTCTAGCTGTCCAGGCACATTGGGTAGCGCCTTGGAGAAGCGCGAGGTGCCGGTTTTAGGTATCGACAGATTGAGTAGCCGCAGCATCGTGGGCACGCGGCAACGGCACAAAGCAGCACCACGACAAAAGCCAAGCCCAGTTAAGGCAAGGTTAGCAAGACGAAACAGGTCGAGACCCCCAGTGGATAGAATTTCAGAGCAGGGCGGCAGCGGCGCTCAGGCTATTTCGCACTGAGGCAGGTTGAGACGTGCAGAGCGTGCGTGTGTGTGTGTGTGTGCGTTGTGCGTTGTGCGTCTCTGTGCGTGGCCACCAGCCGCCGATGGCAATGGATTTCTCTCGCTTTCTGGTTGTCAACAGACAGGAAATGGTCCAAACCCAGACTCGGGAGCGCAGGGGCAGCCGTAAACCTGTTGGAGAGAAATGCGAGACACGAAAGCCGGTGTTAGTCGTTTTAGGATGCGCCTCCGGAGACCCTGGCTAGTACGTCTTCGGCCATGGCCAAGTCCGCGACGCCGGCACGATTGGCCCACCAGCGGCTTAGATTTGATGATGATGATGATGATGAGAATGGTCCCAGTTACAGTGGAGGCTGGAGAAGGGGAATTTGGGGGGAGGGGGGGCCATTGTTCGATCAATGGATGCCTCTGGGTGGCTTGCCTGCCACTGTGACGACGTTGATGATGTACCTTTTCCCTCCCCCGTGGAAAAAAAATGCCTTCATTACGTATGTGGCTCCTTGAGAAATTACATGCCTCAGCACCACTGGCGTCACATCTTCGTTCCAAATTGCTAGCCATGGCTCGACCTGCTTACAGAAAGCATGGCTGCGATGCAATTGGCAGCACCTTTGCTACCCTTTCCTGTCGAGCTTGCGACCTGCGACAGAAACGTGAATGATGCCAGGTCGATCGAAACGTTCGATCAAGTTTAATCTTACTAGGTGTTTTAGAACCAAAGATCAGGACGGCCTCACAGTAAGCAGAACCAGCTTCCACTGCGACGTCCAGAAACCTGGTCTCACCCCTTCAGGGTCCAAACATTCGACAATGAGCCCAGCAACGCGATGGAATGGGCGCAACACAACACAAAGAACAAGAGCCCAAGGGATGTCTCACTGTCTTCTTACAGGCCCCCGTCTTAGCAGTTCTCTCGCATTCATTCCTCCCATCAGCGCATTATTTCCTATGGATTCCCAGCCTGCCAACAGCATGAGCTAGCCGCTCCACAAAGAGCATTACGAACCAGCGATAACCTTCAGACATTCGCACACATGCTTCACAATGGCTCAATAACCATGGCTAGCTGGTTAAGTGGTGAATACATATGCACCATCGCGACTGGTGAGAAGGCCAGAAAGCCAAACGGGTGACTGAAACTAGCCCACGGATGAAACACGTTGACACACGAGCACCGAGCGTGCTGCCAAGACAACCAGCATCCTACTACTGTAATATCGACAAACCTTGCCAAGCTGGATGCTAATCGAGAACTTGGTTTGTTTCTTTGAATCAACCATGCGTATCTCCAGAAGAGCAAAAAGCTAGACTGGCTCGTACGAGGATGGGCTCATAAGAGGATGGTGAAGCAACATATCCCACTCACCTCACACAGCACATTGCTGCCGGCCGACAATATCAGGCGGCAGGCGGGTATCCTGCGGCAAGCGGCAACATCGAATTTTACTTTGGGACGTTTGAGATGTCCATTTTGAATACAACATATCCCAGCTGGTCGGTCAGCGAGGAGTGTTTGGAAGCCTCTTGTGAGACCGCAGAGACCATGGTTATGTAGGCAGCAACACCGGCACGAAAAGGTCATCGCTCGCATTACATCCATACATCCATCCATCAGTCAAGTCATGACCAAAGGTAGGATACTGATACAGACTTTGAAGGGCCTGCAATGGGTGTCTGGACTCTTCCTAACATTGCCCTTTTGAATGCTGCTGCTGCTCGCATAGGTATGCTCGGATGACCTGCCGATCGCAAGTGCTCCCGCGCCAGAGATGCCGAAGTAATGCAAACGAACCAGCCGCAGTTAGTTCCTTTGATGCCGCCGCTGAATAAGGCAAAACTTCCTTCTGTTGGACAACTTTTCATTCCTTTCCTTTCGACTCTATCTCTGAACTATATATACATACTATAATACGATGTTGCCACATAGAGATGATTAACCTCGGGATCGACGATGGCTATTCCCATATCCTGCCAAAGTGCTGTTTACCCGTATACCCGCCATCCTGAGATCAAAGCTCCTATGTGCGCGCGCGCCCAAGTAACCATACAGACGAGAACAGCTCTTCCATCTATACAAAATAGGCGGATGGGAGACGATCGATTTAGACTCGCGAAACAAGAGCTTTTTTTGATAGCTTAAAATTTTTCATAATAATAAAGTGTGGCTTGATAGCGGCAGGAGCTCGAATGAAACTGATTCAACCCTCCCGACGTGTTACAGAAGCCCTTCCTCCAGAAAAATGTTTAGATGGGTTTCAGATCTCTTTGAATGGACCGCCCCTGGTTTCTGTTTCTGCGACGACTGGTGCTAATACCACATAGAGCACGGCGCGGAGAAGGACCTAGATGGAATTATAAACTCCAGCCGGCGGTGTTACCGAGCATGGTCCGCGCAGGGACGTCGTTTTCTTTTCTTCTTTGTTTGAGTCTTGTAAAACGAAGGATATTCTAGGGTAGAGTCGGGGGGAAGAACTGTCCCGGTCGACCGCTTACATTATACATACGACGTTGCTCGATGCTGGATTTTCTCTCGCAGGGAGGCCCTTGGGTGCGGGGGTCTTGGATAACTGTTCAGTTGGTAGGCCTAATTAAATGAGTCCTCTTTCTCCTCTCGTCAGCAGCCCGTCTTTGTCGATATAGTTGAGGATGGTATATAATAGTACT
This sequence comes from Sphaerostilbella broomeana, assembly GCA_930272545.1. NCBI lineage: Eukaryota > Fungi > Ascomycota > Sordariomycetes > Hypocreales > Hypocreaceae > Sphaerostilbella > Sphaerostilbella broomeana. Next base: position 53,026 of record CAKNET010000027.1, read on the forward strand.
TTGTTAATTTGCTTTCGCCGCTAATCTCAAAGCAAGTGCTGAGTGGATTTGGTGGAGCAAACCGTCTTTGTAGCACGTGGCGGTGGATGGGGCTTCTAACACCATCAATTATCAATTGGAATGCTGCTTCTTCAGCCGCCCTTGGGGAAACCATCTTATTGGTCTAGGACTTTGTGATTTTCTTGTCTTTTCTGCAGCGAATCTGAAGTATGTATATCTCGAGATGGCCGTCGATCATCAATCGTTAATTGGACAGTTTGTCCCATATATACGCATATACACAAAAGGTGCCTGTATATATGTAGCGATTATTAACAGTGCTGAGCCCCCCCACCTGAGTGAGGTCTTTCGGCTAGTCTTGGAGATCTCCAGGCTACTCCTCGGGTACTCTCCCCGCTAGCTCAGCGACTTTACATTGCCCAATCTGACGGTTGCCTCCACTGTAATGGATGCGCCACAATGGGGGGTACCGCGCCCGTTAAGACCCGTCCAACCCGTCCAACCGCTTACACGACATCAAGACGTTTAAAGGCCGCCGCCGTCATCAGGGCTACTTTCTCACGCGCCAGGGACTTCTCCTCTGGCGGTGTTTTTTCTGTTTGTTGTTGACGGGCTTATCTAGGGATCATCATCTATCGGCAATCGATCCATCCTTGACTTAACCTCATTGACAGACAAATCGTGAGAGCAGCGAAGCCAGCCGCCTGTATCAGAATGCCGAACCGTCAAGACGAGCTAGCAGCACCCGTGCCGACGGAGACGTCGCCGCTCCTGACAGCACCCAATGGACATGACCCCATTGCCATGGGCGACGCTGAAGGCAGCAACGGCATTGGAAATGGCAGTGCCGCTCCCAAGAAGCACCCCATGGCGGACAAGATGCACCTCTTGCTCCCGGCAGTGGGCATTGGCGTGAGCTAGAGTCTTTTTTCTTGCATGGTGTGTGCCGGCTTGCTTGCTAACAAACACCAATATCAGATCTTTCTGGTGGCGGTTGATCAGCTTCTTGCAGTTGCGACGTATGCTAGAATCGGCAGCGAGCTCAAGGCTTTGAACAGCACTAGCTGGATTGCCACTGCGTGAGCACATCCCTCACTACTTATTGCTCTCAATCTCGGTCTCTCAATCCCCATATATATATATATATATATATGTAACATACACATACACATACACATACACATACACATACACATACACATACACATACACATACACACACACATACACACATTGGTAACGCAACTGACGCGCCCTCCCAAACCAGCTACTTCCTCACCCTCACCAGCTGCCAGCCCCTCTACGGCAAACTCAGCGACATCTTCGGCCGCAAGGAATGCCTCCTCTTCGCATATGCCGTCTTCGCCATCGGGTGCCTGGGCTGCGGCCTCGCCCAGAACATGTTCCAGCTGTGCGTTGCGCGGGCTGTCTCTGGTATCGGCGGGGGAGGCATGGGCTCCGTTGTGTCTATCCTCATGAGCGATATTGTGCCCTTGCGCGAGCGTGGTGTTTGGCAGGGCTATCTTAACTTGATATATGCGGCTGGTACGGCTACGGGTGCGCCTCTTGGGGGGTTGCTCGCTGACTCGATCGGCTGGCGATGGTGAGCCGTGCTCTTTCTTTTTTCTCGTTGCTGTTCTTATATTTAATGGTTGAAGCGTACATGTAACTAACAATCTCACTTCACCTAGGTCGTTCATGGCTCAGACCCCCCTCTGTGTTATCGCCTGGATCTCAGTATACTACGTCCTCAGACTCCAAGTCACCTCCCACGACCACTGGCTCGCCAAAGTCCGGCAGATCGACTTCCTCGGCGCCTTCACCCTCATCATCGCCGTCATCGCCCTCCTCGTCGGCCTAGACTGCGGCTCCAACCTCGGCTGGTCACATCCCATCACCATCATCGCCCTCGCCGTCTCGCCCGTCCTCTTCGCCATCTTCGTCTTCGTCGAAGTCAAGGTCGCCTCTCACCCATTTGCTCCTGGCCACATCATCTTCGACGGCAGCATGTTCAGCTGCTACTGCCTCAATTTTCTCCTCAACGCCAGCCAACTGGGCGTCATATTCTTCCTTCCGCTGTATTTCCAGGCCGTTGAGGATCTGAGCACCACAGTCAGCAGTTCCTTTCTCGTCCCCGCCACGCTGGCTAGCGTCTTGGCTTCTATGGTTGGCGGCTGGGTGATCAAGAGAACCGGAAAGTATTACTGGCCCACGATTGTGTGCTTCACAATCATGTTGCTCTCGCTGCTCCCGCTCTGCCTCTCCATTTGGAAGCACTCCATGATTGGCATCAACATTGCATTTGTACTGTTTGGTGTTGGCGGTGGAACAGGTACGTCCTATCCCATCCTACCCCCCATATAAACCAGCTTATTTCACAACTTTCCATCCAGCTAATCATAATACCTTACCCAACAGCCACCACCACCACTCTCATCGCCCTGCTAGCCAACGCCGCCCCCGAAGACAGCGCCGTCGTCATCGCCTGCTCCTATCTCTTCCGCTCCCTCGGCTCCAGCATCGGCATTAGTGTCAGCGCTGCCGTCTTTCAGCAAGTTCTTCGCAGTCAGCTTCTGTCTCGCATGAGCGGCGACGAAGCCCGCCATATTGAGGAGCAGGTCCGCCAGAGCCTCGATATCATCAAGAGGCTGCCTGAGCTGCTTGCTATCCAGGTTCGCGAGAGCTATCGTTTTGCTACTTTGGGTGCGTATGTTCCGGGCATTATATTTGCTGTTATCTGTTTCATTGTATCTTTCTGGGTTAGAGAAAAGTCTTTGAAGCGGTAGATGTCAGAAGAGTGGGGGGTAAATAAAAGAATATACACGCCATATTATGAGAAATGAATTATACATAGTAAGAAGGTGTATATTACTCGGTTAGGAAACATTCAATTAGCATAGATTTGGCCCCTTCAGTTGGACATGCTGTCCCTCGATTAAGCACTCTTGAAACCAGAATCAGAACTCCACCACAAAGCCTTATTATGGCCAATGAGTGTCATAAAATCATCTTCTATGCATCAAAGGTACTGTTATATACATGTATTCTCCAGATTTACATAAAACAGCGGAATCCCAGATATAACATCACGTTGCTCTTCCCCTCTGAATAGGCTCCATCCCAAATAAATCACTCGAACCTAAGGGGTCCTTCCCCTCCGCCGGCGTAGAATCCTCTCCAAACAAAAACGCATTCTTCTCACGACTGATGTTGTTTGAACCTCGCTTCTTGTGATGACTATTCTGCGACTTCTCTACCGGAGGTGTCTGGACTGGGCCGGACTCATCTGGTTCCAACATCCATGAAAACGACGACTGTGCTATAGTCGATCGAGTGGGTATCGGAGCGACTGGTCGGTCTTTGGGTGGCGGTGTTTTGTTCGGCGGTGTTTTGTTCAACATCGACTCATGCTGTCCTATTTCGCGGACGGCATTCTCTGGGCTAGGGAGGACATCCTTTGTTATAGGGCCTTCAGTTCTCCTTGGCGTCGCCTTATCATTAGGGCTCGGTAGGGGTTTGTTGACCTCCACCGGCCTAGGTGACAGGGCAAGATTCTCCTTCTTCGGAGGACTCGCCTCGATATGGCCCGTCTCCTTTTGGGGGGCTGATTTTTCAGAGCTTTCACCGGCGGGTGTGCTCATGATCGGCATCTCCATTGAAGAATCTTGCAAGTAGATTTGAACAAACTGTACCTTTGCGGCGGCGATTTCGATTAGTTCAAGGCTCTTATCCCTGTCCTCTAAACTTGAAATGGACACGGTTTTCAAGTTTGATACTGTTTCGTCAAGAAGACCTGCCAACTGCTGATTTCGCTTCTCCATAGCTGCCAAGGCCCTAGCCGCACCTTCATCCGTTAGCAGCGATCTAGGTGAATGCCGAGCCTCGTTGAGTCCTTGCATGTTCCGCTTTATTTCTCCCACTGCGTCTCGAAGCGCCTGATTGATTCCTAGCTTCTCTCCCCTCTCAAGAACACCTTGGATCATGTTCTCAACGCCTACCGGTTGCTGCAGAAATCTGGCAGACGGAAGAGGTGATCTCATCCTAGTGCCTCTCCGACGAGTAGAATCGAAGCCAGCAAATGGTGAAGTTGATGGCTCGATCGAGTCAGGACGCTTTGAAGTTGTAGGCATTTTGGAAGAATATTTCATAACAAGCGTTGCTCCACCCGCCGCATTCATGTGATCGCGAAGATAAAGTGCATCATCAACAAAAGTCTGAGGTCCATGTAAGGGTTCAGGGGCAGGATATTTTAGCAACAGTTGTAGGCACACGGAGTAGTCTGATTCCAACACTGGCAGAATAAGAATTAGCTCAGGGATTACAACACTCAGATAAACCTACGTTGCCAGCGAATGCGCAGTAGCATAGCGCAACATATGAGATCTATCAGCTTAAGAGAAGGATCTATAGCGAAAATTGTATCCCATAAAACCAGGAATTGGTTGAACGGAAACTCTCTGCTAAAAAGAAGTCGGATCCATCGGCTACAAGTTTTGTGAGCCTCCCTTACTGCTAAGCACACGCACACTGTGGCATGAGCAACTACTCACATTAGGAATATCTGAGGCAAAATCTCAATGCTACTGAGATGAGCTGCGAGTTCTGGGTCAAGATTCTGCAAACAGACTTCGTGAATAAACTTGCTGCGCTCGACAATGGCGGACGTCTGCTCTGGAAATCGCGAAGACGATGATTCATCGCCAGACGGGTTGGATACAGATTTTACTTCGTAAAATGACTGTGCGTTATCCATCATCTGAGAGAATAAGAGGTAAGCATCATGTTCAATAAATGCGGAGTCGAGAGTTTCGAGTAGTGAGTCGTCAACATGTTCATCCGCCGACACCGCCGCCTGGTTCAGAGCATCTTGGTCAATAGCATGAACAATAGGGGCAAGAAGCTCGTGCATGCCCTGGCGGTAGCCGCCTCGGTTAGGATTCGACTTGCAATAAATAAATAGAATGTCTAGGATAGTGGTTTGGATGCGGGTATCATGGTAGTTGGCTTCATCTGGGAGTCTCTGCACATCCTGGAGTATTTCTGCACGAATTAACTCGTCTTCACGGACAGTATTCCATGGGGACTTTTAAATGTTAGCGAAATAATGTCTTAAGCTGGCTACGCTCCGACCAACCTCGGGATCATCTGCAAGAGGATCAATGGCGAGCTCAGCAAGGGCTTCGGGTTGTTTGATGAATTTGAGGAAGTGGTTGGACTGTTCACTGTAACGTTCCCGCCCCTGGCGAAGCGATTGAGACCAATTTGACTCAGCTCCATCTTTGGACAGGAGGAAGATCTTTACGCAATGTTAATGTTATGGAGGTGCCCCGGTTGCAACAAATGTACGAGCCTACCTTCCAGCAGACAGAGCGACAGCCTGAAAGGCATGGGCTTGAGGAGCCATTGTATCTCACAGCGCTTTGCAGATCGTCAATGCTAGCACTAAGCTTCATGGTCGCTTGCCATCTGGCTCTTGATGGTAAGGTTAGCCCTGCCAGATTTCATATGTCGACAAGTGTCACACTCACTGAGTCTCCGCGAGTGACCTCATCTTGACAGTATTGCGGGGATTTGGTCAAGCGTCAGGACCAGACCACATGGTTCGTTCGATGGCTTGTCCACGACGACGTTGTCAAAGTATTAAACAGAAAGTCAATGTCCAGCACAGGGGGGGCTGACTAAACAAATATGAGCGGCGTTCGGCCTCGGCTGATGAAGGAGGTTCTGGGAGGCTGAACGACTTGGAATGAGCTGCCCTGCTTGTCTCGTAGCCCCGCTTCGCTATTTGAGGCGATCAATGATGGATGTTCGTCGCTGTGCATCTCCACTATAAGATGCTGCGTGATTAGCGCACATTGAAGCCTGGGGTTGGCTGGTGGTTCCTCGAAAAGCGCCTGTAATTTTTGGACATCCGCTATTATTACTTGATTACATAGGTACACCACCCAGGCAGCTTTGTGCTTGATTCAGTTTTCTGAAAATACCGGAGCTCAGCCAACTTCCTCTCGACTTGCCCACAGCTCTCTAATAGTCCAAGGTAAGCTTGGCTTGACATGACGGGCTTTGGCTCCATGCCTGTGTCTATGACTCTCGTACCGCTTTGAAGAGCATGTATATCTTGGTTTGTCAAAATGTCGGCTGACCTTTTCGCCGAGTTTGCCAATGATGCGCCATCTCAACCTTCCGCCTCGTCCACAGCAGCCGGTGGGAGGAAGCCGCCGGCATCAACGGGCCCATTCGATTTTGGTTTGACCAACAACACTTCCACGACAGCGTCTGACTCTCCAGTTGAAAGATGGCCTTCTATTCAAACATATGGGAGTGGGATGAGTACTTGGGGTGCAGCCCCGACGACAACTCCAACAATACCGCCCCTCAAGGCGTCCAACGACGACGACGATGGATGGGGGGATTTTGAAACCGCAAAGCAGGACTCTGCACAACCACAGCTATCATCAAAGGCAATTGAGGCATCCTCTGGTCCTTTTGGTGGCTTCCCCGGTGGTTTGAAATCGCAGGAGATTAAAAACCGGCCCGCCCGTGCTCCAACTCTGGACCTCATGACCAACACCTTGATCGACACCGGGACAACGCAGGAACCCGGGATTGACTCATCATGGGATCTGCCTCCGAAAAAGCTGAAAGCTCGGATGGTATCTGCAGCGAAGGATCCAAGTGTTCTCTTTGATGTTGATGATTTTGAGCTTCAGGAGGCTGAGGCTGGTGATGATGAAGACGACGATGAGTTTGGTGATTTTGAAACGGTGTCACCAATGCCATCTCAACCAAAACCAAAGCCTGCCCCGGTGGTTACACCTGCGCCGAGTTCTCACGCAGCACCTTTACTTGATCTCTTGTCGCTGGATGACTCTTCACAACAGCCTCCGCAGCAATATTCTGAATCGGAAAAGCAGCCTGCTGCCCAGCTCCAAGGAGCACTGAGTTTTGGGGCGCAGGCATCGACTTTTTCTAGCCCTCCAAAATCTCCATCCTTAATGGAGCGGAGTCCATTTCCAGACCTCGCGATCAAGACAACTTCAGCTGCGAAAAGCAGGCACGAAGACCAAAGGTCACCCTCACCAGTCACAGCATGGCCCAAGATCGATAGTAGCAGCAAGCCATCAACCGGATGGAAAGATGACGATGATTGGGGTGCTTGGGATGACATGGCGAGCGGTGATAATCAGGCGAAACGAGATATTGACAACACAGAAAGCGCAGCCAGCTGGGATTGGAATGCCGACGGCGAATCCGAATCTGCGGCAATTCATGGAAGCGACAACGATCCTCCTCCGATCAATGTGCCTCCTCCATCAGTTATTTTGTCTGCATTCCCAGATCTCTTTAGCTCGGGGGCTCAATTCTTCAGGCCCATGTCTGGACAAAATGCTTCAATTAAGCAGCAAGTCCTCTCAGATCCCAAAGCGGTCCTTTTCTTACAAGCATACATCCTCCTCGCAACAACTGCTGCTCGAGTTATTGCAGGACGCAAGCACAGGTGGCATAGGGACAAGATCCTGGCCAAGAGCATGTCCATCTCAGCTGCGGGCAGCAAGGGGATGAAGCTCGTAGGGGTGGATAAGACGCAGTCGGCAAGAGAGGATAGGGAAGCGGCAGATGTAGCAGCCGCATGGCGTGAGCAGGTAGGGCGTTTACGATCGGCCGTCGCGGCAGCTAAGACTGCAGGTAAGACGAATCTCCGAGTCCCCGAGTTGAGCGAAAACCTTCAGGTTCAAACAGCCAAGATGGTGCCAACGTCAGCTAAGCCGTGCATAATATGTGGGTTAAAGAGAGAAGAGAGGGTTACAAAGGTCGATTATGATGTTGAGGATAGCTTTGGTGAATGGTGGGTTGAGCATTGGGGCCATAGGGCTTGCAAGAATTTTTGGGTAGAGCACGAACAGAAGCTGCGGCAAAGATGAAAGACGCTGAAGGGAGGAAGCGATGGGAGTTGATCAAACAGAGAAAGTATGAAGTATGCTTTAGAAAGATGAAACTTAGAGCCTCTTCGTATATATACCATTGACCAAGGACGATTCAACATTTGCAGCCAAATTATGATAGAGATATAAGCTCCAACAAGACGATGGCAAACGCCATTTATATAGACAGATGCTTACTTGTATTAACACTTTTAAGTTATGCATCATCATCATCGTCATCATCGTCACTATTATTATCCTAATTAAACCTGCCTACCTGATATCACCACGCCTGAAGCAAGGTAACTCGATAGTTGCCAAATATCATTTGCTTGGCTCCCCGGCACAGGGTATAAGAAGAGGCCAGGTGCAAATAACCAACAGGCGTCAAGTTACTCTGTACAGAATGGTAAGTGATACGCGTCCATTGTGCCACTAAGGTATCCAGATGCAACGGATGGTAGCTGCTGCGATGCAACGGAACAGTTGGGAGAGCAACAAGACGCTGTCCTGAGAAGTCGTTCCTGATGAGCACCCCGCTTCTCGATGCGTGGGTGCGTGTGCTCGCTTCAGCAGCCGGCTGCCAGGCCGAGTCCCAGCAGGTGCAGCCCTAAGATTCCCAAGCGCGCCGGGGCTGTAGGCGGGCGTGCTAGTGGCCACAAAGGGTAGACGGCAGCAAGAGCCCTGGAGCAGACGCCGTGAGGGGGATCAGGGGATCAACCGGCACTGGAAGCCGCAAGGAAGCCCCTGGAGGGTGGAGGGGATGAGGGCAGCTGGCTGGCTGGCGTTGTTTGGCTGGCGTTTGGTTGCTGCTGCTTGCTTTGCTTTGCTTGCGCATCCGGCGTGCGTGCAAGCCAAAGGACTGCGGCGCCACAACGCCCACATCGTTTTTTTCTCTGGTTTCTATTTTCTTGCCCCCCCTTCTTCACCTCAAGTCTAAAGTTCTCCGCCCCCCACCCCGACTTTCTCTTTCTATCCACCTCTCCCACCTCTTGTCACAACTCCCATCCCGCAACTCCCAGTCCGCCTTCTTCTCTCCTCTTCCTCTCCACCTTCAATCCTCCTCGTCCGCATCCTCTCCTCTCCCCAAACCCTTCTCTCTCTCACGCTCCGAATCTCCATCCTCAACATTGGTTGTTGTCGCGGCCGCCCTCTCGCCTCTTCGACCCCGCCATAGCCTGCCAACACAACACAACAGCTCACCTCACCACCCACGAAAAAAAAAAATACCCGTCACGCTCCCCAACCGCTCTCGCCAACCCCCCTCTCACCCTCCCAACGTGCCCAAAGCTCCAAGCCTTTGAGCAGCAGAGGTAAGTTAACGTCGGTTTCTTCTTCTTCTTGCTTTGCTATCCGGGTCGCACTTGCTTAAAGCCCCATACTTCGCCTCGTCCAGGCGACACACTGCATCATCACCACCCTCATCACCCCCCATCTAGCCAAGGACGTCATATGTGGGTTGCGTCATGCATGCTTGTGCCCTGTCGCGCGCAAACCTCTACTCCATTCCCTCCTGGCTTATCGCTTGTTTACGTCTTTCCATCGCTAAAGCGACAGCCTTGAAACTAATTCTTCATCAGACAATATCTAGGAACGCTCTGCGACCTTTTCATTTTGCATCGGCCTACAGCTTCAGCTTCAGCCACTGCCATAGTTATAGCTACGGACGCCGAAACTCTTCATCCACTCCCATCAGTACTCTCACTACTATTACCGACCACGCCGCAATCATGTCATCCCCTCAGGATATCCTTTTGCAAAACGGCGCCGACTTGGTTGACACCATGGATCAGCTGAAAATGGAAGACCGACTTGGTCCCGATGGCGAGCCAGCCCCTAAGACGGACGAGGAATACGCCCAAGCCCAACTCACCCTGCGCGCCATTGTTTCCTCCAAAGAAGCTGGCGTCATCATTGGAAAGGGTGGGAAGAACGTTGCGGATCTTCGTGATGAAACCGGTGTCAAGGCCGGTGTCAGCAAGGTCGTCCAAGGTGTTCATGATCGAGTTCTCACGATAACTGGTGGATGCGATGCTATTTCTCGCGCTTATTCCATTGTCGCCCGCGCTTTGCTTGATGGCGCCCCTGCCATTGGCATGGGAGGAATTGTTCAAGGCAACGGCACTCATCGTATGTTTTGCCTGCTCTAAATGCTTCTGGATCATATTTACTAACACTCGCCTACAGCCATCAAGCTCCTCATCTCCCACAACCAAATGGGCACCATCATCGGCAGGGCCGGCCTCAAGATCAAACATATTCAAGATGTCTCCGGTGTTCGCATGGTCGCACAGAAGGACATGCTTCCTCAGTCAACTGAGCGCATTGTTGAGGTCCAAGGGACCCCTGAAGGAATTCAACGCGCCATCTGGGAAATCTGCAAGTGTCTAGTGGACGACTGGCAGAGGGGCACTGGCACCGTTCTCTACAACCCCGTCGTCCGTACACAGCCATCGAGCTCTGGTAGCATTGGCGGTACCGGCTATAACAACAACGGCGGTCGAGGCGAGTACGGAAGTCCTCGTGTGATGCGCACTGGAAATGGCGCCGACTTTAGCAACGGAAGCTCAAGGCCGTTTAGCCGCCGGTCAGACTCCGATGCTGCCGCTCGAGGACCTCCCACCCACGATGAGAATGGTGAGGAAATCCAGACTCAAAATATTAGCATTCCCGCAGACATGGTTGGCTGCATCATTGGTCGTGGTGGCAGCAAGATTAGCGAGATTCGCAAGACGTCTGGCGCGCGCATCTCCATCGCCAAGGTAAGCAAAAGACCCCTATCAGTATCTTTAGGACCATCTCAATAGCTAACGAATTTCTTTTTCAAGGCACCTCATGATGAGACTGGCGAGCGTATGTTCACCATTATGGGTACAGCCAAGGCCAACGAATCTGCCCTCTTCCTTCTCTATGAGAACTTGGAGGCTGAGAAGATGCGCAGAAGCCAGATGCAGGACCAGGAATAAGCTGGTCGCTCTCAACTTGTGCACTGGCTGATATTTTTTTCACCCTCCTCGTACCACTTGTGATTGAGCTGTTTTGGGCCGGATTTGGCAGGCTCAGGCGTCCAGATCTGGTTTGCCGCAAGGCTCCTCTTTCCCCGCTGGAACAGGGATAGGACTCATTGGCGATGGTGGTTTATCGTCAAAAAGATTTTTAACTCAGCCTCTTTTTCTTCTTCTTCTTTCCTTTCCTTTTCCTTAGCTGCGCTTTCTCCCGTGTTATTTCTAGTCAACTATAACGCCTGCAGAACGATTCCATTCCTCTCTCTTACGTAAATTGGCTGTCGAGCCGATTCTCCCGCTACCTTGCTTACCATAACGACTCCATTCTCCGGAAGACAGTCTCAGTGCGAGCAAGTTCTCCTCGGCGTTTTTGGTACGACACGACACCCTTTACCTAACGATCACTCCATACTTCTGACTCGCGCGCGTTTGTTTACCCTTGAACGACTACGGAGCTACGGCCATGGTGGCCCACATCGAAAACAGATCTTACCTCTCTTTCTATCTCAAAACTGCCGCGATTAATGGAATCAAGACATCATTACAACCGAGTCGAAGGTACAGCTTGGGAGGGGGGGCTTGCAGCTTGTGCATGTCTCCTCCCAAAACAAGGCTGTGTTTTGTTTCTCGGAGGCCGATCTTCTCATTATCAATTTCTTCTCAACGCTCGCACCACGGTCCCTTGTTACATCTCCGCAGACAACCCCTTCACTCCCGGAAAGATCACAATTCCACTTATCGACTTACAAAAAAAACAACGACCGATATGCAATCATGATGATAACTCAAATGTCTCCTCTTTTTCCATCCTCCTCATCCTCTCGACTATTCTCCTCAGCTGGGCATTTCGCTATTTTTTGTGTTAGGACCCAGGCGATACCCTGTGGCATGCATGCAGGCATGATACGTTCATGGACGGATTTGGGGATTGGAACGTCTAGATAATAGTGCATCTAGCCAGTCGTTGTGCAAAAGACTGAATATATTTGAACTCACTTTTTCCTGATGTGACTGCAAGAACTTTTGAACACAACCTCCAGGTATATTTAGGCCAAGGGGATAGGTAGTCGTTGCAAAGTAGTGATCCCCGGGAAACTTGGCGAAACATTGGCTGGGAACTACAAAGCCTGTAAAAGCGATATAGCAGATGTGGTGACCACGTACACTGGTGGAGGTGATGGTAAGTATGTTTGTTGGTCAATGTGATTTCTTCTAGATATATAAATAACCCACTCAAGCATAATGTCTGAAGATGGACCAACGTGTTCCATCGACGCTACCTTGCACGAAGTGTCAGACGGTGAAAAAATACATACATACATAAGGGTGTTGGACGAGAAGCTCACCCCTTAGCTGAATCATCACATGATGTCTCGTCGACCAACGACACATTCAAGCGATGCTACCTCAGGAGAGTTGCTCTGGTGAATTTGTTCCATTCCCAGTTCAGGATTTGGTGGTCTAGTTCCTGCTACTCCATCTTTTCCCCCAGATTTTCTTCGCTCCTGCAACCAGCTCGCCCAGACGAATCCCATGAATGCTTGAATTCCGCAGATCGTTAATAGGCGCTTCTTGGTGGAGCTCCTAACGTTAGGATGAGTGCCGCGCACAATCAGAAGAACGATATCCAGGAAGATGAAATAATAGAAAATACCTAGATCACATTAGACAAGCATATGGCTTATAAGTAATAATGATAATACTAATGATAACAGCGCGAACCCTGAAAGAGAGGGGGGGTAGAGAGCGCATCTTACGGGTCTTTCGTGAGGCAATGCCAAAGTTTGCGAAGACGGGAGGGATAAGGCAGAAAAGCACAACCGATGCGTAGAATACAGCTATTCGAGAGATGGATGATAATGTGTCAGTTTCTTCATTGTCAGTCTGCTCGTGTGGAAAGAAATGTGCTATACCAAAATCAACATCATCGTGAGTCCACGTGTTTGTCATGTTGTCAGATGAAGCAAACAAACTTGCCTGCGATGGGGTAGAATCGGGGGTTTATTATGGAAGAGTAGATCGAGAGAAGGACAGTCTATCTATAAGAAATAGGAAGACGAGAAACAAAAGCGTAACTAAAGTGCAAAGCATGGTGATCCTACGAAAGGGGAAGCCTTATAAGTGTCTTCTGATGGTTACAATTGGGGGGGGGCTGTGAGTTGCTTAGACCTTAGAGCCCCAATGCGATACTACCTCTCCGTACACTATAGTCTAGTGCCTTATTGGCACTGAAAAGCCTCTTTTGAGATAGATAAGCCTTGAGGTCGTCCAGCACCGACATCATCAGTGGCTAGATGCTCGACTCCACTATATTTTAGGGCCTGGATCCGCTAACAGGTCACCCCCACGAGCTAGTCTCAGCTTACACTTCAGGGTCCTCCTTTCCCCAGCATGTCAAAGCTTGGGGCTTGAGATGATGCCAGTTTGTCACTTTTGATGTCTCTGCTTCTCCATCGGGTTTCCCTCCCAACCTTCACTAATCTGTTTCTCTTCTCTGCTTTCATTCATTTCTTTCTTTGGAACTATTGATCTGCGATCAGGCTGATTGCTGTCGAGCCTATCGTGTTTATCTTTTTTTGTTTTTAACATAGAAGCGCCTACTTCTCCTGCGACGCGCTCCCCTGCGGACTCGGCAATGGCACGCTCAAAGCAACCCCCCGTGAAGCGCGAAACTTCGTCCGAGTTCTTTAACAAACACACCGCGGAATGGGAGAATACCAATGGAAAGGGGGGAAACAAGAGCAGCACCAATGGACATGTCACCGTGCCAAAGTATGCGCTTGACGACGATCCAAATAGGGAGGCGGGTTTCCTCCAGCTTGTGATTGCGGTTGCGGGTATCTACGCTTCATTGTAAGAGACACAATACTTTCTGGATACCCTTTTTTATTTTCTTTGCTGAGTCGCAAAACGGCTGGCTAACTGTCCTTTTCTTTTCGTCTTCCTAGTTTAACATGGGCGTATCTCCAAGAAAAGTTGACAACCAAGACGTATGGGCCTGTTGATGCGCCAGAGGTCTGGCATTTCCCCGTCTTCCTCAACACCGTGCAGTCGCTCTTCGCTGCCGCCGTGGGTTTCGTCTATCTTTTAGCCTCGACTCCGAAAGGCGCGAGTGTCCCGCCTGTCATTCCTTCGCGTCGCATTCTCGGGCCCCTGGCGCTGGTCGCCTTGACACAGAGTCTCGCAAGTCCGTTTGGTTACGCCAGCCTTGCTCACATCGACTACATTACTTTCTTGCTGGCCAAGAGTTGCAAGTTGCTGCCCGTCATGTTCCTCCACATCACCATCTTTCGCAAGCGCTATCCCCTTTATAAGTACATTGTGGTGGCTGCTGTCACAGCTGGTGTCGCAGTCTTTACTCTGCACTCAGGTCGTAAGCACAAGAAGTCGACGAGGACGGAGGAGGCTAATGTCGCTTGGGGACTCTTGCTGCTGGGTATTAACCTTCTCTTTGACGGCCTCACGAACAGCACGCAGGACTACATCTTTCAGTCTTTCCGTCCCTTTAGCGGGCCGCAGATGATGTGTGCCAACAACTTTATGAGCACTTTGGTGACGTCTCTCTACCTGCTGGCTAGCCCAGCTCTTGTTTCCACCGGGATTGGCGAGTGGTTGGGTATGGACGTTGCTGGTAGCGCTGGTGAGCTGAGCGCTGCCTTGGAATTCATGGCCAAGTATCCTGCCGTATGGAAGGACGTTTTGGGCTTTGCCGCGTGCGGTGCCATTGGCCAAGTCTTCATTTGTAAGTTTTTATGATCAACCATTTTCTCCTCAATCGCGAGTGATTTGTCCTTTGCTAACAATCGTCTTTTCCTATCCGAAAAGTCTACACTCTTTCCACATTCTCGTCCGTCCTGCTCGTTACCGTCACTGTAACACGCAAGATGTTCACAATGATTCTTTCCGTCATTGCGTTTGGACACCGCCTGACACAGGTGCAGTGGCTAGGCGTCGGGCTCGTCTTTGGGGGCATTGGTGTTGAGGCTGCTATTGCAAGGCAGGAGAAGATTGCCAAGGAGGCAGCCAAGGCAAAGAAGTCATCATAAATGTGGGTGGAGGGGATGTTTTCGCTACAAGTATATTTTTTACTTGAAATCATTAAAGAAGATGATTTTTGATGTACATAAGATTTGTTGATTGGTTAAGTTGTTATGGGCGAGGCGTTTTGTTGGGGACATAGTGGTCGTAGAAAAACCATCATAGATTACCTTATACACACGGAGGATTAACTCGTCTAACATGAGAACACGATGTGTGGATTCACGATCCGCACACTCCATATCTTGAATTATAATATTGTTTTTTTAGAATTTTTACTATTCTGCTCATATATTTTGCCTCATCATGATATTCTTCTCCTCATGACCACGACATTTCCCTTTTTGAAGACCTGCTTCCATGTTGCAATTCCCGACCTTCCCAACCACCCTCCCCCAAATAAAGTCCAACGAGCCACCCGATATATATCTCTTCAACAGCCGAACCAAAGAAAAAAAAAAAAAGAAAAACTCCCTCTCTCGATGAAGCCTCCAAGTTTTATTGTATCCAACAAGTAAAAAGAAACTAGGGAGCAAAAAACGAGAGTAATGTAGACAACGAAAAGATAAGATAAAAGGCCCAAGACTAGGGTGTACATGAAACAGAGGTCCGTTGGAACTATATCCCAAGAAGGCCAGTTTTTTTTAATATGCAATCAGTCCCTATTTCTGAGGGAACACTTTAAAAAATATAATTAAGATCGCTGGTGAAAATGAAAATAAAACTCCATAGTCGTTTTAGTTTCCGGTGTCGACCCACCCAAGGTATCAAAAACGAGGGTCGAACGGATGCTACGTCGAAAACGAGATTAGAGCGGTCATCTGTGAACTGCTCGACAGCTTTAAAAAAAAAGTAGGGGGACCCGAGGGGGCGGGTTTTTCTTGTATATACTAGGCGAATAGGCCTGATGTATAATATACTATACACGCCACCAAAACGCCGGTGAAATGCCGAAAGGGCGGCTCATTCTAATGAATGGGCAGTTGAAGTGGAAGCGGCGGTTAATGACGTTGGGTAGATTAGATATTGATGATTAGCTATCCAAATTGAGGTGGTCGTGAGACATGTATGTCCAAAAGGCACGTCGTGGAATTTCGTGTGCCACATCATAAGATTTCGTCAATAGAACGAATAATTGGCGCCTCACCTACTGTTGGTGGGCTGCGAGGGTCTATTGCCTTCACTGGAGGACCAAACGAGAAGAAGGACTCGCGGAATAGAGCTTGCCGAGGCGAGAATAGGTCTTCTTCGACGTTGTGTGACGACGAAGGTTTCATTCCAGCTAGATCGGGAATGTCGCGAAGGGGGTTGGTGGTCATGACCTCAGCTCTAGGAGACATCAAGGCATGGCTATCTGAAAAGGGTGACGGGATTGCAATCGTCCTGTCAAAGGGGTTCAAGGTTTTCGATTGCGTGAACGTCGTCTGAAGAGGGTAACAAGACGAGTAACTTCGGAGACCCATGTTAGAGTGAGATGCCGCGGGCTTCAGCCGAGACTCACCCAAAGGTGCCAAAATTGGCTTCACTCTTCCGTGTGCCGACTTTGGCCGCAACGGCGGCGCCTGAAGCGTGAAGGGAGAAGGTGGGGGAAGTTCCAAAAATCTCGGCACCTCCAGGTTGGGCTTCAGCTCTAGCTCTGGCTCTTTTATCTCAGGTTCCGTCTGTTTGGCCTTCTTCATGTCAGGTTCTTTCCGTTCGACACTCGAGTCGAGATTCTCCCTCCATGAAAAAGTCAGGGGTGCGGAAGCGGGGCCTGGTGAAATGGATTGAGACATGTCCGACTTGCCACCAAAGCCAGTGGGTATTATTAGTCGGTTTTCTGGTCCATTATCTCGCCTGTTCTCATCTGGCAAAGGGGCGGTTTGCGGCTCCTTGGGCGCCACCTCGGTATTGTCACCGGATAGTGTTAACCTGTGTTTGGTGGGACTGCGGCCTGCGCGAGGTCGATGAACGCCAGAAGCCGGGGGGGCACGCCTTTTCGACAGCTCCTTATGGAAATCTTGCAAAGAGTACATCAGCTTCATGTTGGGACTGATCCACCTGCTCTTAGCCTGCGCGGCATAGTACGCGTCGTTCACGCTCAGGTCGGGATTTTGGTAGAGACCAAACGCAATGATAAGACTAGCTGAACGGCTTGCCCCTTGCTGACAGTGAACCAGGACTTTCTTGCCCTCCTTTCTTCGAGCTTCGATAGTCTCACAAAGCTCCATAAGATCGGGCGCAATATCAGTGTTGTGATCCCACGGAATATGAACATACTCCGGCATTTTAAGAGCATTGGCTTTCGGCGTTGTCGGGGTATCTAAGCTATCCTCAGAGGGAGGGTATTCCCAAGCAGTAGCAAAGCTTGCGGTTGATAGGCCGGTATCAGGAACAGGGCTCTCTATAGTTGCAGGGATCTTTTGTTGGATATCGAACGGGTTGTTCACTTCCCGTGCAACATTGAAAACCACATCAAATCGAGAGGCTTCCTCGGCAGTGGGTTCCAAGTACAAGTAGACATCATCGCCGTATATAGCGATAGGTCCATCTGGGTAGCCAGGGCTTTTCTGATCCTCGTTGTTTTCCTGTTCTCGATATGGCTCACTTTCTCCTCGGCTGGCTAGTTGAGTTTTAATGGGAGAATCTTCCTCTGGAATGATCCTGTCGAATGTAGCTTTCATACTGGACTTCATAGGCCGCAGGACTTCAGACAATCCTGATTCGTTGCGTTCGAGCACTTTGGGGAACGACATGCCACCTGGCGGTCCGAATGTAGATGTCTTCAGCGAGGAGAGCATGTGTGGGGTTGAAGCCGAATGTTTAAGAGCTCGTCGTTGGAGAATTGGTGGCATAGCAGGAGAAGGAGGTACCTCTAATGAGGTTTTGTTGATCAAATCCGATGTGTTCGTGTTGAGGCTAAGGAGACTGGGCTTCCGCTTCATAGTGGGAATTTTGGGCTTGATGAATGATGGCGATGGAGGTTCCGAAACCATAGTTTTTGATATAGCGTTTACCACAATAGGAGGCTGGATCGAAAGGCCCTTCATATTCCGTGGCTTCCTAGGTGCAGGCGACGTCATTGGACGCTCTAAAGCATTCAGTTCTGATATGCTTCGCAACGCAGTACCATTCGAAGGGCCATTGAAAGTAGCAACATGAAGATTGTTCAGCGGTATCAGGTTGAGAGGAGAGTCTGGAGACGATGACGGTGACGGATCCGACAATGGCGAGCAATCGAAGGTTGAGAGTGTGGTGGTGGGAGATGAGTCGGTGGATTCTGACGCTTGAGTTGAAGAACTGTCGCGGTGCTTATGAGTCGGGTCCGAAGCAATGCATCCTGGCACACTGTCTTGATGAGAGTGATGGGCAAGAGAAGGCGCTTTTGACTCCATGGCGACAAACTTTGGGTTGACAACTGTGACAGTATCGCGGTCCGCCATGGTCTCGGCGTCAAGATCAAATACTGACATGAAGGACGGTATTTGATCTTCATATAACCGACGAGATGCGGCTGACGGCATGGTTCGAATGGGGTTATTATCCGTCGTGTGGCAATGTCAATGTCCACATCAACTTGGTCAACCCCTACACTCCTCACAGTCCTGCCCTGTGTAGCACAATATATATAGTATTTTTCCCTCTCCTGGGATCTGAACAATTAGAGGAGCGGATGTCGAGTTTTGGATGATGGATAAGCGGCGTCGAGGAGAGTTTGTTTGCAGGAGAGTTTTGAATAAAGAACAAGGCGATCAAGACTCAATCGGTGGACAGCGCAGCTGGATCCGGTGGTTGGCGATTCGCGAAAGGGAACACGACCAGGTGGAGGGTCGGGATTATAGCCGGGTTGCGGCTCTGACAGGCGGATCCGGATGCAAATAGAAGAGGCGCAGACTCTCGTGACGAAGGGCACTGTTTAAAAAAAGATGGAAGAATTGAAGATCGTCAGGAACCAGGGACAGCCAGGCGTGTTCTGGACGTCCAAATCGAACCGAACGTGTGGGAAGGGAGAGGAGGAATGAAATTGGAGTCGGAAGTGAGACAAGAAAGACGGCGCCTAGTTAGCGGAGGACCACATCCAACAGGCGGTAGCTAGCCGCTGGAGCCGGGAGATGGGGAGGAAGAAAGGGAGATGGGATGACTCGCAGCGCCGCCGTTATTGCATTATCCTTCGTGATGTTGCGGGAGGATGTTGGAACGAGGAAGAATTGGATTGTGGCCGTCCAAGTGTTGACAAAGAGTCGACAGCGCCCAGACAGTGGCGGTTGGCTGAGCTGGGGGGGGAGGGGAAGGGGTGGGTAGGCGGCGGTGGAGAGGCAGCGAGAGTCTAGAGAACCTGAGCCTAGCAGAAGTTAGAACAGCGGCAGACGCAGCGCACTGGAACCTTGGGGGGGCGAGGCGCTACGCTAGGCAGCTCCATGTATCAGTGACCTGGTTCGGCGCCAAAGGGCAGCACCGCCAGAACGTGTCCAGACGACCGGCTCAGCCACCGAAAGCACATAACAAATAGCACCAGACAAGGCACGAAGGAGCCTGAGTGAGTTAGTGCAACGTAGAGGTGCTAGTACCAGATACATTAATAGGCTTCGCAATGCCCGGCTAGGCGCTCAGATGCCTTGACAAAGGCAGGAAGAGGTCGCTCCTGCATGTTCTCATGCGCCGCCTGCACTGCAGCACCGCGCGCAAAGTGGAAGTCGCCAACTCTGGCCCCAACAATGCCAACTCCAACTCCAACTCCTCCCCATCGGCATCAACTATCCCAGCCCAGGTACACCACGACAAGCCAAAGCGCTGCTCTCTCTGTATGCTGTCTGCCTGTCTATCGCTCTCTCCCCTTCTCACCACCATCTCCTCTCGCGCCCGCCCTCGCACTCGCAGGAAACCCACATCAATGACGGGGCCCAAAGGGGTCGCTCCAACCAGTCAGAGCCTCCGGGCTGGGCGAGTCCAGGGGTCAAATGCAGGCAAGCCCCCCATCCACTCCGCTCCAGCGTTTCGAGACTGGACAACCGGGAGTCTGACTGGACAACAGGCCTCAACCAGGATGCTTGCGAGACAGCCCACGGCCTAAATATAGCTCGCACGCAGCCCGCCTAGCGCTAAGGCTCAGCCAATCGCACTGCGTCGCCGAAATCTGTCCTGCAGAAAGACGTTCTTAAATTTAGCCCAGAGTGGGCCTCGTCGCTGTCTCCGTCCGTACGAACTGCGGTTACCAGTTGCGTCGTATTTTCCCAGAGTCAATCACCTACAGCAACCCTGTCTCTGTCTTGTGCTCCCCAAAGCTCGTTGTTGACGTTTGGCGGGTCGCATTGTTGGCAACGCCATCTATGTACGGAGTACCTTCTGTCCAGTTGGGTCATCTATCGAGGTGAAGTATGTTTTAACCCGACTATGCCGTCCCGCCGCCGTCTCATGAACCGCAACCGAAACCTTTCCACACAAGCCCTGACCGAACATGGCACCACGGTGGGCAGATGCGCCGCATGCGAGTATCATAACAATAGGCAGCTATATGGAGACACAATAAGCGTGACGTCGACCGCGTTCTCACTGTCGGCATTTTTGCATTACCAATGAATGCAATACATCCACACTTGCTTCCATGCATTTTGCTTTTTGAAATTCCTTTTTTTGGCCTTGTGATAATGAAGGTGAACACGCTCGCGTTCCTCTCGGCCAAATATCGAAATGAAGACATCGCAAGATGAACAGCCACACCTGAATCGGCGCCTGGTATACTGGTCTAGCCAACTACCCTCACATGGTTGCGTGTCCCCTTGTTAGATCAAAATTGTTCACCACGTTCAATCCTACTCGATATTGTGGCAGTCGCTACATCAGCAGGTTGGGTCATGTCAGAAATGAGCGTGTTTGAGAAATTATTGCATCCAGCGGGTTGGCCGTGAGTCAGGATCTACAGCATACCCTTTTGCGACTCTTAAGCTCCAAGCTAATAAGCGTTTATATAGCCCCCATGGTTCTTTAAATAAAGAAAAAGGCACTGGCTGATTATTTACTACACTACAAGGCTTGCTCAAGCCACGGTCTGATGCGCATGGGCAATGAACGCAACATGAGACGATATTACAAGCATATCCTTAACACACGTGTGAGATAGACTCTTAATAAGGTCATCAAGATCGTGCCGCATTGTTTCAGCGTAATCTGTCACCCGAGGAACCATGCTAACACCCACCCGACGTTCCATGCAACGGGAAGCTTTCTGGGTACGATAAGATCATGTATCATGACATCGTCTCAGGCTCTAACCTCGTTATATCAAAAAGACACAGATCCGCAAACCTGACGCAACATTGTTTTAAAGCTAAAGACGGAGGCTTAGACGAGGTCGGTGAAGAAATGGATAATGCGCCTGGAACATGTCGGAAGCCACCGACAAAGCAACAAAGAAACAAAGCCTTGTCGAAGAACACGTGGACGACATCCCATCAAGATAACAACGTGAGACGTATGCGTGTATAGCTTTAAGAATTCTACTCCACACCCAAAGAGTACATTTAGCACAAGAAAAAGATCATCGCAATTTCAAAATGCCGATCAATGCAGGACAAGGCTGCGACCCCAACCAAGAAACACAGCCACGCGAAAGACCTTGCGCCACAGTTTATATATCTTCCGCACAGTAATATCTCACTCTTGGATGACCTCCAAGATCTTTCTTGCACTGTAGCTCTAAGTCAACGGGTTTCCAATTTTTGCTGCGGACCCTGGATTATTAGGTCAGACATCATTTTAAGATCTGAAACGAGCTCTGGGTTTCCCCAATCACTGTGCCGTCCTCCAAAAATAAGGATGGTTCTGCATCAAACAGACCCTTGTTCCACTGGACTATCCCGACCGTCGCTTCCGCGGCGTTATTCTTGATGAGACGGCAAGGAAAATGTTTTCCAGCTCCACACAGAAGAGTGCAATTGCTTCTAGACTTATACGGCCCACCGTGCTTGATGTTGCAGAGCGCCGAATTCTTCTCACCGAGCAGACCAAGGGGTCAAATCATGATGGAAGTCGGATCTGGGGTTCCTCATCATCGTTCTGGTCTGTTCGTCAGAAGCATAGAAACGGTCAGAATCCCCAAATATCACCTCGAATCGCCATCCCACCGCCTTGTTCGGAGTGGGAGGGGATGTGTCGTTTGACTTTTGGGAGGAGGAAAAGTGTCTGAGCAACAATCCCAGAAACTTCATTAACGGTCTAGACAGTCACCCCCATAAACGCGCGGTAGCATGTCATCACGGCCCGAGGCACTATATTGCAAGTACCTTGGCGTTCGTTGGTCACAGGGAGTGCATTTGAAGAAAAAGGCCAGCATGATGGTAAAATGACATAATGCCTGAGGAGCGTAGGAACAAGATTACTGGATCCGATCGTGGTGTACACCGATTGGTCGGGCGCCAACACACAAAAACTCAACAAGCAACAACTTGGGATGTTGCTGATGGATGACTCGGATGACGTATCAACACGCTCTATAACTATATCGCCTAGGAAGCATGCTGACCACTTTGCATCATACTGTGAGACCCAGGGTCGTTCGGAGCATTCGGAAAGTTCATCGGCTTTGATAAACCAAAAAAAAAACCCCATCATACACGACATGGACTTCTCTGTATCGACAATAGAAAATTCGATAAATCGAATCGAGGTGTAGGGTAGCACTCTGGCCATAAGGAAACTGAATCGTCAACGGTCGGCGAGCTGATATAGTCAGAGACTTATTAATTACATGATAGTTATATCTGCATTGAGGAAGTTACATATAACTCGTGGCTTCAGTGCTTGTTTGATGATGGCTTTGCGTTACCCTGAGAATGTATATATTCGACATTGCATGTCTCAATTCAACACATTGCTATAACAGGCAGATTACCACTTGGACACTTACTTCTCTACCAACTGCACAGAAATCAACCTCAGAACTGACACAATCATAGTCTATTCTGTCTGTGTACACTATGGGTTTCTAATTATTCGCATGATCGGTAGTATCCCCAGAAATCCGCCGAACCAAGTACTTGATATATCGCCGTCTTCCCATAAGAAGGTATCCCAAGGAATGCGCGAAAGGAGCAGCAGGGTATTATTCGTTCCGATGTTTGGATCTTATCATTCAAGCCCTGGTATATTTAGGCTGTGCTTATATAGCCCCCGTGTTTTGTTATTGAGCCCCCGAAATGGCTGTAAAGGGTATAGCTTCTCCACTTTTAATGTGGCTGAATGTGGCTGAATGTACACAAGTCACTAGGAGGAAATCAATATATACAAATATCAAAGACTAAAATACTAAATAGATATATATTAAATTAATCAACTAATATATTAAATTTATATATTATACTTATTAAAATATATATAATATATATTATATATAATATTTAAAAAATATGAATTTATACTCAATAGTTTATTATTATACTATTATACTTATTTTTTTCAAAATATATGAAGGTACTTAACATTTCTATGGCGGTACAAATCGGGGGCTCAATAACAAAACACGGGGGCCAGATAAGCAGGGCGTATATTTATCCTTGCCTTCCAGTATACGGGAGAATTCTGGCTTTAACCGAGCATTTAATCCATACATTAAATACCTAGCGAATGTTGATGTATTTCGTTCAGCCCAGATTCTCAATGGTTATGATCCCTGAGGGTGACCGCGTTACTCTCGCGTATTCGATGGGATAGTCTTCGCCTTTCCCCTGCATCTAGATTCACCTGCAATTTACCCACACATGCAAAGTAATATGGATGATACTCGTGTTGGCCAGAAAAGGCCCAACAGAGCAGGATGCGCAGCGAATCACTTTGGTATTTTAGCCCTAATACGAAGATGCCGGCAACGTATGTATGTACTATGGCAGACCGGGCTAGGATGTAAGAGTCCTCTCCTGCTGGAGTGTAATTCCCAAAGCTTCCGAGATCAACGCACATATATCTAATGCGGGCAGGATCTATAACCACCCAGCTGTGCATACGAGGAATGTAAGCCTTTGATTTAGTGGAGCTGGAGCTGCGAGATTGAAATCATCAGTGGCCCTAGATTAGGGAGCTGTAAACCGATATCGTGGGTACGTGATATGCACAAAAGGCATATCCTCTGGTAGAACGGCGAACTACCACTTATTTATCATATTTTCCCTGTGCACGCCTTTCCATGATATGTTTCAATGAATGTCCAAATCTACAATATGAATCCCCAATATCACTAATTTATCCATGAAGAAGGTCCGAAACAGATTTTTTCCCTTTCCCTCTTAAGCGACGGGAGAGAGAGGGGGGCTTTTTTACCCCTGAATTGGTTGGTGGCTTTTTTTTTCTGTTCTGAATTTCTCAATGGGCTCAGGCCCCTGGGTAGGTAGAATAGCGTCACCACACAACGACTACTGGCCCACACACAATCCCCAGCAAGTTGGCCAATGCACGTGTCCGCGAGTTTCAACCGGCTCGCTTGACGGTCTGGGATCCCATGAAAATACATGGGGCTATATAAAATGATTTGCGGGCTTTTAGATATGTTTGAAAGTCGCAATATGCTAAAATAAAGGCTTTTTTTTTCTCTCTCTCTTTATTAATTGGGGGCTCAAAAGCTCTTATCGGTGCCGCAAGGAAGAGGTCCAGCCAGGTTAGTGGCCAGCTACCTATTGGGTACATGCCTGGGTAGGTATTTATTTGCCTGCCTGGGTATTACATGTAGGCAGCATTACAATTGGGTTGCCTTGGTGGGTTTTCTTACAAAGCAACACGTACCTACCTAGGTAGGCAGTACGGAGTAGAAAATGATGAAAACCACATGTTGTTTAGTAATGCATCGAGAAACAATAATCACATCTCAGGTTCGGCAATTCTTCATTTTGAACGGCGCCTGCAGCTCCTGTTCCAACTTATGCAAGCCCCGACCTTGGGCCCTGGGCCTGGATGGATATGCGGTCGGATCGTGTGTACGCATCTTGGGACGCAAGCTCTTTAAACAAAAAAAAACCCCCCATCTTTGCTGATAGAGAGCTAACTGGATGCTACGGAGAGATTGGGAATGGCCTATCTGGGAGTCCCGAACATCTGGCCAATGCAGGAAAGGAAGTGACTTGTCGTTGCGCATGTGAGAGCCCCTTTATCATCTGTGGTCGTGATGGTGGTACTCCATAGTACATGTCGATAGACAAATAGTAGTAGAGGTAGAGGAGAGGCACTGGAGTTGTTGCTGAGATGAATCGCCTTGGCAGCTCCATCGTCACGCATGCATAATCCGCCCTGGGGAGGGGCTGGCTTTGTCTGCTACCTTGGCAACTTTCGGTAGGTAAGGTACCTACCTAGGCATGTACAAGTATGTACCTGTAGGGTTGATGCATATCGACGACGACGATGGGCGACAGTGAGGAGAGGAGGTTGGGTTCGTCTCCCTGTTGCTTTTTAGTTTCGTTTCTTTTGTTTTGCGGTTTTGCCAGATCCGAAAGACAAGTCGTCGGCCTGCTATTACTACTCTGCTGCATGGGCTCTCGCCAACGCCAACAAAGCAATTCCGCCCCACGAGCGACGCAGCGCAGTCGAATCAAGGCGCTGGGTTTCCCTGACTTGCATGCCGCCGTTTGTGATGCCCTTGGGAATCTGCATCCGCCGCCATTAGGGCATTGGCTAAAATGGTGAGCTCACTGTCGTGTTGTTGCTTTTTTGGCCTGTCGTCGTCGTCGTCGTCGTCGTCGTCGTCGTCGTTGTCTTCGCCTGTAATAGCGCACAACGCACAACGCACAGCGCACAGCAGCCGCAACGTATGGATGTAACCCGTTTGTGCCCAGTAGTATGCAGCTTGCTGGAGATGCCACTGCATCCGCTCGCACGCATCACGCCCTATTCCGGAGCCCATTTGCCAGTCCTTCAATGTCCGGGCCAGTCTTTTTGCCCTTCCTTGCATTGCTGGGGGCCCCAGCCAGATGCTTGGCTAGTTCATTGTTCAGTGCAGGTTTGCTGCAGGCTTGCTTGCTGGGCTGGGGGAGCTGTTGATGGTCCTGGCCAGGGCTGCTTGAACCCCCCCCTCGCTCGCGATTTCCCCTCTAGACCATGCTCACCGTGATTCCAGCTATCCTTTTTTCCCTCCTCCTCCTCCTTCTCAATTCAAACATCTATTCTTTTATTTCTAATCGTTTCTCGTTGGTCCAGCTGCTCTATCTCTGACGCTCTCTTTCCGCTGGGCTCTTCCTCTGCGATTTTGACGCTTCTCGCTTGCACACACTAGCAAAGGCTTTCTCCGCTGCCGCTCGGCAAAGCGCTCAAGTCGCTGCGTATAGTTTTTTGTCTTGCCTTGGAAGACCCCTGCACAGCTGTCATGCTCCCCAGGCGAGGGACGCTATTATTCCTCTATTAACAGCAGAAGTTGTCTTGAAACATTTGGTCCGTGGACGCCCGACGACACCGCCGATAATATACCCAAAGAAAACCGCATCACCAACTGACGACGTTTCGACACCGAATTGGGGTATTTTTTTATTACTTTTTGGGATTTTGACTTCTTCGTCTCTGCCGATCACCTCTTGCGCATGGTGGATTTCCGCTTCTGCGGGCTGGCTTACTCTTTATTTATTTACTTATTTTTTCCCCCTTGCGTGGTGGATGAGTGACGCGGTTTGCAGCGGTAGCGCCTGTTTCTGTGAGGTACATATCGCATCGGATCGGGCGATAACATGACGGAGACGGCTAGTCTCACAGCGACGGCCCATCGAGGCCAGGCTGCCCGTTCCACCACAACAACCGCTAGTTTCCCAGGCAAAACACTTCCTCCCACCACTGCCACTGCCACCACCATCTCTTCCACCACCAACACCTCCAGCATCAGCGGCGGCCCCTCGCTCAGCTTCCACTCGCATCGCCAGAGCCATAATTCCTCCAAGCTGCCGTCCTTTCGCTTCGCCGACATCAAAACCAGCACTCGCGCCTCCGCTGCGCAGCGACAATCGCTTTCGTTGTCGCCTCGCCAAGTCCCGCCCCCCTTGGTTACCTCGCCTACCGCAACCGATCCCGTGCACGAAGCATCGCCATCTGCTGGCCCTGACACCAGCGCCCATAGCGACGCTCAAACTGCACCACCAGCGGCCGCGACAACCCTCCCGGAAACTTCAGCACCAAAACCTCGCGTCTCTGCAAACATCTCGCAACGCCTTCAAGACTCGTCAAAGTCTGGCCAGGACGACTCGCCACTGCCGGCAACTCTGCGCACTAGGCCATCTAGTTATCAACAAAGCACATCTACTGCTTCTTCTGTCACAGACCACGACCGCAAAGTCAGACGACCTGCATCATTTCCCGATTCTCTCGCCGAAGAAACTGCCCAGTCCTCCGAATTATCTAGGACCTCCTCTCTGAGGCATAACACTCGTCGACCTCCCGCATTCCGCAGTGCCCACGGTGTCGCCACCGCTCGTGGTCCGCCGCTTTCCTTAAACACGCGGCGACAGGTCCTTGAGGCTGCTGCTGCAAACGTTCAACCCGCACCTCCGGATACAACTTCGTCCAAGGAGCGCACCCAGGGCCAGCGAGAGTTGCTTTTGTCCAAGGCGCTGACCCCATCGAGCCCACCAGATGAAAATCGAGACCAGCCGCCTCCGCGCCCGCCTGTTTCAAACGATCCACCCGTAAGCAGTAACTCCTCTACGCAATCCTCCACGTCCTCTACTGCGGTTCGTGTGCCCCCAATTCGATCTTTTCGATCTTCGGGTTCTCGCAAGAGCCTTGTTGGCGTCGACATGAACTTCCAAACTCGCCCCTATGATCTGAGCGATCGCTATTCGGACTCGACTCGCAATCGCTCTCACCACCGTTCCTTAGATTCAGGAAGGTCTGGTCGAAGGACCCCGCCTTCCTCCAGCCTGCAACATGTATCCAGTAATGATGATACTGGCGATGTCTTCATGAGAATCGCCAGTGAAGAAGCAGCACGCCGTACAGCTGGTGAAAGCTCCGGCGAAGATAGAAATGCCACGGTAAGTGTTCTGATAGTTTGTCTTACTCTGCGTCTGGGGAAAGACTGTCTTGGAACTCAAATTTGGTGCTGGATCCATGCATCTGCCTGCCCTGTGAAACCACCACGATGATGGATCAGTCTCCCTTATGAATCAGAGTCGAGCATGTATCATTCCAGTGATATTTTAATCCCCACACCCAACTTCCATATTTATACACCATTATAAGATTGTGCACCTTGCTAAACGCCATAAACTAACTATCAACAGTATCGAGCAAACCGTTCTTCTCACCGACGTCCTTACTCAACAATTGTTACATCATACAATCCAGCTTCACCCCCCCGAGTCAACCGCCGACTGTCCGACCAAGAGAGTCGCGGGCCATCAGGTAGGTATGACGACGACTTAGCTAGCGAGGTTACTCGCAGCCTGACATATCGACCACACTTGAGGGAGAAGGCTGCATCCGCTCATCCTGCGGAGGATACATATGCTAGAACCGGGACGTCTGGTTTGCGTCCGTCACCAATGGATCATTCTGGCTATAGTCGCCGGCGGCCATCTGTAGCCGAACCCTCAGGCACGGCACCGCGTTCCCCAGTCAGCAAAGCGCCGGCCCTGGTCCAAGGACACAACAAAACTTATCAGTCATCTCCTCTCACAAGATCTTTCGACCTCCAAAATCATACTTCCTCAGAAAATGGCAATGCAGTTGAGGGAACAGAATCTACTGCATCTACAAACGCTCCGTCGACTGTCTGGGATGAACTTGATGATCTCAAGTCGCGAATCAACCGTCTCGAACTTACTGGAAAACTGCCACCCACATCTAGCGCTGCCGTGATTAAGTCTACGGAAGAGCGCCCCCCTACTGCTACGACCACGGTGACAACAATGTCTTTATCTCCTAAAAAGTCGGCGAATGGTCAACCAGCGGACGCTGGCAGCAATGCGTTGCCACAAAGAGAAGCACACCCCCACTTGCACTCTGCTCTTGCGAAGACAAAGGCGATTCTTAGTCCGGAAGTATATCGGGCCCTGGAGACAGCTACACATGATGCGCTTGCCTTGTCATCTTTGATGGGACAACCCGGACATCCTGGCCCAGTTTCCAGCGCGGCGAGCGTAATTGGCTCCGGGCCTGTTATTACAGATCGCCAGTTGCGTCGCCGAGCAGATAGTGTTTGCCGCAGCCTGACTGAGCTTTGTATTGCCCTCGGAGACGACAATCACCGACCGCCGGCCGTTCACCCACCACAAGCGAATACCGCTTCCCAGACCGAAGGTCCAGCCACGCCAACGACGACTACAAAGTCTTCCAATTTCCCCATCTCGCGTCGGCCTAGCATTTCGACGGAACAGACTGCCCAGATTACTAGTCCCCGGGCCATGTCCAAGTTTGAGGAGCGAAGAAACATGATTTTGAGCGGGAGCGCTCTCCCGGCTCCTCGCCTTCCTGCCTCAAACCCTACGACTCCAAATGACGCCATGGCAGCCCGTAGGTCATCTTTGATTGTATCTCGAACCCGTCGCGCGGGTACCGAAGAGCCAGAGGATGGTCGGCGATCCTCGATCTTTCTAAGACCTCGACGCGCTGGTACAGAAGAACCTGAGGAGGGACGAAGGACATCATTCCTAGTCCGTGGTCGCCATGGGAATGTTGGTGAGGACAACGATGAAACAGCCAAACTTCGCTCACCTTCACGGGCCTTCACTGAGGTCAACGGTTTGATGGTGACAAGAGAATACCCTCCCCACGTCTCTGATAACCAAGGCTCTAGGCTCGACCCCAACTCACAAGCCCAGCCATCACTGAATCGCCGTCGTTTTCTTTCCACCAATCTACACTCTGCTCGCCAGAACCCGACGTTGACATCCACGTTGACTCCAACGAGGAAATACTTGGAGCGACCAGGACCAGAAATTGACAGTAGCGGCGGCGAGAGACCTGCTGAGGCTCGCTTTTCACGACACCTGCCTATCAACCAGTCCTCGTTACTTAGCCGAACCGGCAGCTTGCAAGTTCGCAGGACGACCAACCGGGAAAGCATGATTGCTCCTCCACCTTCCACTGCGACTGCAGATGGCCCGAGATGATTTAATAATGATCACTATACATACATACTTGACGATTTGTACTATGTTTGACTTCGATTCATCCGCTGGCGCTTGCATTTCTTTCACTTGTACTAAACGACATGTGGCATCATCTCTTTTTTTAAGTGCTTTCGGCTTGACGACTTGATGACGGATGGCCTCTCTATTATACGAACGAGGCCATCATTTTTTTCGTTACGATTCTGTTCTGTATTATTTTGTTTACTTTAAAACACATTCAATTGCCCTCGCGGGTTGGTATAGCCCGGAAGCGAACTCATCACGGTGGAATCATGTGTTAATATTACTGTTGAGATGAGCGCGAATGGGCGTATCTTTGTGCCAAAGGAGAGGAAGACATGAGTCGCCGTCTTAATTATGGGCATAAAAAACATAGCAGTAGTGTATATTCCTCAATGAAGCATTTCTTACGTTGCCTCTGAACAACATGTGTCAGCTTAGTGATATTGTGAGTGTATGTGAGGCTGTACGGATATATATAAAACTCTTGTGGAGTTTCTTATTTTTTTTATATTTCACATACAATATGAGGCAGAAGGCTTACGAAATTCCATGTAAGACGTCTGCAACTCCTTGCGTAGAAGATAGCATCCTGGGCTGTGCGAAAATATATCGACGATATGCTGAGTCACACGCCGAACCAATGAGATTTAGTTTCACCACCGCAACCGGGCGTTCTTCTACTTTCACTTTTGAATCTATCATTGTGAAACCTCATAAATGCGAGCTCTCCGTTCATTTATATCCCCTGGATCAAGGACCAGCGTAAGCCGCTCAAACTGCTTTGAAGAATTTATTCACTTGGCATTTCAGCAACGGCCGTTTTGTCCGCAGTTTTGGAGGAACTGCACCACACGACGACTACCCCACCATCACCACCACTATCTATCACACGGGTCACTTCGGAGCCATAGCGCCTTGCGAACTCCAAGAATCATGAGTGCTTTGGAGGAAGACGGGTCAAGCACCGCGGCTCATCTGGCCTTGGAGGATAAACTTGCGGGTGTCGTTGAAGGGAAGAGAGGGGGCCGTCGCGGTGGTGGGAGGATGAGTCGCGAAGTGCAGGTTTCAAAGGCTTTGTCCAAGTTGTTGAGACATCAGGCTGGCAATGCTGGTATAAAGCTGGATGGGGAGGGTTATGCGCCTCTTGATCAAGTGGTGAGTTTTATTTATTTATTTGAGCATTCGTTCCTGGCTTGGTGGGATGCCTTGTATGATGGAAAACTGGCGGTGCTGGTATATGTGTTTCTATGGCCTACACTAAATCTCTTTATGCTCTGTGTTGCATAGCGAAACTTACTGACATGAAATGCAGCTTGCCTGGAGCCCCATTCGCTCATTAAGCGTCACCCTAGCAGACGTGCAGGAAGCCGTGTCCTCCAACGAAAAGCAGCGCTTCGCACTGAAGCCCAACCCCGAAACCAACCCTTCCCTCTCCACCAGCAGCACCGACCCATCGCACTACCTCATCCGCGCCAACCAAGGCCACTCCATCAAGCTGGAGTCGTCGGCCCTCCTCGAGCCCATCACCCTCGAGGCGGGCAACGTGCCGCCCCGGGTCTTCCATGGGACGTACTTTGCGTTTTGGAGCGCCATCGAAGATGCCGGGGGTCTTAAGCCCATGGGGAGGAACCACGTCCACTGCGCGGTGGGCACGCCGGAGGATGGGGTCGTGAGCGGGATGAGGAAGGACGCGGAGCTGCTGATTGAGGTGGATGTGGAGAGGAGTTTGAGGGAGGGGGAGGGTGGTGGTGTGAAGTGGTGGAAGAGCGAGAATGGCGTGGTGTTGACGGAGGGAGGGGCGGATGGGGTTTTGAGCACCGGGTTTTTTAAGAAGGTGACGGGTCGGAGGGTAGATGTTGGGGTTCTCTGGGAGGATGGGGTGAGGAAATCAAGTTTGCCGTCGGGGATCAAGGCAAAGGTGCCGCCGGGGAAGGGACCTAGACATCGTGGTGGTGGACGAGGAGGAAGGGGAGGAGGAGGGGGAGGAGGAGGAGGAGGAGAGAAAAGTCAATAAGAAAAACACAATTAAAGGGATATCATTGATCTAGTTGGTACAAGAATAGGTGTCCAAGAGACTGACATCTCAAACCTTTCCATCCAACGCCAGTTAACTTTGCGAAAGAACCAGCAACAGAACCCATCATCTGGAACTAGCCCAACGCAGTATCCTCCCTTCCAGTCCCTGTAGCATCATCACAACGAGCCCTTTTCATCAAACAAGTCCTCAAAATCTGCCTGTCTCCTCTTTTTCTCCCCCAGCATCCATTCCAGGATTATCTCCGCCATCATCTGCTTCGTCTTCTTCTTGCCCATAACGCCAGACACAGTGCCAAGCCCCGGTGGAACGCGACCCCCATCTTTGAATTCCGCGGTCCCAGAGTAGAGATCTGTGCTCTCGCCATCCGGCAGGATCACGTACCTAGGGCTTCCGAGACCGAGCTCTACGGCCAGTTCGGTTACCCGCGTGACGACTGATGGGCCCTCTTCGTTATAGAACTGGGGGGGATCATAAGTCATTAATGCGTCTGATGGTTGCCTTTTGATGACGGGGGGACTGGCGTTGATGTTGACGTTGTTATTGCTCTTGCTGTTGTCACTGTTGCTGTTGCTGTTGCTGTTGCTGCCGCCAGCCAAGGCAGGGGGAGCTGGAGAAGAAGGCGCATGCTGTCTTGCCGGGCTGTTGCTGATGGTGTTGCTAGGCCCTGGGTTCTGGGATATTGGTGAAAATGCAGTCCGCAAAGAAGCGCCGCCAGGAGATGGGCTGTTGGGTGAACTGATGGTGGTATCTGGCGGCTCCCCATTAAGGAACTCCACTGCCTGCTTTGCAGCATATTGCTTTGCTACCTATAAGCCATGGCTTTGTTAACTAAGAAACGAACGGAAGAAAGACGTCTAGAGATTCAAAAATGACTGTTTCGTGAGAGCGGGTGCATGCATGTGTATTGTGTACCTTTTTGGACTTGAACATCGGCGCTCCCTGGTTGCCTTCTCTCACACCGTATCCGATACATGGGAACTGCTTGTTTCCAGATGATGGGAGGTAGCATACGGTTCGCCATCTCTGCATGAAGTTGCCATCCACAGGGACGTCAATGGGCTCTAGATCTATGTATACAGGAGGAGAACTCTTTCTGATATGGATAATGTCTAGAAAGCCAGTTAGGACATCTCTCCCTTTGTTAAAGATTCATCTCTGGAGACTAGTGCTTAAGAGCTTCACGATAGGACTAATCCAACGGAGACGAAGACGAAGAGACTTACGCATCAGCTGGCTGACATAGTCGCCCTCACTGGCATCCGGTTCAGGGTCCCTAATAAATTCTACGAAATGAGACAGAGCTGCAAACTGAGCTCGCGACATGCGCGCCGCCTCGTTGCCCTCCCGCTCTGCAAGCTCCTGCTCGTCAACCCAGGCCCTGAGACGACCCCATGGCACTGGCAACGGAGGCAAGGCGCTGTTGGTGTTTCCTTTGCTCATGTCGGAGTAGTGGTTTCTGCGGGATGGCAAACTAGAAGCGGACGTGATGGAAGTCCTGGAGGTCCTGGGAAATACTGCGGTTCTGCAAAGTCGAGGAGAGATGCACGAGGATTTAAAGCTTGGTGCTGCCCACAGCCTTCCTCCCCCAAGCCTCATGGGATGCTCGAGAGATGCCTGATGGGTTGCGAACTGGAAATGTAATTAAAGGCCGTGAGGCTTTTGCCTAACATGGAGAAAAAAGTATCCGCTGGGGTCGGGTGCTTGGCCAGCCGGCCGTTGTTGTGCTGTTCACCGAAAAAAAAAGGATGCGTCATGATGTTGTTTGTGAATGCCACCATTGGCTTAACTATGGGAGGCGGACGATGCGGGAGGCCCATCGCAAGGCGGGGTCGTTTACATCGTAGGTGGCGCAGAGCCTGATTCTTTGGCTTTGGAGAGTTGCCGTGGCGCGCTTCAGGTGAGGGAAGATGCTTGATCGATTGGTAAAAGAAATTGGAAGAGTTTTTTATATATATATATATATTTTTAATAAACAAATGATCGCTATAGCTGAAAGATTATGAACAATTCATGTTTCTCCGATAAGATGCCACAAAAAAAGGGTGTTAACTCGACTCCGTTGTCGCGTTTTGACAGACATCTACATTTGACTGACATAAGTATTGTTCGATGCGGCTTCTCTCACCGCAAACACAAAAGTCGTTTCATTGTCTTGATTATAACCCCTCAAAGAAACCTCCAGCCTCCTCCCCATCATCGCCATTGTCATTGGATGCCACCACGGACTCCCGCATAAGCCGCCGCCTTTCGCGCCGATTAAGTTCTGGCTGTTTGCCTTTCGCATTGCTGCTGTCCAGCGATTCGGGTTTCCCGCCAGGCAACGGACCATCTTGTTTCTGCCTCTGAGAAAGCTGCGGTGTGGTCGCATGTGTTGGTGCAGACGGCCTGATTGGTGGCCGGGAGTCGTCGACTTCCCCAGTATCAGTGGGTGATCTTCTGTCTCGAAGTTTCTGCAGTGCCGTAGGGCCTTTTGCCATTGCCTCCTCGACTACTACCCACATGGGCGGTCTCTCGGCTTCCAGAGCCGCTTTGGCCGCTGCTCGTTTGCCTTCCTCCGTCTCTTCTTCGGCTGACTGTTTGGAACTGGAGCTGTACAATCCGACGTACGTCTCCAGATGGGGAAAGTATAGAGTATACGCTTCGTCCACTTCGGCGATGTGAAGGTCATGGCGGAGCTTCTCGGCTTCACTGGTGTCTTCCTCTGCCTCGAGCCTCCGTTTCAGCTGCTTCACGAGTCGTGTCGCCTTCTTACGTTCTATTTTTTTTTCGTGTTAGTAAACTGCCTTGAAGACTAACGTGGTTCAACCTGGTTCGTACCAAAAAATCGTACCATATGATATCTTGATATCATAGCACTTCTCTTTTTCTTGTAATTCTTGTCTTCCACAATCTGCTTCTGCGCAGCTAGCTCTCGTTCAAGATCGATGCGGACATTGGCAGGCATGTCTTGATTTCGTCGCAAGGCCCGCTCGATCGCTCTAGCACGCTTCTTTGCTCCAGAGTCATCCTTTGCTTCGCGCTTGCGGCCGGCATAGGACTTCTGCCTCTTCCCAGACGCTTCGGCCTCATTGCCTCCGTCTCGCGACTCGATTTCGTCGTACTGTCGCTTAGCACCCATTATGGGGATCGGCTGTAGATGGTATTCAACTGGCTCAAGCAATTCCGATGGATTGAAATGA
This sequence comes from Sphaerostilbella broomeana, assembly GCA_930272545.1. Lineage (NCBI taxonomy): Eukaryota > Fungi > Ascomycota > Sordariomycetes > Hypocreales > Hypocreaceae > Sphaerostilbella > Sphaerostilbella broomeana. The sequence goes on from CAKNET010000027.1 coordinate 88,279, forward strand.
ACTAATTGACAGCAGTGTTGCCGTAGTTCACGCGCGAATGACCTCGCTTTAGATAAAAAAATCAGATGTAATTGAAGTTCAGGATTGGATTGCTTTTTGAAGCTGGTGGGGGCGCCATCACCAGCTGTGAAAACAAAAAAGTCTGGGGGCAGCTTATCTTATCAGAGAATGGGCCTAATGCAGACTAGCGCTGTGCTACCAACACATGCTGCAGCATGTATCCAATCAAAGAGGGGCTATTGCTTCCCGACATATGTTAATTGCTCCTGGCTCCAACTTGTTCGACGATAAGCTAATATCTGAACGCTCTCCAAAGCCGACAATCTCATAGTTGCAATTTTCCACTCAAATAAGAACAGACGTCTCAATGTGGTAGATTTGCGCCGCACTCAATGCCAACTAGCTATGGCTGATTGAGGCGCACACTCTCATCTTCTGGGCTTCTTCCGTACTGGGTATCTGCGACTGTTGCTGACGCGTGGGTGGAAAAGAGACGACATCTGCACTCGGCCCTCAACACTTGGATATTGGTTTTCTAATAACATAAGACGGATATCCCGTGAACCTGGTCACATGAACTGTCCTGGACGAGGAAAATAGACGGTTGCACCTTGAATGAGCATCTGCGCAAACAGTCGCCAGCATGGATCGTCCAGAGCCTGGGTTCGTCAAATGGTCTCCCAACGCCAACGTTGACAGCTTCGTGCACATCAATCTTCAGCACCGCGTTGTTCAGCTCTATGAACCAACAGGCCATGCGCGCAAGGGAAGGTTTGACTATAACAAGGTCAGCAGCCATGATGACTTCCCACCACTTACGACCTATGATTGGTCTCCCGAAAACCCGAGTCTTCTTGCAGTTGGCACTGGTGCTGGGATCGTCAACTTGCTTAAGATTGATGATAATTCTAACGCCTATGTGGAAATTGGATTGAAAATGTCCCGAACCTGCCAGGCTGTGTCGTTTAACACAACTGGCCTGCTAGCTGTTGGTCTGGACCGAGTGCGGATGGACCAGAGTCTGCAGGTGTGGGATGTCAATCGCCTTTCCTCAGTCGCCTCACAGCGAAAAGGCTTCCCCGAGGACTGGGCTAGCTTTACAGAGCCCAGGACTCGACTCGAGCCCAGCGTGTCTGTTTCCAGTATCAAATTCTTTGAGGACAGCCCTCAGGTCTTGGTAGTTGGTATTAAAGGACAAGGCGTCAGAATACACGATCTCCGTGGTAATGTTACCTGCCCCCCCCCCCCGCCCCAATACCGTAGTTCAAACTAACATATTACCAAGATCCAACCGGAGTTGTTACATTCCATACCAAGTGCAATAATAACTTGGCAATTGACTATGCAGACCAAAACTTCTTCGCATCATCAGCACTCGACCATCCTGGCGTGCTCATATGGGACAGACGGGCGACTTCCCGATCTGTCGCATCTCATACGTATGTCCAGGCAGTTGAAGAAGATGAATTGCCTTGGGGTGGAGCTCTGCGTCTTGATAGCGTTGTTGAAACGGATGCCGAACCTTCCCTGGCGGAGGACAAGCACTCACTAATTCGCTCGCTTCGTTATTGCCGCGATCACCGTGGTCTTCTTGCTGTATTATCGCGCAACGGGCAGCTCAAGGTACTGGAGACAAATCGTGAAGTCCCGTCATCCGATATTGTGCCCCAGGAAGGACCGGAGCTTCTTCAAGTTCAAAAGTCTCATGAAATGGATGGTTCGCATCGTGAGTCGTCTAGGAAGAGCGACCGGATCGTTTCCTTCGATTGGGTTACACTGGATTCCCAAGCTTTACGGCCTAGACTACTAGTTTTGCGGGCAAATGGTGGCTTTGAAATATTAGAGCAGCCATCGCGAACGGCTGACCATGTTTTCAAACTTGTACCATGGCAGCCTCCTCATCGTGGACTTGAAGGTAATGCACAATCCATGAGCCCCCTAACTCTCTTCTAGAACTGACGCGCCGTAGTGGGAGCTTCGTACCAAGAGCTTTTGCACTTTGAATCTCCCAGGGCTTCTGAGATGTTGGCCCCAATAATCACTGAGCAAACTCTATCTGATATTCCCATATTTGGGCCAGAGAAATCACAGGTTGAAGCTAATATTGAGAGTGCATTGGATCCAAATATGCCGGCGTCCACAGCTGTCGAACATGTCAATTATATCACATCGCCATTGCCAGATTCGTTTACGAACGCCAGTACCGTAAGCGAAAAAATCCGAAGCCTACGAAATTTCGTTCGTAATGAGAGCGTGGCAGCAAATGGCATCCATGAGGATAAACCACATGCTAGTGACGTGAAGCGTCTGCTCAACGGCCCCGCAGAATCTGGGTCAATAGGTTCAAGTGGAATCGGATCTTGCAGAGAGATTCATGAAGCACTTCTCGGTACACTAGTATCTTCATCCGGACTTCCCCGAGAAGCCATGTGTGTAGTAGACCACGTCAAGGTCTTCCGTGCAAAGGAGAGGTATCTATTTGATGCTGTCGTAAACAGAAATGTAGTTGCTGATGACCCCTGGAAGAGGTTCGTCTGGGACTGGATTGATGGTATGCCTGAAAACCGCTATTCAACGGACCGATTTCTAACAGTTTTCAGATGCCCAGAAGGCGGCGGATGATGGCGGCTTACTGCTGTCGAATATGGATCTCAGCTACCTAGGCGTCCATTCAATATGGACCAACAATCTGGGTAGGCGAGAAAACGTTATCATTGTTTGACCTAGGCTGATTCGAACCAATTCTTTAGGACGGAATCCCAACTCCCGTTTGTTTCCTGCGGCAACATTGCCCGATGCACATCAATGGGAGCGCTCTATCGGATCATACTGCAAGAAGCACCAATTACCTAAATTCAACGGTATTGCGACGAAAAAACCTCACCACCGTCAACTGTGTCTCGAAATCTGCGGCTGGGGTGACAGCCAGAAGCATGACCCCGGCGGGATCAATCGCGAGGCTGACCCAGAGTATCCTGCTGGCATTCACACCATGGCGGCTTCTCGTGCTTTATTTCGAGGGGATACGAACCTGGCCATTGACATCTTGAAAAAGGCAAGCCTTTCACATCCGGAGTTGCTCTTCGTATCACTAGCTCTGCAACTCATGGGCCGAGGAGACCAGCACGTCTCCAAGGAGCAACTGGACGTCGACGCCGCTGTTGCGGCAAAGACAGATCCTTATCTTCGAGCCATATCATCCCTCATCGCAACTGGCGACTGGGCCTCCATCGCTAACCAGTCCTCTTTGCCGCTCTCAGATAGAGCGTATGTTGCCTTTCGCAACTTTACTGATGACCAGCTCACAACTTGGCTAAACGAGCAGGTTTCTCGCGCCGTGGACGAGGGAGACATCGAAGGCATCTGTCTCTCCGGCATAACCGACACCATGGTGGACATCTTTGCCCGGTACGTAGAAAAGTTCCAAGACTTCCAGACAGCCACGCTCGTCATGTCCATCTGCGCTCCACGCTACATCGACGACATCCGCTGCCGCGCATGGCGCAACGCATACCGCGCATATCTCCAGCGCCACCGACTCTTCTTCCAGCGCACCAAGTTCGAGGTCGAATCCACCAAGCGCTCCAAACGCGACGGCGTCCCCACGCTGAAGCCGCTCTCCCGCCAGATTGCTCTCCGATGCGTCTACTGCGACGCCAGCACCTCCCTCGCGAGCCAGCACAACGGCCCGCCTCTTGCCCCTTCCTCCGCAATGGAGACACGCAACCCCATGCTCGCCACGAGCATCAACGCTGGTGTGAGCTGCCCAAACTGCGGTAGACACCTCCCACGGTGTGTTGTCTGCCTTGAGGTAGTGGGCGTCCCCCGTTCCGATAAGCCAGAGGCCAAGGAGGAGACTCGCATGGCAGGCAGATTCCCTACGTTTTGCTTGCGGTGCGAGCACGTATTGCACTTGGACCATGCGAGGCAGTGGTTTGCGAGACATGTCGAGTGTCCTGTGCCAGAGTGCCGGTGTCGTTGCAACTTCAGAGCAAACCCAGAACTGAATTATCATTGATGATAAGTGTCCCCTCCTTTGAAAGGGAACCAAAAGAAATAAAGGAAAAGAGAAAAAAAAAAAGGGACAATGGATCTTCATATTTATATCGTAGAGGAACCAGCGCTAGTACTTGCGTAATTTTTTCTTTATATGTATGTATGTAGACAAAAGTGTGCTCATGCTAAGATATGCTGTTTTGAACTGAGACGTAGCACAAAAACATTATTACGCCGAATATCTTCTCTCAAGTCAAGTGCGTAATCTTCCCTCATGTCAGTAACCCCAAAAAGCTCATTCATTACGAATGCCCAATAAAGATGCACGGCAACTGAGACTGTCGGCACAGAGAGTACTTCTCTCGTGGAGTGACTCTTATCATCCACCCATCCACCTGCTCCATCGTCGTCGCTGTATACGAAAGGCTGTTCCTTTTCTGTCACTACCATTGTCTTGCCGTCAGACCCATCCTTACAAAAAAAAATAAAAAAACCAAGATGTATTTTTTTTGTCCTCTTTCCCGTAAAAAGCACCACTGCATGGGTATCATGGTCGAAATGTATAAGGACTGTATATGACCTTCCAGGGTCCATCTTTGTTGTCTCTTGCAGTTTCGCAAAATAATATTCTTCCCCTCTCACTCTATCTAAGTTCGTGCGCTTTGCACCACGGGTGTTCCAGCACCTGCTCTATTGTATACCGTTGGACAACATCACGGTTCAGCATATTGCGGACCAAGTCGATGCTATCATCGCTGACTATGAACGGAATGCGGAGATCTCGGTCCATGATCTCATCAATACTGTAAAAAGGGTTCTCCTTGTAGATGATGGTGTACAAGAGAATGCCCAACGCCCAAACGTCTTGTTCCTTACCGCCATAGGGCTTGCCGGCTAGGACCTCAGGGGCAGCGTAATCTTTCGCAGAAGTTAACAAACTATTCAAATAACTGGGAGGGAGAGGATTGATTGAGCGCTTACCAATGGTACCAACAAACACATCAAAGGGACCGCTCTTGATGTACGCCGCACTTCCGAAATCGATAAGTTTAATATTTCCCTCGCCGTCAAGGATGACGTTTTCGTCCTTAATATCCCGGTGGACGACTGCAGCCTTTGTATGGAGGAAGTGCACAGCCTGTGTGACCTGTACGAAAATGCTCCGGCATTCGGACTCTTCCATGTTCGCACGGAGTTCGATGTAGTCAAAGAGGTCCATTCCGGGCAAGCCATGCGGTGCCATCTCTATGTAGTAGTTCACGTCATCTTCGAAGAAGCCCTCCATTTCGACAATGTTGGGATGCCGGAACTCGGGTCGCCGAAGATAATTCAAGACATGGATCTCCAAGGGAACTGTGCCCAGTTTCCTATCTCGAGTCCAGGTATCAACGAGAATACGACGCTTAGTCACATATTTCAATACAACTTTCTTGCCAGTTCTTTTGTGCCGAGCAAGTTTCACTTGACCATATGCTCCCTGGCCCATTTCTTCTAAGATCACATAATCATCAATAGTAGTCTTATGATCAGCTTCCCCGTCTTCAGCAGCAACTGGTGGCACCTCAGGATTCGGCGGTGGGGGCTGGGATTGTTCTGGGAGTTTTTCTGTAGAGCCTAGCGCGGCATCCTCCACCTGCTTTGGTATTGTACGGGTAGTCGATACTAGCTCCTTCAGAGGCTCATCCGAATCTGATGCTATTTCCATTGGAGTGTGGGCTGGTGTCTGGCCTGGGGATGGTTGATGAAGTGGTGTTGCAGACTTCGATTGGTCAGGGGAGTCGACGTTTATATTAAACCTTGAGGTGTGCAGGTGTCGTGAATATGTGATCCACAATGCGAGGACCATTTCTGATTGAGGGAGAGACATTTTTTCATCGGTGGCCTCGTCGGTTTCTACATCATCTTCTACTATGGTGTTGGTATCTGAATGTTTCTCGCTCTCCACCACCCGCATTTGAACATCGATTTTCAGTTCAGAGCCATCACGATGCTTCGCAGGGATGCCATCGGGCTGCAGGAAGGCAGCGGCAGCATTAGGGCGCTGCTCCTTGAGAGCAAAGAATGCTGCAGCTCTGCGGAACCTATGCTCCGGAACGACCATGCCATCTAAAAGTTGAAGGCCATCCTCTTCCGTCAAAGTCGATAAAATGTTGTCAAAATCAGGAATTAGAGAGTTGATGAGCATACCATCAGGTTTTTCGTATCCAAACAACGCGCCGGCGAATACTGAGTTGGAGCTGCGAATTTTGAGGCTGTCCGGCTCCACGACTACAATTCCTGCCATGTGGGGGAACGTTGAGACTCGTAACTCTAGTTTCCCACGAACTTGCTCAACAGTGCAAGGAATGTTGACTTTGTAGGTATTGAGGCACGTGAAGTATCTTCTACGTGTGGTTTGCGCAAAGTCGATCTCTCCTTCGTTGGGGTCAATTCCTTGTCGAGGGATACGGGGGATAAGCCTTGCCACATCAAATCCTCGTTTCCCAGCCCGAAGCCCCCAGATAGGTTCGGTCGCACCTGAAAGAGACTGAACAATACCGTCCTCATCTAGGTTAATGTTGGCGACATCTTCATGAATTTCTTCCAGAACCCAAATGAGGCCGATGCGCTTCTCCTTAACCCAAAGACTGGCTGATCCAGTGGCACCATTCCTCTTCTGAATGGGAACCACATCACCACATAGCAGGACACCACGAGAGAGACTGTTGCGATGGTGGCCACTACCACGGGCAGACGGAGGATTGGGATCGCCACTGTGCACTGTCTGGGCTCGTCGTGGGGACGCTGTCGTTGACGTTTGGGTTCTAGAATTTGGTTTGCTTAGAAGCTGGGCCGTAATTCCAGATCGCCCACCAAGCAATGCAGATGCGGCAGATGCAGCCGGCGTCACCTTCTCGCCCCTCTCATTAGAGTCGTCAGCATTACGGCCATCTGTCTGTAGAAGTTTTCGCTCAAGCCATGCTCTTCGTTCTTCCTGTACCACTTCTAGTATACCCATCTTCCGGACCTCTGCTTTAGTAACGCCGAACACTAGACAAGCCAAGTCGTTTGCCGCTATAATAGTCCACGGAGGCTTCGACTCTGTAGTAAAAATAGCCTGAGCCGCCGGTACCCATCTATTGGTGTGTCCATGGACAGGTGGGCCGACAGCAGTTGGGAAGCCCTTTACTGGTATTGATAGCCGGGACGTTGACGGCGAAACTAGAGGTTCTTCATAAAGCGGCTCACCAGGCAGGAAGGGTTGGGCCATGGTATCCATCAGCCTATCCTGTAGAGAAATAGCCAGCGTATCGGTTAGAGTCCGCTTCAGGCTGGTCGGTCTCGAAGTTGGGGGTTGAGCTTGGGCTGGAGGTAGGTCTTCGTCGGCGTTCTTCTGGCTGGTGCCATCCGGTTCTTGGCCAGCGTCCTTGGTCTTCGATGATTCACTGCTCGTGGGTGGTGAGGGCACACTGACATGGAGAGAGGGCCGCCTTGGGGGCGACATGCTAACATCGGCGGGCTGTGATTCTGTTATAGAGTCTACGGGACCAAACTGCCTTTCAAAAACATTATCGCCAGACATGTCAGCGGGACCAGTCAACGGCGGCGCATGAGCAGCAGAAGGGTCGGGGTTTGGCAGATTTCCTGCGCCAATGACCTGCGCTCTCGCGAGCAACTCCAACATGTGCTGGGCATCAACGTCTCCAGTAACTCTGGCTTGCGCACTGGCAAGTCCTGCCTGGGTGGAGCTCATAGACAGCCCCATCTTGTCTTTCATGAATTCTAGGGATCGTTTCAGAACATTTTGACGGTTATGCAAGAAGTCCTCCGACTGATGAGCAAACGAGAAGGAGTGCAGAGACTCGGAAGGGAATCGGGACAGGTCCTCAGCAAAGCTGGGGGAGTTTGGCCCTGCTGGGAACGGTATGTTTCCATGCGAGTTAAGTATCGTAGTCAGGGAGGTAGAGCGAGAAAGCGCCACGACGGAAGGGCTGCGGGAAGAAGCATTCGAGCTCGGCAGAGTTGGTGCACGGGAGGGAGGATGTTGCTGTCGTATGCGCCGCAATCCTGAGAGGCCGAGACCATGTTCGTGGTCAGCGATGGGCGACGGCCTAGTGGTAAAGCAACTGTCAGTACATAAGGAGAATAAGTCAGAGCCATCACTACGCCTTTCGTCCTGCAAGCTATACGCAGCTGCGAGCGGGAGGAGCAGCATGTGGCAACGAACCTTGTGACTGCATCGTGGTCCATGATGCCAGCCGACGACCCTTCAAAGGACAGGCGATAGCGGCCTCGGTCGGTTGTGTCAGCTGATAGATGCAAGTTTCCCGTGCTGCGGTTCTTGGGCAACGACAGGGCCTGAGACTCGATTCCTCGTCCCCTCTCATCGTCTCCTGTGCTGTTTTCCGTATCTATTATTTGGGGGAAAGCGTCAGGCATGCGGTCTCGAGAGTTTTTGTGAAGGATCCCAACATACAGATATCCTGGTGCCCGCCATGTGTCTGAAGCATACTTGTAGATCGGCGTCCTGGCTACCACAAGTAGGCTGAATGGAACTGGCGGGTAGACAAAGGGAAGAGAGAGGAAATCAACAGGCGTGTTTCGGCCGTCAATTACGATGAATGATCAGTCTGGCCAGGCTTGGACTGACGTTGGCGTCGTCAGCAGGCCGTGACTGGTAAGCAGCCAGGAATCGGGGGGCTTTGCCTTTGGACCGCAATAGGCTGCCTTGCCAGTATGTGGGAGACGCGGATGAGTGGAAGCGGGCCGTGGAAGCTGAAGGATAATCGAATGCAGCTGCAGCGCCCTACGTCCCCCTTGGCTTGGTGATTCTGGTGCTGATGCTGGTGCTGGTGCTGGTGCCGGTGCCGGTGTTAGTACTAGAGGGAAGATTTGCTCCGTCCGAGGATTGAAGGGAGCGACTGAGGTCGGTTTGTTGAAGAGTCGGTAGGCGAATCCTTGTGGTTGGGCGATGACTTTTTGGGGCGAGGGGTTCTGGCAGCGAGGGAGGAGGAGGAGGGGTGAAGGGACTGTTTGGTGAGGAGCCGCCGCCGCCGCCCACAAATCAGTTGCTGCTACTACGGTTGCTGATGCTGCTACTGCTGCTGCTGCTGCTATTGAGTATTATTATCTCGGACGCAAAAAAAAAAACTTGTACGCCTCAATCAATGGCAACGCCGAGGACGCTAACAAACGAGCTGCGGGCCCTTTTGCACGGGTGTCGGGGACTCAAAAGCAGAATCGGCGAGACTTTTTTTAAATAATTTTTTTTTTAAAATTTGTTTTGTTTGTTTGGGTGTTGGGCTTGGCGGTTTGTTTCCATAAAGTCGACCATAGATTGAAGGGGCGTCTTTGGAACTACTACTAATACCATCGAAATGTAAACGGATTGGCCATGGGGATTTGGACCAACCAAGGCGCGTCGAACCACGTCAAGGTAAATCCGTGCTGACGATTAATTAGGTTCTACCCTGCTTACTATTGGATACGTGCTCTGAATCGACCATTGCATTGACTGCCTAAGGTACCTAGGTAGGTACTTTATATGTAGGTGGTATGAATACAGCGAAGATATAATTCACTGGAAACAATGTTTACATGCTTCACTGGCATGGCGTTAGCCAAGCAACTAACTTTGCAAAGGGCTCTTTATTAGGACTTCTTTAATGTGTGTGCTGGCCTCATGGACTCTTGTAGCTGGTCAGAAAAAACTGTTGAGGCGTGGGCGGGCGGTGGGCGACGTCACTGCCAGCTATTGGGCTACTTACAGTAAGTGGTGGGTAGCTCGTGGTAATCTACAGGCAGCTATATCATCTATTTCCAGCATTAATCCATGACGAGTTCTTACTTTCTTATAGTACAATTGTCATATTAAATACAATCGAGACATCAATACAGGTATCAATCTTTATTATGTGTTCCTGTAATAGGCAGATACGGTATCACGGTATCTTTATCCGTTACCACACCACCATTCTTCAAAATGAAATCATATGTAAAAGCATTTTCATGCCAAAACTAACTGAACAGCCATACGGCAACTTCAAACGCCTTGTTCACATCACAGAATTGGCTTGTATATTACGCCGCATTGTCATTGCCGATTATATGTCCTTCGGGAACTTGGGAAGATTTGGCACGTTAAATCTTGCGGCAGCCAATTTGAGCTCCGTGGAGAGACCCCGACATAAGCCACCTACCACGTAATAGCTACAGTCCTGCCCGACCAGCTTTTCGTTCGGCTTCCACAAAAGTTTCTCGGTCTTGGGGTCACGGGCCATCATATTTAACTCCTCGAGCTGGTTGTTGGCCACGTAATTGTGTCCCGTAGTCGGGAAGGCTGGGCCCAGGGCGGTGGCAGGAGGTTTAGCTCCAATCTGGGCGTCCTTAGACACATTATAAACCGACTTATGATCGTACAGATCGACCTGAACCACTTTCTCGCTTGTTAAATATCCACCAAAGTCAGACATGATCTTGAGAGATTTAATGTGAGCGTGTTGTGCAGAAAGTGGGCGACGTGCATTTCTTATATTTACATCAGGCGCGGGTTTAGTTGAGCCGAGTTACAGCTGTGGCAGGAGATGTGCTGGTAACTGATGATGGCCAGCGGGCTTTGTTGTCAAGCCCACCGTAGACGGAGACTTCCACGTCTTTCGTTTCCTCGCCTACCGAATTCTCAATGCCTTCGAATATTGTGCCGTAGATAGCTATTTCGATTTAATCATCTCAGATATCAGACACAGGGAGGTATTCATCGAACCTTCTACACATCGCCTTCATGCCTGGGGTACCACTATCCTGATCAACAGTGACCCCCAAAGGCTTCAGAAGCTGACGTGCACCTCGTTGACCTTCCGACCATACACTTATAAACCATACATAATAACCGCCGGTTTCTTCTTTTGTAAAGGCCATTTCGTTTCCCAGAAGCAGTCAACGTCAATAAAGGAGAGATTCAGCGCTGCACGAAGAAGAAGGATCATCTTCACCGTAGATACACATGTCCGACCGCCGCCGAGTGGAATAGCTGAAAACGCAGTGGTTGGCTGAGTCGAGGACATGCTCCTTGTGTTGGGACAGAAGAAACTGCGTCTACAATCATAGACTCCCCCGCAGCTGAATACCGATATTGTTGATCGTTCCCGGCTATGTTTTCCAAATGGAACCCCACTGATGATGTCTGAAACAGAAATCAGATGCCGTCTTGTGCATAGTTGAGAATGTGTCTAGCATTAATACCGATCTGTCCTCCTAAACGAGTTCGAAGGGCAGCTCTTCCATGCAGGTATTATTGCTGACCAAATTGTACAGCGTTAGATTCAATGTTCGTAAAACTTGGTATCCAATACCTCCATCGTTTCAACGCCACAGATCATAATCATGATGCCAACTCCATCGGCGTTACACAGGAATTGCAGCAGAAAGCAATCCCCTTGCAGCAACAATTCACCCTGGTCCTCTTGTCGCTGTCGACACAGGGGTTTTGCATAGCTGCTTGCGAACAAGAAGTACTATAATAGTAGCGCCGGTCTTCATTGGATGGACACTCTACCCGTTGGTAACAAAACCGGCTGCAAGTGAGACAGGCAGTCTTAAGAAAACATAAAGCCTGACGATCACTATACTAAGGTTCCGTCAGATTCTCGCGGGATTGACCTCTGGTCAATTCGAAAGACCAAGCGATGGTGGTCGAGATCATGTTAATGACGAGGCCTTTGAAGATCTCTAGAGATTCCACCAGTAAACAGCGACATTGGCAGAGTCGATAAGTTGACAATGAATCCGCAGAGCTATACGAAGTACAATGGGTTGATATTCCATTTTCGTATTATTAGCATTAGGCAATGAGGGAAGGGTGACGAAATGTGGGACTGAGAGATGTTAGCGCCCACAAGTCTCAACGGTCGCTTGCTCTGATTGATTAGCATTTGACAGAGCAACCTGAAACATGGTCGTGGTTATCCACGGTCAAGAGTCATGGCTTCCACCTGCTGTCAGACTCGGTCAGAGGCGCTTTTCCACTAACTACCTGTCTGACTGACTGCCATTCTATGGCGGGTGGATGGATGGCGCCTTGCCAGTTCTAAGGGTAAAGTGCCGAACCCGCCGTGTTTTAGGTCCAAATCTGAGTGTTTTAAATCCACCTTATCGAGTCAGTCTGGCCCACACCGACGGACAGCTTGGGTGATTTGTGGTGGACGAGATTTCGCCTCTCTATGAATTCTAGACTTCTCAGTACTCGGGTAAAACTTGATGAACCCTACGGAAATAGACTCCGTATAGTGTGTGTATGAATAGGGCCGGATCTGAGGCATATTTATTGCTCTCGGCTTAAATGCGTTGTTTGAGAGACGACAATACCATTGCTTACCGCACCCTGTCTCGCTTCCGCTGGACTAGTACCTCATAGGTAGGTGAGTTTAATATCAAAGTCAATAGATGTAGCTTGGCAATCATGGAGAGTCTTAACGATGGATCAGAAGGTTGTTTCCTTGGACTGGAGGCAAAAGCTGATTTTTCCGACTCCTGCCAATAGTCTACCGTACCGTATCTTTTCGTGAGCGCTGCTAACCGTTAGATCTCCACCGATAGATAGCATGCAGGGGGGGCTCTAAGGGGGATAGAGAGGACACACACTGACGATTGCTGGATGCAACAGGAGATCGTCACACGGTAGGATTGCCCGTCGGGCCACGAGGTCGACAGACAGTGCGGATGGCATCACCGAAAGGCATTTGCAGCCCAGCACTGGAGTTCCTCAATGCCAGACGGTGGGGTGATTTTTCTTCCGGCGTGGAGGTCCGGGTCGCCACAGGGTCGCCATGCAGCGCTAAGGGTCACTTTGTACTAGCGGCAAGGGTTGCTGGTTCTGTATCTTATCGATATCCCCCAGTTTGCTGGGCGCTAAGAGGCCTAAAGAGGCCTAAAATGTGTCTAAGAAGTCCTCAGGGCCGCCAGGCTCCGCTGGTGGCTGCTCGTCTGGGGCCACTGGCCGCTCTAGCTGGCCGTCCGTCTCTCGGCTTACACACACGCTGCAGGTACTGTACTTCCGGCGGCCAGCCCCCGATCACAGCCAGCCAAGTACAGCTTGTACAGCGATTGCGTGTTGCCCCAACAGATTGATCCATTCGGCCTGTTCCCAAGTTTGTCTGCCCTTTCTAGAGTTCTCCCAATACCGGTGAAGCACTGTGGTCTGACCGTAAGGACGAAGTGGGCTCTCTTTCTCCGCCGTGGTGGCGGCTCTGCCAGAAGGGTCCTGACAAGTCCTAGGTTAGTCGGATAGCCCGAGCCTCTTGTAGATGTTCTTTTCTCCACCATCAGACCCAACTCGACGAGACCCAACTGCTGCTTTTTTTCTTCCCTTTCCGCCTCATCTCGTTCCTGTGATCACTTGTCGTCCCTTTTCTACTTTGGTGGCATAGTCCCTGCAGCCACAGATAACGCCGTTTTGTCCCCCATCTGCTGTGTTGATTGCAGCCTCTCGAGCGCCAAATCAGTCTCCTGGTGCGATCCGCTGACCACCCCGCGGCCACCCGTACAGACCCGCTGACCTTGGCGGGCTGCCGATCTATCTCGTGCTTCGTTGACGATAACGACATTCTTTTGACGGCTTGCATCTTTGGTTTGCAAACGCCCAGACAAACGCCTTCAAGGCGAATATTGGAGAGGAGTCTGCTATATTCCATCAATACCACCGTCAGTTATGAACTGAATAACCACCTTTTTCATCCTACGGCGGATTAGGACCCCGCGACTTCGACTTATTCAACAAACGCCTTCAGATGGACAGACGACCGACCCTCAACATCTAGAAATATCTTGTCAAGGGAGGAAGTCTGCTTGGGTTACAGAAATTCCTAGAGTGCAGAGTCGTCGAGTAATATACCCACGGGCCAGGATCAGTAATTGTGCAAAGTCAAACATAGTCATGGCGGAAACACTCCAAGACACGGCCGCTGTGCCATCGTCCACCAGTCCAACACAATCGCCATCACAACCCGACATGCCTCTCAAAGGCAGGAATCGCCAGCGTCTTCTACGTGGCATACAACGCATTTCCTCGTCGCCGTCTCTTTCTGGGCTTCGCCGTTCCAAATCCGTCGGCAGTCCTTACAGTACCAGAAGCTCCCTCTCCTGCGTCAGCTTAGCTGCTGTAGGACCCTCCCAGACGCCGTCCAGTGCCAGGTCAGTAACACCACAGCTGAGTCCTCTCAGCCAGTCTGGAACCTCTGCATCAATTGCCCAGACATCACTTGGGGAGTTCCCCTTTGAAGATGCAAGCGAACAGCACATAGGCATCCGCAAGATTGATCATGGCTGGCCTACTTCTTCTCCAGTCATCACCGCATCACTGCCGGTTGAGCTCATATCGAAGCAAGAGGGGCAAATCCGGGCGTGCTCTGCTTCAAATCCCCAAAAGTCAAAATCTTTCTGGGATGAAATGCCTCATGAGGTTCGAGTGTACATATTCTCGTTCCTTCGTCCCAAGGAACTGGTCCGGATATCAAGAGTAAGCAAATCGTTCCATGGTTTCTGCTTTGATGGTCAACTATGGACGTCTCTCGATGCATCCGAATTTTATCAGGAAATACCTGCTGCCTCCCTAGCTCGCATCATCTCTGCTGCGGGCCCCTTCATTAAGGATCTAAATCTGAGAGGCTGTGTCCAAGTCGAGCATTACAAGCGAACGGAAGTCATTGTCAAATCGTGTAAAAACCTCATGAATGCGACACTGGAAGGCTGCCGAAACTTCCAAAAGAATACATTACACAGCTTGTTGAGGACAAACGAAAAATTGGTTCATCTTAACTTGACCGGTCTCACCGCTGTGTCCAACGCATCTTGCAAGATTATTGCTGAATCGTGCCCACAACTAGAGAGCTTCAATGTCTCATGGTGCCCAAAGGTGGAGGCTCGGGGGCTCAAATCAGTGATTGATGCTTGCACAAGGTTGAAAGACCTTCGTGCTGGTGAGGTTAGAGGATTTGGGTGCGTCGATACAGCAGAGTCCATCTTCAAGACGAACAATCTAGAGAGGCTTGTGCTAAGTGGATGCGTGGAACTGGATGACGAAGCATTGAAGATTATGATGCTGGGGGTTGACACGGAGTTCGATATATTGACTGGTCACCCTATGGTTCCCGCTCGCAAGTTGCGTCATCTGGACTTGAGCCGTTGTATTCGCCTTACAAGCACTGGAGTCAAATCTGTAGGCCATGTGGTGCCCGATTTAGAGGGCTTGCAGCTTTCAGGATGCAAGGCTCTAACCGATGCAGCTCTGGAGCCGATTCTGGCATCAACCCCAAGACTTACACACCTCGAATTGGAAGACCTCGAAGAAATCACCAATTCTTTACTTTCTGAACACCTGGTGAAGGCACCTTGTGCCAGCAGCTTGGAACATCTATCTTTGAGCTACTGTGAGAATGTCGGGGACTTGGGTATGCTTCCAGTGATGCAGAAATGCGTGAGCTTGAAGAGTGCCGATCTCGACAATACGAGGATCAGTGACCTGGTTCTTGCAGAGGCCGCGTCCATGGTTATTCAGCGCTCAGAACGCTCTTTGAAGACTGGCGTGCGGCCAAAAATCACATTGCAACTAACTGTTTATGACTGCCAAAATATCACTTGGACCGGAATCAGAGAAGTACTCTTCCGAAATGCTCAAGTGCGGCCCGATTCCAGAAAACTTAACCGAGTCACTTATCCTACGGAAATGATTGGCTTGAAATGTTTTTACGGGTTCCAGATGACTGTTGATGAACACCAGAAGCGACTTCTTCGTGGTGACCTCGCTGCTGCTAGCAGGCTAGAGAGGAAGTGGGCAGACTACATGCAGGCAAATGAAGAGGCAGGTGTAGGGGGTTCAGGTTATCGGCGACGTCGAAGACGTGCAAGAGAGGCACAGGCTCTGCACATGGATGAGGAGGACGGTGCCGTTGTTGGGCGCCGGAGAGCAAGGACGCTAGGATCCTGCTCTGTGATGTGATGGATGTTGACGATGATAGCAATGTTGAAGTCTTCTGCTTGCTGCAATGGGATGTAGTCCTTGAGGACTGCATATATGGAATGATAAATTCGGGCTTGCTTCCTTGGTGTTATATGGGACGTGGCGTTTGAGAATGTCACAGACGCTACGTATTGATGGCGTTTAGCTGTAGACTCTAAAGGGATCGAACAGGCATGGGCAAAGAGAGCATGGCACAGGGAGATTGACTTGGTTATTTGACGACTTGGTTTCATTGTTTTCAGAGCGAAGAGAAAGACTAGAATCTTTTCTCGTGATGGCTCCTGGACCTTGAAAAGCGGCCAATTTTCTATATCTTGTCTTTTCCCCCCAAGCCAGATCAAGGATGTTCTCCTTTGTCGCATTCAACGTGGAGTTTTCTTTATTTCATTTTATATAGACTACTGAAATTCACTGGAAGAGAGTTCCCTGACGATGAATTGCTTCGGGTTTGATTTGACTTGACTAATGCATTCTTAGAACTTGTCTTTCATACGAAGTTCAGTAGTGCCTAAGCGCATAGGTAGATTAGGTATGCACTCGTTCGGTAGTTGGTTGACCTTGTTTTGACGTCTTGGTGGTGACTCATGGATTTCGGATGCCCAAGTTGCCGACATGATAAGTCTCGATACTTGTTCATCTTGAAACTACATGCGGCGCAGTGCAGCCTCTTTTTTTTTGGCGTCTTGCTTGCCTTGACAACAAACTTTGGAGGAGCCAGGGTTAGGTCTGTTGTCACAGTCCCCTTATTAATAAACCCCCTCCTCCTCCTTCGCCCAACAGACGATGGGGCTAGAACACCTTCGCGCTCTAACCCACACTCTCAAGCTTCTTATTTGCAGAAGGCTGCTCCAGTCCCGTACATGAAGAGAAGTCCACGTGCCGGTTTCTATGTCCCTCCCCTCTTATCTGCGAAGATTGGGTGCTGACACCGCTTCGAAGTGGGTTTTGGCTTTCCTGGAGGGCGTATGGCATGTCGGATAGATGCTGTTGGTGGTGGTGGCTTCTGGCGCGGAATGAAGCCTAGCTAGCTAGGAATACAAAAATCGTGGGTCGATCTTGTATGCAGGAAAGGCTAGGTTTGATACATAATCAAATGATGAATATTCGGGGTGAAGATACGGCACAGTGTGTCCATCATCTGTCCGGGGAGTGGCAGGCAGGATATACAGCTTGTGTGGCGGTTGGTGTTGTTGGTCCTGGGTGGGTGGGTTGAGTTGGTGGGTTATGTCATGTATGTACGTGATGTGATGTCTGAGGATTCGACAACAGACACTTGCAGCAACAATCAACGCATTGTGCTGGTTTTACATGCCGATGATTCGCAAGAAGAATGTACCTGTGCGTAAAAATTGCTTTCGTCTAAATTGATTGCATCATGAGGCTGCTGCGTGACGAGTGCTAGGTAGATGCGCATGTATGTAGACTTTCATGCACACAACGCACATTATAGATGTCACTAGCAAACACACACACACAGAGAGAGAGAGAGAGAATGATGTTTGTGTCCTCTGCTCTTTTTTCTTGTCTTTTCTCTTCTCTTCTCTTCTCGTCTCGTCTCGTCTCTTGTCTATGTTTTTTTTTTTTTTTTTTTTTTTTTTTTTTTTGCTTTGGTAGAGAACCCCCCCAGCAAAGTGCACACCGTTCTTGAACAAGGATTCCAACCAACAACACGTGTGTGTGACGAAGACGTTTAGGTTTTCGAAAGAGCCTCTCTCTCTCTGTTCCGTTGTTGGTTGGGACGCATCCTTCGTCCTTTTTCTTCTTCTTATTGCTATTGTGTGTATCGGGTAGGCCAGACTAATGCGACCGCCACGAAGAAATCTTGGCATCACGTTCGCCGAACCAAATTTGTTTTCCTCGCCTCGTGTAACCCCAGGTTTTGTATCCTCGTGGGGGGCCCTGCTTTGTAGCAAACATCTATGTAGGAGAGAGAACATGGGGGTTGTTTGTTCTGTTGTTGTATTTTTGGGAGGGGGAAGTTGTTTGTGCTCATCATGTACTTTCTGTTTCTAATATTGCTCTGCATTTGGAATGTACGTTTTTTTTTTTGGATGTCTCGCGTCGCACAGCGTCTCGAACACTGGCTGGCTTTGGATTATAGGCTTGCATGCCATATGTCATGATGCCCTACTACTAGATGCCTGGTAGAAGGAGGATTCCATACGCGTATAATAAACGCACTCGCTTAGCTACTAGGTAGATCCTACCGATAGATGGGCTATTGTTAGTGTTGAATACATCAAACAACAACCAACAACGTCAAGTAGATGATGATTCGACGAGCTACGACCAGGATTCTCGCAATCGCTAACGATTCGATAGACTTCCCGTAACATGTCTACCCCTTGGCTTTTCTTCTCTCAGCCATCGGACGGAACCCGGCTCGTCTCGCCTCGCACAGAGATGCCCGGATGTAAATGGGTAGCGATTCCTTTTTAAAATCATTATTCATCTTCCGAGGTTGATAATCACCTGACCCTTGGAAACGTTGAGTGTACTCGCACATCCGTACAAGGACCGGCGGCGCTAAACCAGACTGGTTCTGTCAGCCGCGGTTATTAATGGCCCCAGAAACGAAGAACAGACCCCTTGGCCAAAGCCGTTGCAAACTTGATGATGGAAGCGGCGACTTCATCAACAGGGCTGGAACGTGTGCAGTTTCATCAAATCTTGCGCGCACGAGTATATTTGGCACAACTTAGACAGGGCAGCAAGCCATCAAAGTACTCAAAAAGACACACCAAACAACTCCCATGGCCCTAGCAAGCCTTGCTTTGACTCCGCCTTGACCTGCATCATCTTGCATTTCTCCGCCTCCTCCAAGATTGCTGTGGCAATCCTGGTCTATTCAGTCAGTCTTGATTCCTGAAACCGGGAATCTCGAACCCTTTGCAAAGAAGGATGCCTTTGGAGACAATCTACGTTGTTCGGCATGGGGTAACGTGTTGACCCCCCTCTCTCTCCCCGCCCTGCTACATTGCAGACAATGGTGTCACGAGGCTGAAGGTTATTGACGGTTGCTATTGTTAACTTCAGTTCCGCACCAGTTGGTCCGTCGACCCTGCCACCGGAACATATTCATCTTCATTCCCATCACCAACAGGCATAGCGGTGGATCCAGCACTCACCGCCCACGGGGTGCACCAGGCGAAGGAACTTGGGCAGCACTTGACGACCTTGGATCCTCCAGTCGGGGCTGTGTATTCGAGCCCGTACTATCGGTGCCTTCAGACCATTGATCCTTTCATCAGGCTTCAGCAGCAGAAGCAGCTGGATCAACAGCGACAGGAAACCGATCACAAGGACCTCCAGCGCACGAGCAATGCTGTTGGATCTACCCCGCCTCGACATGCTGCTGCAACCACCATCATACGGCCAGAGCATGGACTTTGCGAGTGGTTCGGCTCTGCACCATTTGAGCACCCGGGACCAGCATCATCATCGGTGCTGAAACCCTTGTTCCCGGCATATGACGAGAACTACGTGTCAGCGCAGCATCCCCCCAAAAAGGGCGAAACGTTGACCCAGCTTCAAGCCAGACTCACAGCCACGCTGCGGGCCATCATTGATCGTTGCGATGCCGAAGACACGAAAGCCGTGGTACTGTGTACCCACGCTGCAGTCATCATCATCCTCGGACGCATTCTCACAGGGAACTTCCCGGAGTCTGTCGATGTGGAGGACTTTCGCGCCTTTACCTGTGGATTGAGCCTGTATCGCCGCAAGGATCTGGGCAGCGAGTCTAACCAGCGCGAAAGCATCGACTTGACGGATGTGAATGCTGATGGTGTTGTTGGAGGTTGGACCTGTGAAGCCAACAGCGATTGCAGTTTTCTACGCCTTGGCGAGGAAAGAGGCTGGTACGTTCATATCAGAATCCATCCTCGTCGTATGAAAAATCTCATCTCATGGTACTGACTGAGCCATCGCGAAAATTAGGAGTTTCACTGGAGATGAAGAGTTCCCAGGGACAGGCTCTATGTCTCAAACTGCCCCTGAACACAAGCTGTAACAACATGTTCAGATAGCCTGATAATGTAGGATCTTACAGTATGGTCCCTAACGACGTGGTGAATGCTTGAATATTTCTAGACTGTTAAACAATTTGGCGGCGTTCTCAGCCATCATAATGTCTGGCCTTTCGTGTTCCAACCAACCAAAAGTTTTTGATAGAGCAATAGACTCGCCACTAAACCTGACACAAAACAAACTGCCGAGCTGCCAATGAAAGACAAAATAAAGTGAATTAAAAAAAATGCTCTCAGACTCCCAGTCTTTAGATGAAGACAATAAATTACTAGACCTAACTGTTAGTTGAGGATCACTTGTCCGGTTTGGCCACAGTTTTGAGATGAATGCTTATGTTCTCTCAATCCCATTGACTTCGATGAAAGAGTAGAGAGGTCACTCCTAGGGTGTTGGACCGGTGAGAACCTATACGGATTAAGGTATATAAATATCGCGCTATAGACTAGTAGTAATTCATGTACCGATCTACTGATCGGCTAATTGAAGAGATTACCTATTTAGTAAAATAAAAAAAAAACCACAAACTAATGATAAAAGGATTTGAATTATAAGATCAACACATCTAGCATATACTCTCTAGATCCTTTATCGCGGTCAATGGGGGATATCTAATGTAAGCGTCAGATTAACACTAGCCCTACGGATGCATGTTATCGGAAAGTTGTTCGCCATTGTCCCAGGAATAGGGCCTCCAACTGGCCCTTGCGTTCGTGTTCGGACAGGGGTTCAGTTTTGGCGTGTCTCAACGCATTTGGCAACAACACAACGGGGGCGCAGGGGCACCAGGTCACAGGGCAAGGGCTTCTGGCTGGTTGAAGAATCAGAATCCATAATAAAAATAAATGGGTTGGATCAAAATTGCGGGCGATGGGGGTGGGAGAGCGAGGAGGGTTCACGGCGGTTCGTTTGAATCCACCTCTTTTATGTACAGTATGTTCGGCAGGGAGAGTGAGGGGACCAAGACATGGTGATTTCCGAAGGGGTCGCTTTCGGTCATGTCATCAATATGATGGCAAAATGACAATATGGATCTACCAGAAAGAACGAATTCAAGCGGGAAAGGTTCGATTTGTCTCACTATTCAGTAGGAAGGCCACCTACCCGCAGCAATGTTTTATCTCCGAGTGAAGAAAGTGGCCGCAAGTCTTGGAACAGCATGTGAGGTTATTAGTGGCCGCTGTGGAGTGTGTTGTTTTCGCTGCGGAGAACACGACGGAGACAACACCACGATGGCAAATTCTCCGTTCTCCCTTGCATCAAAGAGATTGTTTGAGTTTGAACAAAGTGCCTTGCATTTGAAAAGTTTCTCGATTCGCGAGGACAGAAACGTGGCGTCTTTGTTTCTCGATCTCATTGGGCCTTGTTCATTGATGGGATCGGTGATCGTGGTGGGCAAGAAAGAAAAAAAAACAAAAGAACGCCATTCATCAAGGCGCCCTTGCATTGATCTGTGGGATTGTTTGAGCTGCCGGTAAACAAACAGAGCAATCATGCATCCGGAATCACCAATAGTAAAATGGATACTTTTTTTGTGTGTGGGAGAGTCTGCGGCTCTCTGACTGAATGCAACGTACAAGCATGGATACCGTTGCGAGATCCATACTTTGATGCACTGGCTGGCGCGGGAAAACACTATATCGTGAGCCTCTGAAGATGTCAGCTGCCGCGAAGGTTGTAGAAAATCGTTATCAAGGATTTGAAAATTGATAGAACAACGATGAAGCCACGCTCATGTAAGGTACAGGAGATAGTCTGACACACAATCGTGATGGTGGCCGAGATCTGTTTCTGTCTGTTGATGACTCAAGGCTTCGCAATGTCACGGAGCCGGGCTCAGCCGGACTCCCTTTTCTAACGTGTCACTTTTCTTGTTTTTTCTCTCTCTCTCGCTCCTCACTTCGAAATTTAGGATCCTGGCTTAGGGAGGTGGATTGAAGCGCCATTGTATCATCAAAGGTCTGCCCTACTGCAAAGGGATAAACTAAACACAAGTCTTCTCCTTGGTGGTGCGCGGCCGCAAGGAGTGATGGAGAGGAGATGACCTTGGCAGTAGCTCGTACCTTCATGTGCCAAAGCCTGCCTCCTACCAGCTGCTCGGAAGATGCCTTTTTCTTGAATGACAAAGCGATGCCAATTGGCAATTGCTTTCCAAACTAGCAGCTTTGTCATTTGCCATGTCTTGCTTTGGGCAGACTAAGACCGCGTGTCAAAAGAAACTTGGTCAAGGCAACATGGTAGGTGCGCCGGGCAAAGAAAGACGGTTTGTACGGAGTTCGGACAGAGCTCGATGAGGCGGACCAATGTCTGTTCTCACTGCTGCGCCTGCAGTAGCTCAAATATAGCTTCTTTGGAGGAGTCGCCGAAAGTGGAATGGGAGCACTGCTCCACACGGTAAAATGGTAACATGGGATACGTGTGTATATGTTCAGTAAACCGCTGCCTGAACTTTGGCGGGTGTACACGGTGGTTCGTGGTACGGCAAGTCAACCGCCCAATACCAAGTAGTTTATGCATGTGGTGAGATATTGATGACGGCTTTTTTCTTTCTTTCTTGAGCTGTCAATGTGATATCACTCCCTAGGCTAGATGAGAGATGAGTAGACAGTGCATTGGTGCCATGTGCTAGCAGGGCAAGGTTAAGCCAGCCCGTTCGGCTTCAGCCAGGCAATATTCATTTGCGCATCTGCGTAGTCAGCGGCTTGCATCATCATGTCTGCCATCCTAGAGAAAGTCTACCATGATTTTGCTATTTGACGTTTCAGCCCACCATGGACGGTGAACACGGTGGCAATTGAGAGATTCTCCCTTCTTTTCGCCTGTTGACGCTGCAGACGCCGATGGTTACACGATTAGAGAGAAGGATGGACGGATGGCTGGATGGGCGGATTGGCGGATTGGCTGATTGACTGTAGATCAGTCTTCGAGCTGCTCCCTTCCGAAGTGTTTACTTTTGGGTGCGGCTTGGCTCCGGGCAGTTTCATTAGTGTGTAAGCTGATCTGTCTGTCATTTTTGCGAGGGGGGAGTTCGTGCGAAGGCAAAAACGCAGCCATGGCAAGCCGTCGCAGGTGGCCAATGGTTTGTCCAGCGCCGCAGGCTGCTTTGGGCTTAGCGCGGCAAGGACTCCGGGTCTTGTCCCTGCCCCTTGCGCAAAACCTCCAACGCAGCCTCCTCGCGATAAAAAAGCAATCACAACGAAAAAAAGCAGTTTTTGCTCCCCGCGAGTACCCTGTGCCATACTATGCTCGCTTTGCTGTGCTTCGCACTCCGTACAGTACAGTGATGATGACCGTTTCCCGCACTCGTTCTGCTGGGTTTGGCGTTGGCAGCCCGCCACACTTTTGCTTTCTTTTCCCCCCTTTGCCTCTGCCTCAGCCAAGGAGCAGTCCCAACTCCTAGTGAGCTTGGCTGAAGGGGGAAAAATGACAATTGCCTGCCGATGCCGTCTAGTCTGTGGCTCTATGTGCCTTTCGTTCGCCTTTTCAACGCCTCGGCTTGAAGCTGGCGGGAATGGAAATGATGGCAGCTCGTGGAGCCAGGAGGGCTTGGGCCATGCGCTATTGCTACCCGTCATGAATCAACGTTATCGTGGAGAGCTGTCGAAAATAAACCCTCAACGGCGGCGAGATTTGGGCTCAGCTGAGAGGCAAGGAGGAGGGCAGATGGAGCGATCCAACCGAATTGACTCGGCTCGGCAGGATAACCCTTCCTTCATTCACTCTTCAACTGGTTTGCCCTGCATCTGCATCATCAGACACGCAGAAACTAGCCGTGGCACATTGAGCAAAAAGAAAATGGGACAGCTTAGCCCAGGTGGACAGATGCCATGGCGTTCTCAAGCGTCACTCTCGGCCGCGCACATTCTCCGTACAGTGGTTGTTGGGCTTCTCAACATGTCCATGACAGGCTGAAGGCCTGCCGTCGGTTACCTGTCAGATCTCGTTCGTTTTTGCTGTGCCGTGGTATGCGCCGCGCCTCCCTATCAACCCTAGTATCTTTCCCTCCCGCAGATCGTTTGGGCTCCACGTCAAAGTCAACGTCCCACAAACTCGACCATGCCGTGCCCACGCTCCCCCACAGACAGCCAGCTCCGCCGAGCCGTGGCAGCGGCGTGCGTAGCCTGCAGTCCAGTCCACCAGCATGCTTTGTCGAGAAGTGCCCCGCGTGCTTAGACCGTCATCTTGTGCGGGCGACAGTTCTCTCGCTCGCTCTCTCTTTCTGGCCTTTGTCAACTAAATAATTGGAAATGAGGCGACAAATCGGAATTCCGTCGTGCCCGCTTTCCAGGGAGTCGAGCTGTTGGTCGCCGAATAACAGCTGTGATTGCATTTCCGGGTTTTTGGGACCATTATATGTGTAAACAACAATAGAGCCAAACATTGCATAAGTGTGCAAACTGTGGACCAAAATACGACTATCCAAAACACTGTGTACGAAGTACTTCTATCTCTGATAAAAAAAGAAGGCACGTCAGTTTGTCATTGGCAAGCAATTTGCCCATCATGGAATACCTCGCTCTGTTGGCCCGTCGTGGATGCTGCCGCCAAGCTCCATACCTTGGATTCCCGACTCAATGGCAACCCTAGTCTCCGAAGGCAAACCCCCTGGACAAAAGGGTTGTTGGACGGCGTTTCAATGACACCTTGTGTTTTTCGTGGCGCAGACGATTTTTCGTTTAGCGGCAAGGGTCCTCTCTCTGCCACGAATGTAGCTAATCACCGAATGGCCCACATTTGCCTGCCAACTTCAACCGGACCATAAGCTCGCAGGAACCTTGGGAGGTATTCGGAGATCTAGTCGATGTTCCGTACCTGGACACTCATAAGCATCCAGTATACAACACACATGACGTATAATTTGGTCCATTGAAGAGAACTGGACATGTCTGATGAAATTCTCGCGGAAATGATAGGCCTCATTAGACCTATTGCATGAGAACGATAGTTGGCAGTTGTCTTTTTATTTTATTTTTTGTATCTTTTATTCTGCCAACTGATGTTGATTTGGGCACTTATTGTTGTTTTGCACAAAATTGGTCGACATCTCATAAACCCATCTCAGCCTCGGCACTAGCTCTTCCCTAGAGATGCATCGGCTCCTCTCGCCACGCCGGATCTGTCGTGGTGACTGAATAAATCCAGTGCCTTCGCCCCAAAGACGGCTCATCTGCAAAGCACAGGTAGAACAAAGCAACGACTCTGATGGCGTCGACGACAGTGCCAATTGTTTCCCCCCCTGCCCTGTCAAACCGCCGCAGGTACCGTTTTTGTCGATTTCTGCACGATGATCCACCTCATCCTGCGGCGCTGTCCAACTGCTTGCTAGTTCGGTTGGTCTCGTTTCTTTTCAAGGGTTGAACAGGGGTGGCACACAGACCTCCCTCCCGACCTTAATGGAGTCTTGTGCAGTAGGTATTATGGAGTATGGATGTATGGAGTACATCTGCCCTCATCCGGAGCTTATCACGTTGATTCAGGCACTGGAAACGAAAGAAGCAACATGGCGCATTAGCCACTGATCGAACACGTCTGATCACACAGGGTCTTGACACCCTGTCGTTGAGTACAATAACTACAAGAACTCGGAATCCCTCGAACCCTCCACATTGCAACATCCCTAACCTCATCCACTCCTTTCCTTTCCACGCAAGTCGTGTTCGCCAGCCCTTTGAATCGATACATATCCCTCGTTTTTTTTCTTAGCATCTGTTCTCCCTCTTATTCTTGGGGCCCATGTGTCTCGTCTAGCCTGGGTCTTCCAAACGTTTCGGCTCTACACCAGCAAAAGAGTGCCAAGATATTCTTGTTACTGTCTTACAACAACAACAACAACAACAACAACAACAACAACAACAACAACAACACTCGAGAAGGAAATCATAGCCCTGTACCATGTTGAGTGTGCAAGAAGTATACGGCATTCGAGGCTCCTCACCCGCAAAAACCAGCAAAATGGGCATCTCTACCATCATGCACGGCGAGAGCTTCCCTCAACCCCGGAAGTTGTCTACCGATATCCTTTCTTCGATCCCTCGATCTCTGCTCCACCCTCAAACACCACCTGATTCAATATCTGGAAGCCCAACAGCTAGGTTTGAGGGTACGTGTCTCGTCTGATGACCTTGACAGATGTTAGTGGTAACTAACCTAACGTCTAGGCTCCTTCTCAAGCAGCTCTCGAGACGGTTCACCTATGCCTCGTCTGACTCGTCTAAATTCGCCCGTCAGCTCGCCCGTCAGACTTCCTAGTCTCGAGGAATTCGATCAGGGCGTGGAAGCCCTTGCTCGGTCATACGGCTCGTCTCGATCCTGGACACCTCCTTCTCCACTACCAAGTATCCGCCGCGGATCACTTCTTCCTCAGTCTCTACCACCTCTTCAGACTTACCAGCCTTATGAGTCTGCCTATCAGACTTACCCTATGAACGAACAATACTTGCACAGCCCATCTGCTTTGGATGGCTACCCTAGCCCGCCCCCAGATGGCGAGAACCGACATATCAACCAGAAGTACACTACTGAGGAGGGCGACTTCATCATCTACGCTTGGCACGACAAGAAGCTCAAGTGGCAACGCATCAAGCAAGATTTTGCCTCTATGTTTGGCCGGACCCCTGAACGAACCGTCCAAGGTCTCCAAGCTTGGTACTATCGTATGAACCAACGTATTCCTCTGTGGGATGAAGACGGCTGGTTGATCTTTGATAATGAAGATGACATGGAGCCCAAGCATATTAGCATCAAGTGCCGGGAGAGAGACAGCCAGGACAAGCCTATGGAGCCCCTGGGACTCGCTCAGCGATATCCAGAACGTGCCATCCACTACAGCTGGGTCGATGAGGAGATCAAGCAAAAGTCTCGTGACTGGGGTAAGTGGCACAACGGAAGATTGCATTCTCTCTATGACTACTATATACTAACCCTATGCTACAGCCTCCAAGCGCGCAATCCAATACCGTGAGCGCAGAGAGAGAAGAAAGAGAAAGGAGCAGCGCCGCATGAAGCTGTAAGCGCTGGCTTTTACACATTGGCGAATCATATATGCAGAACACCAAAAGCAGTCGAAAACATTTCTTACTATCTAACGAAGCACGACCATGTATTACTATTTACTCAGCAGTGTACAACACACCATTTCTTTTGTTTGATTGGAATTTGTTACGATATTGGGTGGCTTTTCGGATTTAAAATGCACGTTCCGGGTCGGAGCGATTCTTATTTTCTTTTTTTCTCTCTTGTTTTTATCAAGGGTAGTGACAGGTTGTCACCCTTGTGTACTACTATTATTACTACGTCGTGGCCGGCGGGCTGCTTCTCCTGGACATATTATTAACTAATGAGGTGGACATGACAGTCACGTCTATATGGTAATGGTTGGCTACTTTGAGTGAGTTTTATTGTACCATAGCGAATACCAACCAGTACATTTTTTCTCTTGGATTCATTAAGTCACTATTTCTATTGCCTTGCATGGCGTTGTGAAACCACATCATGTCCCTTGCAGTGTCCACAAATATGAGCTGTCAAATTATCCTCCCTAGACAGGAGACTAGATGACCGATGGCAAGGGTTCGAGAAAAGCACCTGATAGGATCATTTCTGTCGGGCGGCAATTCGATGAACGTCGAATGGCCTGGTTGGCACTGGCAGTAAATCGCCACGAGCGCGCCAGCCTATGAGGCGTCTAATGATTTTCTTTCTCCGCGGGCGGCAAAGGCGTGGTAGTGGAACCGGTCAACGGGCGGCAGCACTCGAATCAACGTTATAAACGAGAAGATGGCGAAGGAAAAAAAAAAAGACCCCCAGCATCAGAAGAAGTGAGACGAAGACAAAAGAGCCATGGTGGGAAGATGCGTGAGTGGGGACTCATATCTCCTCCAATCTATCTATGCCGCCTTGCTATATATGCATGCAGCTTTTTCTGAACTCGGCAGTGCGGTGGTGATGGTGATGAAAGGCAACAAGTTGCGTCTTTTGTCGGGGAGAAAATGTGGAGGTATGGGTTACGCAGCATGTTGTCATTGTCGATGAGCAATCCTTGTTGTAGAACTGACAAGAAAATAAGTATGTGGCGTTCTGTCAGTCAGGGTCAACTGCTTTCCCACTCGCCAGGACGGATTGGATGCCAGCCGTGGTGAGTTGCCAACTTGTCCCCGTAGACTCTGAGCGAAACGGTGAGAGATCAAGAGCAAACTTCAGAAGTCTCGATTGAACAAGGGCTATCTGCAGGAAGGCCTCCGAACAATTTTGAGTAAGGTCATGGGTTACTGCGAAAATGTCTATCGAGAGGCAGCATTACGCTTCATGAATTCTTGGATGCGGTCCATCCTAGCATCATCATTGTCGTCGCCTTCCATGATCAACTCGCTGTCGTCGTTCTCGTACTCTTCATCATCAAACTCCTCATCGTCTGACGCATTTCCATTGCGGAACATGTACGCCTGACGATTAAACTCATCATCCGAGTTCACCTCGTCCTCGGGATAATCTGCAGTGTAATGATTCTCGGCTGCATTATCTTTCAGTCAGCCTGTGTCTCCCAAAAGGAGAAGCAAACGCCCGAGTTGAGTAATACAAAAGAAAAAAAAAGAAGAAAAAAAGGGGGGATCCCCCTGGAAATTTGATTATGGCGACTTACCATTTTCGTCTTCGTCATCTTCTGGGAATTCGTCATCTTCGTCATCCGGCGGCCCGTAGAATAGCATGCTTTCTTCCTCTCCGTCGAGAACCAATATGCCGACATCCGATGGCAATACGTCTATGCTCATCGAATGCGCCGGTATTCGGACATACTCTTCTATGACCCAATCTTCGCCGTCCTCTTCCTCGCTTGCATCTGCCATTTGCGCATCCGCCAAGTCTTGGACAGTGGGGATGGTCGACTCCTTCAGTTCAGGATGGCGTTCTTGATACCTCTTTTCTGGCGCCTTGGGCTTGAACTTGGGTTTCTCTGCCTGCTTCTTCTCTACTTCCATGGCGTGTAGGTTGGCGCCAATCTCATTCAGAACCCAACTGTTCATATCCGCGGCTATCTTGTCCATATTCTCGTTGTGTTGATTGACGAGGGACTCGGGTAGAGGGTGACGTACCGGAGGCTCTCGAGAAGCCTCTCGACGTCGTGCAATTCCGGGCTTCTTTAGCCTTTCCTCCTTAACTGCATCTTCGCGGCCCGGTGCTGGCTCTGGCCCAGACTCATTTCCCACGACCTGACTTTTATTTGTGATGAGATTCCGACGTGACGACTTTGGTACAAGCTTCTTTCGAGCACTGCGCTCGACGAAGAGTGTTGGCCCACGCTTAACTGACTTGGATGTCCCAGGTATAAGTCCTTGGCGAGTCGTTACTTCTGCCAGCATAGCTCTCGAGACATGAAACTTTCGTGGTTCTAGACGCTGCTCGTCTTCAAGTTGCTTCGTTGCCGCCGCCGAATTTCTGGTGTGCAACGAACTGACATCGGCTGTTCGGGAGTCATTGCGTATCCTGCTCGGGGAGGACGGGTCCTCGGGAAGGGAAACGTGGATGACAGGTTTACTGTCCCGACGGCCGACAGCAGACCCGATGGTGGTCACCGTGGATTGCCGTCGCTGGTACACCCAGTTCTTCCCACTTTGGTGTCGTTTGGCACCCTCATCGAGCTCTGTGCCCCTGTTAGACTAGGTGGTGGCAGTTGTCGAGGGTCAACTGACGGAGAAAAGTAACGGGAGACTCGTCATCCCGTTTGCGCTTGACACGGATCAGCTGCGGCGGTATAGACATGGCAACAGGACGGATACGAACACCGCAGCACGAGAGTGAACGAAAGATAAGCTCTATATGGCTGTTGGGAGCTGCATTTAGATGGCGGAGGTGGGAGAAGAAGAGGATGATGATGGTGATGACAAAGGATCAGCCATGTCCTCTCCCTCTATGATGGTGTAAGTGGGAGGCAGAAAAAAAAATAATTTTCCGGGAGCTCCCTTCCTAGCACCCCAAGCAGCTTAGAGAGAGCTCCTAGTGGGACGCGGTACCCCAAACATGCTACAGCAGATCCATGGGTGCATGTTGCATTCCGTCGTACAGCGTAGGACTGTGCATTTCGGCCTCCCCAAATTGCAGTGCTAATAGAGGGACGGATGTAACAACTACCACAAATCTTTGGGCATCATGAGAACGACAGCTTAATAATTAAGTGCCGCCTGCCTGGTAGCCATCAAGCAGGCAAAGGTGCAACCCATTTAAACTCCATGGCGGCCGGAGGTATTTGATGCAAACAAGTGTCATGTCTTCTCCGCACGAATGGGACCTAGTTGCTATAGCCTATAAGTGGACAGATCCATGGATAGTTGGCGGGGTTGGCGGCCACTACGGACCCTCTCTGTTTTAGCCGATGCAAATTCATTAATAAGGTCCTGTTACATACCTACTGAGGTAAAGCCTGCTATCCATTTAATTGCCTTGCCATAACCACTCCCCAACGTTCAAAGTCTAGGCTACCTTGCTGAGCCACTAGTAGATCATAGTCGAGCGCTGTCATGGCGACTCTCATCAACTGCTGCTCATTCACATGCGTGGTCGCCTTCTTGGAAGCTCAATTCTGCCTCTCTGGCTGAGTGCCTTGGCTCCTCCACCTCCAACTAATGAGGCCAAGGCCTCCCTTGGAATCCTGCTATTTTATCCAGCAAGGTTCGTTAGAGGCATGGCCATCCATCCACCCTCCCTCCCCGCCCTACGAGGCGCCCACGTCACTCGCTGCTCGCTTTCATCATTCATGACGACTGGATGAGGCCGCCTGTGATTGCAATCCAACGTTGCTTCATCAGCGCGATCGCCGCCCCCATTCTGAAATAAGCAGCGAAAACCCCCTCAGAATTGCAGTGACTGGCAACTCTAAATCATCTCCAGCTGGCTGTTCCTTGCATGGACCGGCCGTTACGAACCCCGCTTACGTCGTCTCTGTTAATACCACCAACCCTGCCGCATGGGAAAGCCTCTCCCTTTCTCATCACGACATATATGCAACTGGGTAGCTGGCTCCTCTATTTCAGCTCGTTATCGATTTATCGATGACCCTGGAGGAAATATACCATTACGATTGGCACGCCCCTAAACATTGATAATCTCCCACCAGCCTGACGTCAACATGCCATCGACATCTCTCGTCCCTATCGCCATCACCTTTCGAAAACCGGGGATACACCCTCCGGTCTTCCTAGCCGGCACCTTTACTACCCCAGAGTGGGCACTTGAGGAGATGAAGGCTGTCGTCGCTGAAGGTGGAGACCGAGTCTTTGAATCACAAGTTGCGATTGAGATAGGAAGAGAGTATCAGTTCAAATTCAAGGTAGGAACTGGCGACTCATGGACCGTCGACGAGAGCAAACCTATAGGTATGAATGATCCTTGGCCCTTTACAAAGCGGCCCCTACCTCTTCGTGTCCTGGACAGAAATGTCTGACATGACCCCTGATATTTAGTTACGGACTCGCTTGGCAGTCGTAGAAATGTCTTGAAAATCACGCCTGAACTTGCTTTGGGTGCACAGCGGCCACGACCTATCAACGTCACTAAGCTCAATACTCAGCCTACTCAACAAGGGTCATACGCATTATCTGGCCAATACGCCGCCGACTCCAAAACAGCAGTGGCAAAGGTAAAGGATGAACAGGAGAGAAGATCATCGACACCGATTGAGCAGGTCGCCGCCACGGCTGCTGAAGTCGCAGACACGGCAGAAAAGCTTGATGCAGTGAGGAGAGATATTTGAGCTTCTTATACATTTGTCTGACGAATCGTATAGGAAGAGTCATCGCCCCCACAAGCCAGTGTGTCTGGTGGCGAGAGTGAGATTGAGGAAGATCTAAAGACCCCTCTCTTTGCCCATGAGTGTCTCGGGGCCTATGAATTTGTAGACGATGGTTTAGATCATCACACGTTTGCCGAAATCAAGCAAAGACGTGGCGTCGGGTCCAAATCTTCCGACTATGGGGAAGACGAAACGGACACCAATGATCCTACCATAGAGCGATTTCCATCAGACAAATCGTCCATTTTTGGTATTCTACGCAAAATGCAATCTAGCATGAGCGAGGACCAAGTTGCTCTTGATGACCAGGGTTCTTCGGCTCGACTTGACTCTAGGAGAGCCAGCATAGATTCGGATGATAGCAGTCTATCGGCCGGCTCCTTGAGCCCCATCTCAACCAGAAGACGTGAGAATCGTCTATCAACTAGCAGTGCGCGGAATAGGTCGGTGGTCTCACTAGGGGCCATTGCTGAAGAGCCCAAAGTTGGTGGTGGAGGAGTAGCCGGCGGCACACCTAAATAGTCTGGCTACCTCGTAATACTGGCTTGAAGAAGAATACCCGCAGATACCGCACATTCAATCACTGTTTTAAAGGAGAGCGAAGCAAGGTGTCAAAGGATATTTCTGTACTGTTTATGCATTTTTTTGGGAATCGACGGCCACCATGGGTACCTAAGCTGATATTGCCCACGCTGACAACGGCATCAGCAATTGTGTAGTTGCACACATGAGGATGCCTTGATGGGGATCTGGATAGACCAATGCGTTCGTCTTTTATGTGAGGAGGAACACCTCACGCCTATGACACTCATTATTTCGCTCAGAGGGATGCAGACACAAAGCATTGTGATTAATCAGAGTTCTAAATTTAAGAATTATTGCGAAAAAAAAATTATTTATATGGTTTGTGATATTCGTCCAGGTCGTAAACTCCTTCCGCCTAGCTGCACTGGTGTGGCATGACAAAGTCCACGCAACTCTCATAAGTTTGGACAGCCTTTTCTCCAAACCAAAACCACTGAAGCACGCACTGTCCTGGTTTCGTGCACTCCCCAGCCTTGAGTTGAGGCATCGTCACACTGAAAGCTGTGTTGTTTGCAGGCAGTTGAGCAAGTCTCTCGTCGGCATATGAATCGAACTCGATCAGAGGATCACCAATGACTTTGTTGCTTGCCGTATCGACAATCGAGACGTTACAGGGTCCTTCATGAGGAATTCGAATAGATGCTTTGAAGTCGACGACTTGGCCGGGGGTGAAGGTTTGTACCAGCTCCTTGTTGTCCTCGAATTTGGCGCCGCGGCAAAGATCAAGCTGGCCTGGATTTAGGTTAGTTCATACGTACTGCTATAATTGTCCGGATGGTAACAAACTTACATTTGGCTGATGTTGTGGGAACATCTTCTAGAGGGATGGTGTCGTCCTGGTTGACAGCGTTGACAGCGCCCTGCCCACAAGCGGCAGCCATGGCTGGACCGACTGCTCGAGGCGCGGGGGACGTGATTTTGCCATGGGCTGCAACGGCAGCCACAAAGTAGGTGAGAGAAACAAAGCTGGCCTTCATTTTGAATAGAGTATTGGGGGGAGGATGGAGTGGTGTTGATTAAAGTTGAATATAGACAGTATTAGGAAGACAAAAAAAGTGACCAGCACTGACTTATAGAAACAAAAATGATGGAGAATGAAGAAGTGTGGAATGGTGTGAAGAGTAAATTCTACAGAGTGAGTACCGCACCTTTTTATGTCTTTAACAACTCAGCGTTCAAGACCATGATGATGATGATGTTTGAGGTCGTATTGAAACTCCACGCTCAGGCAGTAATTAGACGGGCTGCCTGACTTACAGCACAGCCCTTGATGGAAACACTGATGGAACAAAACCCGACGTTGTCTCAGAGCGCTGGAATCGCCCACGGAGCCTACTTGCCACAGTGAACAAGAAAAAAAAAAAAAAAGGAAAGAAAAATAGGTGAAGACATTTCTCTTGGCGGGGATGAAGCGGTCATCTCCTTGTGTCTCAACTTGACACCGAAACGAAGCCCCATGGCGATGTTTCAGAATGGAGATCACGGTCCCATCTGGGGCTAGGGCGAGTAACAACAGTCGGGGTTACCATATTCTGGTTTCTTGACGTCGGCGGATTAGGATGCCTTTGCTGTTTGTATGTGAAATGAAATAAACCGATGCTTAATCCGATGCATGTTTGTGCCCGTGTAATATGTTTCTTTGCTGTGGTGTTGAACCTCTCGCGTCGTTGACTACCTAACTTGAAGATGATAGGCAGGTGTACTAAACGCACTGTGATACTGGATATGTCGCTTGATATTGGCAATTGTCTTCCACAAATTTATTATGCGAATTGTATCTTGCCTTGCATCAATTTTAAAAATTAAAATTAAAATAAAATAAAATAAAATAAAATAAAATAAAAGAATTGATAAAAGGATCAACTGAAAATTCAAAGATGTTGTTGACCTTCACAAGCGGGTCGTCGGTCGGTGGTGGAACACGGAGCTCCGCCTTGGTGTCAGGGTCGGCACTAGCGCCACCGATGCACCGCACCGACGCAAGAAAAAGTTCCAGCTGCAAACAAACCTTCAACCCGCCACCAAGAACTGAAAGGCTCAACGATGCGGACAGCGGCTGCAAACCCGCTTTGCCTGCGCTGCGTTTCGGCCATCGGGCCTCGCGTGTTTCTCCAGAAGCCTCTGCAGCCATGTCTGGGCCAGCGCTTCATAACCCAGAGAGCCACGGCTCGACCGTCGCGGATGGTTCTGGCTGACAACGTCCACCGAGCGCCGTACCCGTCTCGAGATGAGCGCAAACCTCGCAGAGAGAGGCCCGCGGGTCCCTTTTCTGCCATGAACAGGACGGTAGCGAATATAGATCCTAGGAGAGCACCTCCGCGGGGCCGCTCTCCCACTTTTGGCGACAGGAGGTCTTCGAGGAGTGACAACGATCGACGGTCTGGCGATGAGAGGAAGGCGCTCAAGATGCATCAGGCTTTGGCGACAGTGCCGTACGGCAGGCGGACAATGCTGAAAGACCGCATGCAGAGATATGAGTCGTTTGATCAATTTGACTTGTTGCCTATCCTGCAGACCGCTGTGATTGAGGAGTTGTTCAAGGGAATGGTTGATATCCGGCCGACGCCAGTGCAGAGATTGGCAATCCCTGCACTTCTAGGCCAAAGAGAGCCAGGAGAACAAAAATTACCGACAGACCGACAGAATTCATTTCTGCTGGCTGCAGAAACAGGGTCGGGGAAGACGCTTGCCTACTTGCTTCCGGCTCTAGATGCGTTGAAAGAGGCCGAATGGAAAGACCCAGAGATTAAAGCCTACAGGGAGCGCGTGGCAACTGAGGAAGAACGCTATAAAGCGTCGAATTTCAAAGGGAAACCATTTGAAGAACCGCATCCTACCATGGCCCGGCCGAGGGTGGTTGTGCTGGTGCCTACTGCAGAACTTGCACAGCAAGTCGGACAGGTTTCGAAGAAGCTATCTCATGTTGCCAAGTTCAAGACAGAAGTGCTGTCGTCGGATTTAAAGGCGCAGAAGATCCAACGAAATCTATACGGACCCAAGGGGCTGGACGTTGTGGTATCTACACCCCACCTGCTGGCCTCGATTGCCGACTCTGACCCCAACATTCTATCTCGGGTGACGCACTTGATTGTGGATGAGGCGGACTCGTTGTTTGATCGAAGTTTTGCCCCCGTCACAACCAGCATCGTTGAGCGCGCAACACCGTCAATGAAGCAGTTGATTTGCTGTTCGGCGACGATTCCGAGAAAGTTGAACAACTATCTGGCCACAAACTACCCCAAGATGATACGAATCACAACGCCTAATCTTCATGCCATTCCGCGCCGTGTCCAGCTTGGTGTGATTGATGTTTCTAGAGATCCATATCGCAATAACAAGGACTTGGCATGCGCTGATGCCATCTACACAATTGGAAGAGAGGCTTCCCTCCATGAAGGACCCGTGAAGGATGAGATTGATGTCCGCCGGGTCATTGTCTTCGTCAACGAGCGGGAGAAAACAGAAGAAGTGGCAGAGTATCTGAGGTCCAAGGGCATCGATGCCGACGCTCTACACCGAGACACCCCAGACAAGCGCCATGGCGAGATTCTCAACACATTTACGTCCTACGAGCCGCTGCGCATCATCGCACCGCCCAAGGAAGGGCGCAAACGAGCGCTGATAAATGTCAAAGCCTTGGTCGTGACTGATTTGGCCTCAAGAGGAATCGACACCGTTGCTGTCCGCCATGTCATCTTGTATGATGTGCCACACACTACTATTGATTTCATACATCGTTTGGGTCGCGCTGGCAGAATGGGTCGCAGAGGAAGGGGCATTGTATTGGTTGGTAATGATGACAGGAAGGATATCGTTGCTGATGTAAAGAAAAGTATGTTTATGGGCCAGGCGCTCATTTAGGTGGGGGAATCGTTGGGTAAAAGGGCAAAAAGAAAGAAAGAAAGATCGCTACTATTATTGGTGTACAACACTTGGGAGCATCTGGTCTTGAGCCATTGAATGCATGGCTGGTTTCATGGATGTAAAGGTTTATTATGATAATGATATGTATAGAGAGATGTGTATGTGCGTATGTGTGTGTGTGCGTATGTGTATATACGTATATATATATATATATATATATATATGAGATTCCGGAGAATTCATTATATATCAGCTCTATATTCTATGTTTAAATACTGAGCAAACATTGTCCGAGTCCTCTTTTTTCCATGCGTCTGAGAAACTCGTGATAATGATAATGGAGGAGCGGCCACAGCCAGGAAGGGTTCTGGCGGAGGTGGTCCGGGCTTCGATGTTTATAGTGGGGTTTATCCGCCTCGCTGCAATTAACCTCCCCCAATCGCGTCTTGACGCGTCCACGGGGTCTCGAACTTTATGTTACTGTAAGCCCCCAAAATAACCGCCAACCTTGGACGAAGTGGCCCGACGCAACTACCGCCCATCATCACAGACACGGCCTATTGGCGCGACTAGACCATTATTTTGGTGTTTTTGGTTTGCAATTCATACTGTTGATACTTTGTTCAGCCAACATATATCCACGACATAATTTAATTTTGATACGTAACGGCCCGCCACACCTCATTGTTCACGATGCCACGGCCTAAGAGGGGGCGACCTGCGATTGCCCGACTTGCGAAAGCTGCTGCTCATCAACCAGCTGATACGGAGCCTACCAGGGCCACGCATGATGATGCTCGTGATCAGCAGGAAGAGTTCCGAGGACGTTCGCGCAGAACTCGATCGGCTGGGCGACTGAGCCTTGGGGAGGAGGATGCCATCCGGGAAGCAAACAAAAGTCGCGATGCGGCGCTTAAGAGGCTCGCAAACGAAGATGCAACCACCACAACAAGCGGGCCCACGGCCGGAGATGACGATTCAGACAGCCCAGTCGAGCTTGGCCGACGTTCCATGGCTACTCCAGCGCAGAATCGTCGGGACACGACGGGATTGGACCTTGGTGATAGCGTGTTTGGAGACTTGGATGATAGCTTTGCGGATGGTGATATCCCTGACGGAGTGCGCTCGAACGATCTATCGACAATGTCTTACAGCGCTCATCGATCGCGGTCACGAAAATCCAGCTTTGTTGGTCGTAATGACCCTCCCATTCGACCAAGCAGTCGCAGCGGAACCACGCCAGGCGTTAGCTCATCCTTTAATATTGGTGTTTTCAAGAGACGCGCACGAGAACCGAGCATCTTAGGAACCAGTCTGAAGCCTGCTGCACAGCCATCCCAAAGTGCCCGAGATTCGGATCTTGACAGCGAAGACGACTTCCAGCCCGAAGCTGAGTCTACCCCGTTAAACAACCGACGCAAAACACGAGACAGCAGAGAGTCGGAACGTCAAGGATCACCGGAAGTGGCTGGGCCCTCTAGCACAAGGAAGCGCAAAAGCGAGGACGTGCAGCAGAATACTACCCGCCCTGAGAAGCTATCACGAAGAGATGCAGAGCCGGCCGAGGACCTTGATAGACAAACGTCTTCAGGTTTATCAGATGCTCCTCCATCTCCCGAGCGCCAAGCCAGTGAAAGCGACTCTGACCTATCAGATATTTCATCTCCTCAGGAACCAATTGGACTTATTCAGCGACCAGTTACTCCTATGAATGAAGAAGAAATCACGGCGCCTCCCGCAAGCAGTGGATCAGAAGGAGGTGGCTATTGGCCTGATATCCGCACGTTGGCAAAGAAGCGTCGCAGGCCATCCGTTACTACTCCCACTCGTCTTGATAACCTATCTGATGTGTCTTCACCGCCATCATTAACGCATTCCCCGAATTATGAAGAGTCCAGAGTTGCCAAGCCTCGAGGTCGCCAAGCCACGCGGCAACAGACCTCACCAAACGTCACGACTGCCGATTTAACAAGCCTGCTTCCAAAACGACGGTACAAGAAGCAGCGCGATCCCCTAGGCTTGGAAAGCGATGAAGAGCTGGATACCACCGGCCTGGGCGATGAAGATGATGAACTATCCTATTTGGATACCCGAGCCTCTCGGAGGAGAAAGGGAAGCCGACCACCCAGCCGAGCCACATCGCGTCGACCAGCTTCTCGAGGCGGTCGTGCGGGGAACTCAGCATTGAAGCCGAAGCATACCCCAAGCAGGACAAAGCCAGTATCACACGGTAGAAGGTCAGACGCACGCCCCTCATCCGATAAGGAGAATGAAGAGGAAGATGTCCAGAGTGATGCGGACGAGAGTGAGGACGAGCAGGAGGAGAGCAGATTCGCTCCCTTGGCAGACGACACTTTTGAAGTGGAGACGGGATCGAGTGGGGAGGTTCTCTCAGCAGATGAGCTGAAGAAAGCGGCAAGGAAGTTTAAGGAAGTGGACAGGTGGGAGCTGGAGTTTGAAGAGATGACGGAGGAGGCTTCTCCTCAAGATGCGAGGT
Source organism: Sphaerostilbella broomeana (assembly GCA_930272545.1). Lineage (NCBI taxonomy): Eukaryota > Fungi > Ascomycota > Sordariomycetes > Hypocreales > Hypocreaceae > Sphaerostilbella > Sphaerostilbella broomeana. Next base: position 127,021 of record CAKNET010000027.1, read on the forward strand.
GAAGCTCAGGGCTCAAAAAAGGAGACGCACTGAACAGGCAGCAAAGTGGGATGGGGGCATGATTATATGTGGTTCGTGTCGGGCGTGTTTTTTCTTCGTTCATTTCCCCTTCAGTTGCATTCACATTGAAATTAATGGGAGGTGTAATTGGGATGGCGTTGGGTTGGCTACATTTGTGTTTTTGTTGATATCACCCACCCGCGAGGTAATATGATGGCTTTTTTGGGGAGAATCTGTTCAATCAAAAAAAAAAAGTGCCCTTGAGCAGTATGTCGCGCGAAATAAAGAACCCCTTCATCAAATATTGGAAACCGTAACGCCATTCTGGTGACTATGCATTGCCCCTCTTTCTTTAAATGTCCAACTGATCCCATCGCTCGTGCAGGGTGTTTCTATCAAGTCTGCCCTGCTAGTGAAACCGCCTCGGTTCTATGCTCTATTACCTTGAGATATGGATCAAGGGCGTTGGCATCTCGTAGCGAAGCTGTGATATCATCTGGTAGTCTTCCCGAGCGCCGTAGAGCCTGTTAAGGGAGAAGAAGGGGACAGTTTCGTCAGCAAATCAAATCAAAATAAAAAATATAACACGTTTCCTGTAGGCCTTATAGTACAACCACTTTGCTTACATTCTTGACGTCGTTGAAGCTGGCCTCCTTGGCAGTGTAGTCGCGCAGCACCTCGTCCGTCTCAAAGTCAACGTAGATCCTTGTGTCGCGTATACGCACGAGAACATTGTCCAGGCGCATGAAGAGTCGACACAGCAACAGCATGCGTTTTTCATGGACTCTGAGCTTCGCAATGTAGAGAGAGATGCCGTTGTCGTCGAGTTCGCTTTCGTACAGGACCACTTCGTCGAAGAAGAGGATCGGGTCACGCTGTTTCAATAGCTCGATTGGGATTTGCTTCTCGGTGGGCTGAAACTCGAGCAGAGGGTTCCCCCCCGGTTGGTGTACGGTGCCAGCATACGCCGTGGAGTAGCTCCAGTCGTATGGCTTAACCACTTCTTTGATGCTCTGCGTTGTCTCTTCCCTGGTGCTTTCCCAATCGCGCGCATAGGCTACTCGCAGCATGTGCTTGTCCGTCTTGTCCACCCCGTCCAGAGCGTCGGCGGTGTTGAAGCTGAGCGTCCAGTGGGAGGGTATGTGCGCGATGGACACCACGTTATCCCCGAATATCATCTCTGGCATGGGGATGCCAATCTTCTTTTCGAGCTCATCGATCGCGCCGGACTTGGATATGGGCAGCTTGCGGGTGGAAATGCGGAAGCGGTTCTGGACGTGGGATTTGGTCGCCGCGGCGAGGGACTCCGGTTTAGGGAAGGGTTCGTTGGGGGATGTGACGTGATTCATTTTCGAGGAGTCGTGAGAGCATCAGCAGGCAAAACCCTCTTATTGTTCCTATAATAGCAGTTTGTAGTCAAGGTTTGAGGTGCAGAAGCTAAAGTCTGGAGAGACAGTGTGGTGTTTGAACGAGCTATAGTGGGGTTTGGAGCTGGAGTCACCGCGGGGTGCAGCAGCCTCGCCTCTCCCTGTTCCTGACGAGATCGACAAAAACCTCGAAAGGTGACAGAGCGGCGGTCTAAGAGAGCATGCTTGTTATCAGCTATTGATAAGAACCAATGCCTTTGCAATTATTTGAGTGGTTATGTAATGAGGACAATTTCCCCGTCTGAATGCCTTTGTGGCTAAAAACCTCAATTTGTTGCAACATCTGCCATGAATTGGTGGTTAAAAGAGCACGTTAAGTATGAAAGAGATAATAACTGCATAGTCTCCATGCTCGAGAATGCGATCAAAATGTTCTACTTTGCCTCACTTATTAAAAGGAATTGTATTGAAAATCCACTCGGTGAATTGTTATGTACCAGTACGGTGTTTCGGCGCAATTATGGACCAAATTATGTTGTTGCAACGAAGGGCAGGCTGAGCCCCCCTCATCAACATGTATTCAATAACTTCACATCGAAATAGAATGAGGATTCCTAGAAAGAGACAGAAAAAATGCAGACATGCCCCAAATTAACAATCAAATTGCCCGTGACTATTTAGTAGTTCCCGCTTGGTCTCCCACTACATTAGCTGGCGGCGACTGATTGGGCTTAGTCAGTCGCAAATGTTCCAGATTGGTTGCCGTGACAACCATGAACCACATCAGCCAGGGCAACATCAATCCATGTCCTGCCTTCTTCAGCGACCGCCAGTTGCTTTCGACAGTCACACTCTTTCAACTCAATCGCAAATTGTTCAAAAGATCTACTAACAGCCCCTTCCGCGAGTCGAACTGGCAAAGATGTCTACACGTGCTCTGGAGTCGCGCTTTGAGCACATGACTGTCCATGATGAAAACGATGTCGGCGACAGCTCAAAGCCCTACTCTAAGACCAAGGTAGGATAGGAGCGGTGAAGGAGTTTGCCGTTTAGTATGAGGATGCTAATGAAGAGTATAGGTGACAACAGCCTCAAGTAGCAACTGGCCAAATCACTTCAAGGTTGCCCTTCAATCACAGAGCAGCAATGCAGTCGCATCAGTAACGCTGCCGTCACAAGCAGCTCAGAGAAAGGCGAATCATCCTATGTCACCACCGCCTGCCAGAAAACCCCTTCCCACTGGTTCCTCGCCGGAGTCTGAAGAGCTTGCCGAGGAGGCCAAGGCAGCATCCTCCGAGCCCACCATACCTAAACAGTTCCATCTCGGAATGTTCGAAATTGGTCGGCCGTTGGGCAAGGGCAAGTTTGGAAGGGTATATCTTGCTAGAGAGCGGACCAGTGGCTTCATTTGTGCTCTCAAGGTACTGCACAAAAATGAGCTGCAGGGTGGCGGCGGTGTTGAAAAGCAAGTCCGACGAGAGATTGAGATTCAGAGCAATCTGCGGCATCCCAACATCCTGCAACTGTACGGCCACTTCCACGATAGCAAGCGTGTGTTCTTGATTTTGGAATTCGCTGGCAAGGGTGAATTATACAAGCATCTACGGCGAGAGACTCGCTTCCCTGAATGGAAGGCGGCGCAGTATATTGCCCAGATGGCTTCGGCATTACGATACCTTCACAGGAAGCACGTCATCCACCGAGATATCAAACCCGAAAACATTTTGGTTGGAATCCACGGAGAAATCAAGATCTCTGACTTCGGTTGGAGTGTACACGCCCCCAACAACAGGCGGAAGACTCTGTGCGGTACCCTGGATTATCTCCCCCCAGAAATGATCAAGCCTGGCTCCTCAGATAACTACTATAATGAAAAGGTTGACCTATGGAGTCTGGGCGTTTTGACTTATGAGTTTCTCGTTGGTGAGGCGCCTTTCGAGGATACTCCTGTCATGACACAAAGAAGGATCGCACGAGCGGACATGTCCATCCCTAAATTTGTTAGCCCGGAGGCTGCTGATCTCATCAGAAAGGTGCGTGATCATATCTGACTTTAATCGAATCTGCTAGCTAACTGTAATAGCTCTTGGTTCTCGAGCCTGACAAGAGAATCCCGCTGGATCAGGTACAAAGCCACCCTTGGATCATTAAGCATTGTGTAAAGGGCGAGAGGGCCACCAACCGAGAAAAGAGTTCTTGAGCCATGACGAGATGATATAATTTTTAACATGTTCCACGACCTGCCTTGGTGAATGGAGTTGGGCTTTGATAGTTGGGTAGGATCAATGGCGTTGCATATGAAGGAGTCGCTGGAGTTCATCTGCTTCAAAGTGTTCGGAGACAAATCGCAAGGGGCTGTATTGGGCATTTCTATCATGGGTATCATTAATAGCATTGAAAATAAAGTTGAGAATAATGCGTGAACAGTGCCATCACTCGTTATATCGTACATCAATGTCTACGGGTAGGTAATGCAGCCGCTCTTTACCTATACACGTCGTCAAAAGGTCTCGTATCTGAGAAGCACGAGTCCCAGACTTCATTAACCACCTTGGTCGCTTGTGCATCATCTTTACACCGTGGTCGGGCCATGACAGATCGAATTGCTCTTGAGCGTACGCAATGCTGAAACTGCTGTGTCAACGACCAGTTGCCTCGTGTGAGGGCTTCTCTAGTCCAACGGCACTCTCCACTAAGCATAGACGCACGAATCTATTGTGTTGTCAGATGTCAGCTCGTCCACTTCCAATGGAATTCCTTGCGGGATGCAGATCTGCCGACTAACCTCGGTGCATGCTGCATGCTTCAAGTCTTTGTCACCTTGCCAATCTACTTTCCACCGAAGATGGTCCCAAGCGTGTACCATCTCGTGAGCCAAGGTGTCTTCCAGGTGCTTGCGGTCGCGAATCTCGTTGGCACAAAGCAGAATGCCATGATTGGGGCTGAATCCTCCAGACTGCCGATGCACCTGACCGTCGTCCTCTAGCCGCGCTGGACACCGGCGGCACACGACGTTGGAAGCATCAAGCCTGCCGTTCAAATCGCCAATCTTGCCAGACAAGAAGCGAATGACGGGTGAGTATGCGAAGAGCCAGTCACGGTAGTCGTCACATCGTTTGCAGTCGCGCTCCTCGTGGACTTTGTAGCGCCATTCGCGGTAATGGAACAAGCCCTCTGGCGTCATTTGGCCGGAGAGAATCCGGAAGTAGTTCATCCACCATTTCATCTGCGGATCGAACCCGGTTCGAGCCGGGTCATTAATGACCTCCCTAGGCATTTCCCGGGTGGTTGCCCCTTGGGTGGGATTTGACGTAGTTGTTGAGGAGTCTTCCTGCGCCATGGCTGGTTGGAATATCCCCGGGGGGATGGATCACCAAGCCTCGGTACTAGGATTTATTTGTAGAAAATAATATTAACTGTGCTTATGGACTCGGACTAACCTGGTTTAGTCTGACGGGGTGCGGAGCGGACAGCAGGAGTTCAAGAGCCAAGATGGACAGTGAATACATGAGATGTTCTTAGGGTCGTGCGAACAAAACAAGCAACTTGCCGCTGGATGGAAATTCTGCCACTTTTTGCCCTCGTGGAATAATTCAGGCGGTGTGAGAGTCCCCTCCACTCCCCTGGCGACGATTCGCCAGCCAGGACGGAGGCAGTAAGGCTTATCTTATCGAACTTTTCAAAAGAATTGAAGCGGCCATTGAGAGGACCTTGAACCTGTCATGACTAGCAACTACCTAGGAACATTAGCACGGGCATGTACTGCAGTGTGTGCTGCATCTACCTATTCGCCAGCTGAAGCAGAAAACACCTGCGTCAGAAAAGCGGGACGCTCCCCTTTGCTCTATAAGCGGTTAGACGTTGCGGAGAGACATCCAGTTTTAACGGTTGGCTGGGGGCAGCGCGATCTCTGCGGAGGGAGCCTCTTTCGACCGAGAAGATCCATACGAGCCAACAACAGGAATTGTACCATTTGCACGAGCCAGCAGAAATTTTCTGCCTTCCTACGTCATTATACCGGTTCCCCTTTGGCGATCCTGCCCAAGTAGCCTTGACAAGATGCTTGAAGGTACATCTTACTCCGCCCCACGCATGCATGCGACGGATTCGTCAGTCGGTGTCATTTGGGTTGATTTTTTTCTTACGTTAATTACGCCGACAAAGGACTCAATTATGACCATGCTGGTCAGTCCCTGGGCGTTCTTGTCAAGTTCACTTTCATTTTCATTTCCTACAAGCATTGACTGACGTTTTATTTTCGTCGTAAAAAAAAAGAACTCGCAAGTATGAGAAAGCCACGGCCTTTGACCGTTGTCATCAAGCTGGGTAAGTCGTTTGTGTGTTGGGTGCCTATACGTTCGCTATGGTTCCTTATACATCTCATCTAATCTAATCTAACCAATTCCACTTTGCAGGGACGAGCTCGATTGTCGATGAAAAGACACACGAGCCCCTGCTGCCGATTCTCACCCTGATTGTAGATACGGCAGTCAAGCTGAGAAAAGATGGCCATAGGGTGGTCATTGTTTCCTCTGGGGCCATTGGCGTGGGCCTCCGACGTATGGACGTGCCAAAGCGTCCCAAGCATCTAGCTCAGCTGCAGGCTCTGGCAGCAATCGGTCAATGTGGACTGATTAGCCTGTGGGACAGCTTGTTTCGACATCTTGCCCAGCCAGTTGCCCAAATCTTGCTTACTCGCAATGATATCGCGGATGTAAGTCAAGGGGGATTCCCAGCCGCCATCACCACAACGGCTGTCTTTCTTTCTTTCTTTCTTTTTCGTGTGTGTTACGACAATGAGTTGTGCTAATGAGTGATTTATCATCTAGCGGACGAGATACCTAAACGCTCAAAACACTGTCAACGAATTACTAGACATGGGCGTTATTCCTATTGTAAATGAAAACGACACTACTGCCGTTTCGGAAATCAAATTTGGCGACAACGATACCCTCTCAGCTATTGCTGCGGCCATGATTCACGCGGATCTCTTGTTTTTGATGACAGACGTCGACTGCTTATACGACAAGAACCCAAGAACTCACCCAGATGCCAAGCCCATTGAGGTTGTCGAAGACATTACGGCTCTCGAAGCGGATGGTATGTCACTTGTCTTGCTGTCGCCCTTACACCCCAGCTAACATGTAACCAAGTCTCGAGTGCTGGATCATCCTTAGGCACCGGTGGCATGACTACTAAGATAATAGCAGCAAGGCTCGGGTCATCGGCTGGAGTAACAACGATCATTACCCGATCGTCAAACCCCGGCAACATCCTGAGCATTGTTCGATATCTTTATCAAGCGCCGTTGACGAAGCATGTGGAGGACGAAACAGCAGAAGTGTTGGCTCAAACCACCATCTCCCTTAACCTATCCGCTGCTTCAGAGACCGTTGAACAAGTCGAGGTTCCTCCCTTACACACAAGGTTCCTCCCGTCTTGTGACCCGATCCGAGATCGTCAGTTCTGGCTCCTACATACCCCAAGCCCCCACGGCACACTATACATCGACGAGGGTGCTCACAAAGCATTGAAAGCCAAGGCTAGTTTGCTGCCAGTGGGAATCGTTGGCGTTGATGGCAACTTTGCTCAGCAAGACGCCGTCCGGCTGGTGGTGGTGAAGAGGCTGTCATCCCCTGGTCCGGACGGCAAGCTCTGGGAGGGCACGGCTCAAGAGGTCGGCCGAGCTCTTGTCAATTATGCTGCGGCTGAAATCACGAGAATCCTGGGTCACCAGAGCGTAGACATCAGAAGCTTGCTTGGATATGCGGATTCCGAATATGTCGCTCATCGTTCACACATCGCCATCTTCACCCGCGAGAGCAGGCCTGTTACACCAACTAGCCATTGAATTATCCGGCAATTCTTTTGTCTTTTTTTCTTTTGTCTCTTTCTTTCTTGGAAAAAATTCAACCTCTATTTGGTTAAAAAAATAACATAAAAAAAGATGTAAAAAAAGGGGGGGGATGCGATGCTTCCCCAACCATTTGGTCTACGAATCACGGCATGAAATTTTTTCATAAGCGAGTTTCAATATCATTGCAATAACTACTACATCTCCAGTGCGTGCTGGAAGTTGGGAGGCTGGATGTCATTACTTCACTGCACAACTTGGAGGAATTCAACCTTGTTTTATTAGCCGCCTATATTTAAATAGACGTTCTTAGAGAGATAATCTCAATTTTATTTTGCTGTTGGAATAATAATACTCATTAATCTCCGCAACCTTGTAGAGTAATGAAGCTTTTAGTCGGGCATCAATACAGAACAAAAAAAAAAAAAACTACTATCCGCTACAGGTTAGGACGAGCGCTGTTTTGCAGCATGGAATGGACGGGATCTCTCTAGCTGCATAGAGCCCGGGGTTATACTGAGCAGTTACAGTGTCAAGTGAAAACCTAATGGAGGGGCAATTCATTGATCAATAGGCAAAGTGGACCTTTTTGGTAGGTTGCATCCTGTGGAAGCCTCTAGTCGCCTCACAAGTTTTCATCGACATCTTTCTCTTCCTCTTATTTACTTTGACTACCCCACCAATTTGAGGAAGCTGTGCGGCCCGAGTTTTTGTGACTCACGCACTCTCCTCAACACGACTAAGCCGACAGTTGGATGAAGTCAATCCGATTTTTACAATCTTCCCTGGCATACTCTTCGAAATTCAAAGGCCTTCCGTGCGGCGCGAACTGGTCCTCTATACCCCGCTACCGTCGCAACTTTACTGTCTCGACCAGACTCGGCGCATCAAAGCCTCCCAAGTCGCCAACCCCCAAAACGACCGGCATCATGGCCCCAACCGCTACTACCCTCAAGGGACAGCCCCTTGACAAGATTGCTCTTGATGCCATACTGCGGCGGCGCATGTTCTATACCCCCTCCTTCGAAATCTACGGCGGGGTTGGTGGCCTCTACGACTACGGGCCGCCGGGCTGCGCCCTACAGGCCAATATTGTCGACATATGGCGGAAACACTTTGTCCTGGAGGAAGATATGCTCGAGGTTGACTGCACGGTCTTGACTCCCCACGAAATCCTCAAGACCAGCGGCCACGTGGAAAAGTTTGCCGATTGGATGTGCAAGGACCCTAAGAATGGCGAAATTCTCCGAGCCGATCACTTTGTTGAGGCCATCCTCGAGGCGAGACTTAATGGTGATAAGGAAGCTCGTGGAGAAAAAGTGGAAGTTGAAGCTGATCCCAAGAAAAAGAAGAAGAAGGCCAAGTCAGCAGCCGTCAAGCTCAGCGACGCCGTGGTAAAAGAGTACGGAGAGGTGCTGGCCAGGATCGACAACTACGATGGCCCTGAGCTCGGCGAACTCATCAAAAAGTACGACCTAAAAAATCCAGAGACCGGCGTCCTCCCATCTGAACCCGTAGCTTTCAACCTGATGTTCCAAACTTCCATTGGCCCAAGCAGCAATCTCCGTGGCTACCTTCGCCCTGAAACTGCTCAAGGCCAGTTTCTCAACTTCGCCAAGTTGCTTGATTTCAACCAGTCCCAGATGCCATTTGCCTCAGCTTCTATTGGCAAGTCGTACCGAAACGAAATCTCTCCACGTGCTGGTCTCTTGAGAGTACGTGAATTCTTGATGGCCGAAATTGAACATTTTGTCGACCCTGAGAGCGGCAAGAAGCACAGTCGGTTCCAGGAAGTTGAGAATATTGAGTTGGTCCTTTTGGATCGTGAAACCCAACTGTCCGGAAAGACTGATACGAAGAAGATTACCATTGGTGACGCTGTTAAGAACGGCGTTGTTGACAACGAGACTCTTGGATACTTCCTAGCTAGAATCCACCTCTTCCTGGAAAAGATCGGTGTTGACCTGTCCAAGATGCGCTTCCGACAGCACATGGCGAATGAAATGGCTCACTACGCCTGTGACTGTTGGGATGCTGAATTGCTCACCAGTTCCGGCTGGGTGGAGTGTGTTGGCTGCGCTGATCGTAGTGCCTATGACCTGACGGTGCATGCTAACAAGACGGGCGCTCCTCTGGTCGTCCGCGAGCGACTTGACGAACCCCGAGTCATTGAGGAGTGGGAGGTTGATATCCAGAGAAAGAAGTTCGGTCCGTTGTTCAAAAAGGATGCCAAGATCGTGGAATCTGTTCTTGTGGCTACCACACAGGAGCAGCGAGAGAAATTGGGCAAGGAATTGGCCGATACTGGCAAGATCTCTCTAGACGTTGAGGGTGTAGGCAGTGGCAAGGTCGAGATCGGAAATGATGCCATCAATATTGAATTCCGCAAGAGGATCGAAAACACCCGTGAATTTACGCCAAATGTAATTGAGCCATCATTCGGTATTGGCCGAATTCTTTACTCTCTCATTGAGCACAACTTCTGGACTCGAGGTAGTGACGGTGGTGATGAAGCCCGCGGCGTAAGTTTTAATGTCCATTGTCCGCAAGTAGCAGTCTAATTTTTGTTATAGGTGCTCTCCTTCCCTCCACCAGTGGCCCCGACCAAGGTTCTGTTGGTACCGCTTTCATCCAATGCTCAGTTCAAGCCTACAGTGAAGAAGCTCTCCCAGAAGTTGAGAGGATTGGGAATTTCCAGCCGCATTGATGATTCATCCGCCAGCATTGGTAAGCGATACAGCCGAAATGACGAACTCGGTACTCCTCTCGGAATCACTGTCGACTTTCAAACGCTGCAAGACGGCACCATCACATTGCGAGACCGTGACTCAACGGCACAAGTCCGAGCTGAGGAAGACAAGATCTTGGAGGCCATCAAGTCTCTTGCCGATGGTAGCAAGAAGTGGGGCCAGGTGGAATCTGAACTGCCAAAGTTTGAAGGCCAGGAAATAGAAGTGGCGGTTCGATAACAAATTGTTGTATATTCATAGATGGCTGTCGTCCTCAGATACACAAGCAACAATACAGATTGGTAGAACCGTGTCCCTATTGACCGGCTGCATATATGTAACACGTCATTTCTGTAGCGCATATTACACTGTCGGCTCATTCTACTTTAGATTTGTCCAAATTTCCGAGAATAGCGGTGATGATAGGTCATCGCTGCTACAGCATAGAGTATGTCGGTGACGGTAGTGTGAGTTGTTACTTGCAGGATGTTTTGTAGTCGACCATAAGGTGCAATTGAGTACCTGGGCACAGCGTGTACTCCGCGCCTTGAATAGTCTCCTTAGACTCCGGGGACATTGCTCTCTGCCACGCAGATATTGTATCTCAAATGACTGGATGAGCCGCAGAAACCGTTCGGCTATGATTACGAAAAGTCAGGGATAGAGTGCTAGACTTAATGTGTGAGCAGGCCCCTGCCGCTTGCCGGTCCCCGTGTGTCTAATAATTCTCGGAGACATTCCCGCTGCATGCCAAAGTGAAGACGACCCTTAATAACAGCAGCGGAGTGGTTCGCGCGCGCGTATGCACATGTGTATGCAATATTAACGTCGTGGAGTCGAACTTATGCAGGAAGCCACTTTTTGCCATTTGTTGTATTCTGCTGTACTTTCTTTGTTCCCATTTTACCTCGTTGCCCCTTCCAAGGATAGGATTGGAGTTTGGTGCAATTGTTTCGTTATCTGATCGGGTTGAACCTAAACGCAAAATCTGGAGCGGCATGACCAATAACCTATCCTAGGTAGTTGAAAATGCGTTGTGTCATGTTTCGACGCTGGTGGCGCAGCGTGGCCTGCCGTGTATCGGCAGCGTTTCTGGCCGAACGTTTGATGGCAAGACCGTCTCATCGAGCCCCTTTTCAAGTGTTGGTTGGAACCTCCCTGGTCATTTTCTGGAGATGATCGCCAGTGGCGGGCAATTGGACATCGAAGACGGTATTCGGGTGCCCATTGAAAGTTCGAGAAGCCATTCTCTCCCCTGGTTCTTGTTCTCTCGTCGTCTTGCCTGCCGTATCACCATCGCTTTGATAGACAGCGTACGAGGTCTTGGAGGGACAGGGTTGACAAATAAACAAGATGAGTGGACCATCGTCAGCTTTGATACCTGGAGTGGAAGATACTAGTTACGCACTAGTGCACTAAACAAGTGACAGACTTGAAGAACTCGAAACTGATAATTCCTGTCATGTTGATGCACGGTTCACATGGACGTTTCTCCTGATGAGAGAGACGATGTAGAGGGATGTCATCGGTCCGCTTTCAAAATATGCGCTTTTCTGGGGCAGTTGTCTAGGACGAGAGAGGAACCTGCTGCTGCCCCAGACCAAAGCTCCCAGGTTGTCGTTACATGCCTCAGAAGGGGCAAAATCTGTCCTGACCCACACGTGATATGCTCTAGGGAGACGAGTCTACGGTAATGGGCGTCTTAATCATTCCTTCTACTCCACATCTGTGGCCTGGCTAATTCAACAATTTACGGACGCTCTTTTCTCTCAACGAAAAATGAAGGGATGGACAGAGTACGAATGACGCAGAATATCTAGTATTCCTTCCTACTCGTGTCAGAAGCGCAACAACGACGCCGTAGCTGTAACAGGGGACCGATTTCAGGTGGGTGGGCGGGCGACAGTGCCCTGTTGGGGCCTAGTGCTCGAGTGGCAGCAGCCACCACTGACAAGAGCAGCGACAGTAGAGCCGCTCGAGAGCGCTAATTGGAGAAGAGCAGGGAGGCACGGCGAGGTGGGTGGCATCGACAAGGCATTTTCAGGGGTTTTATGTGAGGCGGCGGCTAACACACCTCAAAGGCTAGACGGAGCTGTGCAGCGGGCTGCAGGCACTGGGCACAATAGACAGTGGACAGTGAACAGTGGACACCCCACCAAAAAAAGCCCTGGAGCCCACCGCGTCCAAACCAAATCAACTACGGCTGTGGATCTTCCGCGCTGGCCCTGTCGCAACTGTTCCCCACACCTCTGTTTCTCCATGTCCTCACCATCAGACGGTACCTGCAATCACCCGCAGAATTGGGCCGGAGTCGAGTACCTCCCAGACACCCAGACAATAAGAGATTCGACAACGTCTACGGAGTACGGAGTACGTGCATGTGGTTTGGTTCAGCAGCAGTCTATTAGTTGGTTGCAAGGAGCACGGAGTACCTAAGGTACCTGGGCTGGTACGGTGTACTTCCCTCCCACGGTTCTCATTCCGCTTATCGCCATCAACCCTCTACATACAACTCCACGCAAGGCAACTCTCAACTCCTTTCGTCCCGCATCGCCTTTTCCCTCTCCCACTGTCCGATTGCGCCTCTTTTGACGAATCCGCGACAGTCCAAGGAGCACTCGGCTGCGCATCGTATGCGACTGAGTACTTGCGCAGTGCTTCTGGAAATATACTACCGTCGTCAGCGCTCTCAGCTACTCCCCCACCTCTCATATTGTCGACATCTCTCGAGTTAGAGACGCCGCTGCATTTCAGCTACATATTCCAGCAACAACCCCTCGCCTGCCCAGCGACTTGAAAGATCAAGCGAATCTCGGCGCAATCTGCAACCGCTCGTCATATTTTCATCAGCATTCCGCACTGCTTCAAACCATCCCCTTTTCTTTTCGTTTCTTTCTTATTGCGCGTTTATTCCCTGGTCTGGCCTTGGACATTGACGGAGGCGCCCATCTGTCCCTGACCTCGGACCCCCTCTCGATATCACGGCCACAACTTCAAGCCTTTTAATGCAGCAGAATATAGAGTCGTTTTAACCTGGATACCCACGATTTCTCGTTAATTCTAATTTATTAAATATGGCTCAAAATAGGTACGTGCAATTTAGATGCCCTCCTTCGGAGAGAGCGACTGGGAGCGGATCCTCGTGCATTGTCTGCCTCCACATATGACCGAGACGAACATATAAAGTCTCACGAGTCTCACATAATGGGCAAGGGATGAAACTGGCAAGTGTGGATTTATGAGCGCGTGGATAAAGTCGTGTGCTTGGCTATTCCGTTGCGGTATCTGCCGATGCTGTTGCATGCTCCCCCTATTTGCGTTTCCGCATCTTGCATTTTACCTTCAAGGTTGACGATTGGTCACTCCTTTGTACCCCTACCATATGCATCATTATGGGCAAAACTTTTCAACTATGCTTAAGTACTAACTCGAGCTCAGTGTTTATTCGACTGGGCAATTCATGAACCCCGGGCCAGCGCCTCGCCCTCCCACCGACAGACCGCGTCTCAATATCACTCCAAATACTAACCTCCCTGGCAACATGGCGAACATGGCGATCTCCCCCATCCGCAGCACTGCGACATCAACATACACTGGCTCCACGATATCTTTGCCGATTGCTCGCCAGCAGTCCAACAACATGGACGGCATGGGAGGGGTTGCGGTACGGAAAGAGGGCTGGGGTTCGGTAAAAGAGGGCAAGAACTTTATTCAGCCCTGGAAGCAAAAATATTTGATTCTTCGTAAAGAATCCTTAGATTTTCACAAGACCGAAGGGGGCAAGGTGTCCTACACACTTTATTTGAAAGATGTCGTTAACGTCGGACGAGTAGAGGCTGCAGGCACTATCTTTGAAATTAAGCGAAAGCCAGATGGGGCATCCAACAGCCCAGGCGACGATGATGGCCACACAAAGACGCTTCAGATCAAAGTCAAGAGCGATGACGATCTATATGAGTGGATTGACTTCATCTATGGCGCTTGTCCCGGCATGGGCGGTGTTAGCAACCCAACCAACTTCGCTCACGCAGTTCATGTTGGCTTTGATCCCCAGACTGGCGAATTTGTCGGGCTTCCTCCAGAATGGTCAAAGCTGCTCAATTCTTCCGCAATTACGAAGGAGGATTATGAACGCAACCCCCAGGCTGTTTTTGAAGTTCTGGACTTCTACACTACAGATTTAGCCAAGAAAGCTGACAACCCTTATGCTGGCATGCCATCCACACCAGGAGCTTTGAATAAGCCGCTCCCACCTGGCGGTGGAAACTCTGTAGCACCACCTCGACCAGCGCCTCCAGGTGCTGTGAGCCAGCAGCGCAATCCGAGCTATAACACAACGCCTCCCCAATCAAGCAGCAGCAGTCAAAGACGCCCGACACCTAATGATCAACAACAGCAGCAGCAGCAACGTCAGCAGATGCAGAATATGTCACCAAATTATGTTTCCCATGACTCGCTTAAGGATGAGCAGAGGCGGAAGCAGCGAGAGGCAGAGGAAAGAGAACGGCGCGAGTTAGAGGAATATAATGCTTCTCTCCCGAAGACAAAGGTTCCTATGGCCCAACAGGAAATCGGCGGCGGTGGCTACGGTAGCCCATCTTCCCAACCCCCTGATCGATTCAACCCAACGAGAGCGGCCCCGCAAGCGCCGAAGTCAGCGGCTCAGCAAGCTAACGGCCTCCGAGCCCAGCGGCCGGCGCCTGCGCCGCCATCTACTACGTCAGGGCGACCTCCCATAGCTCCACAATCAAGCTCAAACTCCGGTGCAAGAGCTCCTGGCTCACAGCGTGACGATAGTCCATCTAGTGCTTCCCGAGGACCTAATGGGACTCAAGCATCTCAGCAAAGGCAGCCCCCTGCGCAGGCCCAGACGCGCCTGCCTGCTTCTGTCAAACCACTCAATGTTGCGCCGAAGCCGAGTCAACCTCAGCCCCAAAGTCAACCGAAAGCTGAACAGCCAGCACCACCCAAACAGACACCAGCGGAACGCAAGCAGGATGTACGGATGTCAACTATGTCAGAGAATGAGGTTATGGCCAAGTTGAAGGAAGCAGTGTCTAAAGAGGATCCCAACTTGTCGTACTCCAAGCAGAAGAAGATTGGTCAGGGTGCTTCCGGCTCGGTGTACGTTGCCAAGATCAAGGAAACTGCTGTGGGCGTAGCGCGCGAACTTGTTCGTCAACAAGGCCCTCGAGCTCAGGTGGCTATCAAACAAATGGATCTCGCTCATCAACCCAGAAAGGAGTTGATCGTCAATGAAATTATGGTGATGAAGGATAGCCGACACCCCAACATTGTCAATTTCCTGGATGCCTTCCTTCGCAACAACAATGCAGAACTTTGGGTCGTCATGGAATTCATGGAGGGAGGCGCTCTTACCGATGTGATTGACAACAATCCTTCAATATCAGAGGAGCAGATTTCTACCATTTGCAACGAGGTTAGTAATACGAGCTTAGCAACCATGTTTAACAAAGCTAACATCCGCATCCCCTTAGACCTGCCAAGGTTTACAGCACCTCCATGCCCAGAGCATCATCCACAGAGATATTAAGAGTGACAATGTCCTGTTGGATGCCAGAGGAAACGTCAAGATTAGTGAGTGCTTGACCAGTACAGTTATGGCAAAATACGTCTACTAACACGTCTGTGCAGCCGATTTTGGTTTCTGTGCTAAACTGACAGAGGCTAAATCTAAGCGAGCAACAATGGTTGGCACTCCGTACTGGATGGCCCCAGAAGTAGTAAAACAGAAGGAATATGGTCCCAAGGTCGATATCTGGTCTTTGGGCATCATGGCAATTGAAATGATCGAGTCGGAGCCACCATACCTGAATGAAGAACCACTAAAGGCTCTGTATTTGATCGCCACAAACGGAACCCCTAGACTCAAGAAGCCCGAGAAGCTGGGCAAAGAACTCAAGGCGTTCCTTTCAGTCTGCCTCTGCGTTGATGTGAAGAGCAGAGCATCAGCGGAGGAGCTCTTGGCCCATGATTTCTTAAAGCATGGCTGCTCCTTGGCGAGTCTGGCAGAGCTCCTGGCTTTCAAAAAGCATGCGAAATAAGCATGCTGGTTACTTGAATGTTAAGGACGAAGAAGAGAAGTTAAATTCATAGTACTTCTAGAAAGAGCTCTCGTTTGTTTGTCGGGCTTTTCCAATTTGCGGTTGCGTTTTAGCAGGCAATAAATTATGCCGATTCCCCTGTTCATGATTGAAGAGGCGTTTCGGTTGGGATCTACTCTTATCTTGCGTAACGCTGGCACCAGCTTGCGAGACCTTTGAGACATCTGCCTAGAAATAGCGATTCTAGCGGAGCTTTGAGGATTCCTAGGGGTTGGATATCTCTGGGGCTCAATAAGTGGTGACATTTAAAGATCCTACTTCACGGAGTGTATGGCCCATTATATAGGCCCTAAGCTTGTTGATGTAGAGTTCCGTAAGAAATTTATAGAACGAAAGAAAAAGTGTGAAATACCTAACTCGAGGCACAAACAAAAAGGAACTGCCATGGATGACCCGACTGGTTGCTCCTGTGGCGCTTGGTGCAATCCATTAGACGTGACTTGTGATTCATATTTGCTATCTGATTGGAGTATGTAGGCATTCTCGGCAGGCTGCATGGGCAGTCAAAAAAAAAGGGGGGGGGGGAGGCTATCGCCAGGGCAGAGGCTTTTGGGCCTAAGTTTCAGATTTCTCTCGCCAAGCAGATCTCCCCCTAGCACCCACGCAAGCTGTGGTGATTGCCGAGATTTTGCGTGTTGCGCATTGATGATGAGAGAAGAAAATGCCATCTAGAGTAGTATCAATGGTTAATCGATAGGCGTCAAAAAGTCCCCTTTTTAGCTTGGGTTGCGTATCATAACGAATCTTCACGTAGAAGGATTTCGGGGGAAAGGGGGGATGAGTTAGAAGAAGGCGAGTGCCGGCATTGCAATGTTTCCAGTGATGCGTGAAACGCCTAGGATCAGTAATACAGTGGAGAGATATAGATCCGTAGGGTTCGGCCTCCTCAATTGACTTTGTACATATCTACATCCCATGTATGCGAATGCGCAACGTTTATTAGTCGGCACACATGCATACATACGTCAGGGTCGTCCATCGTATCGTCCCATAAGAGACTGGGCTATCATTTGTCACCAGCGCGTGGCATCTTCCAATCCAATGCCGTAGAGCAGGTGGTGGGAATTTTCACATTAGCACAACGTACCAGAATGGCGGTGGGGTTTTTGGCACCCCCCGCCCGGCATGATGTTTTGCTGCTGCGAAATCTAACTTTACCCACGATGACAGGGGGGAGATATTGCGTCGTGGAGGCTCGTAGTAAGTAGTATGAAACGACTAAGACATGTTAGGAAGAAAGCCCCCCCATCAGATTACTCGGAACCGCTTGTTTGAGTAATAAAGGAAGAAAAAGAAAGATACCAATCACGAGTCTGTCCTTTGAACGGTACTGGATTCAAAGTCGGTTTATTCCGTCAGATTGGCACGGCTTAATCGGAACCCCAAAGACTTTAGAGCTCGGATAAAAAGGCGGCTCAGGGGTTCAAAAGAGTTGTGGGTGTGAAGGAACAAAGGCTAGTGGTGGGGAGGAAACGAGGGAAACGGCTCGACGGCAAGCCACTTTGATGGTGAGGTTCAACTAGCAATGTATCCTCGACTCCTGAAATCTTCGCAACGGCGCAAACACGATATGGGCAGGACATGTTCGCCTGCTCAGTTGGGGAGGATCCCCCGTCCGTCTGCAAATGTAGGCATCCGTTTTCGTTCTTCCACTCAGCCAGCCCCAAGCCCTTGCAGCTAGCAGAGTTTGAATGCGAGTGTACATGTGTGCATATATAAGGTAGACGGACACATCAGTCAGATGGCCATCCAACAGTTTTGAAGATAGTGGGAGTCCGGGTCCTTTCTTGACGTCAAGTGTAGTCACTGGGGTGGTATTCAAATGCGTAGTTGGTAATGTAGATGCAGAACGCAACCACCGTGGAGTTCGACAGAGCAGCTCATGCTCGTGCATATTCTGCCACAGCGCGTCGAGGATTGTCGAGACGAATACTCGAGGTAGAAATTAGACGTAACGGGTACCAGTCAAAGAGAGAAGAAGAAAGCCCTAGACATTGAACATGTGTGTGCCCCTTGTCCATTGGGTTGAAGACGCGCCGGCCATTCCACTGGGAATGCAGAGAAAAATACCGTCCATGCCGGGGAAGGCCTGTCAATTGCTGATCCGTGTGGGTGGAGTGAGCTGGACTTGAGGATAGGTTATCCAGCTTGCCAGCCCAGGTTGCCCTCCATTGATCCACGTATCCATCAAAAAAGTACGTCTGTACTGGCTGTGTGTGACACGGTTATATGTGTCTTCCAGGGGGCGCGGGTGGGCAAAAGAACAACAGACCTGCTGGCGCTGTCTTTGTTCTGTCGGCTTCGACTACCCGCTGGTGTCTCAGCGATGCGTCACTCGACAATCGCCCATGTAGGCCATTGGGGGCTTGAAGATCCTCCATCTTTTCGTTGCCTCACGTTTGCCTTTGTCCGCCTCTCTCAGGCCAGGCTATCGGGGATAGAAGATGGTTGATTCTGTCTCAATGGCCCCGCTGCTGGCCTACTAGGGGGGGACACATAGAAGCAGAGTCAGTCCACCAGGACACGAGGGCACCAGAAGAAAAGAAAAAAACATTTACAGTTTGTTTGGAAACCCGCCCTACGGAATAATCCACAATGGGCAAGGCCTGGTCGATTTATCGGTTTGGATCTAAAAACCCCAACACTATGCCGAGTCAGCCCTTGACTCCCGTGTTTCAAAACTAAGAAATGAATAAATGCAAAAAATGATGTGATGGCTTGTTTCGTGGGCTGTCTGACAAACCACAACCTTCCCCAGGGCTTGCCAGGCTCCGCTAGTCCCCATCGAGTATCTATTCAGGAGCAACTCAGCAGAGCCAGGCACCACGCCAGCCTACCGTAGGCCCAGCAATGTTAGTGGTGCAGCAGCCCTGGAGGGCTCTCCGGCCATAGGTACCAGCCCGCCAGCAAGGCAGTGAGCAGTAGCACACAGTATTAACAGTTGGCAGGCAATCCCCCCAGCAATCCCAGTTAGCCGCAGCGCCAGGGCGTCCTCCAGGCACCTTATTTAGTGCTCTGGCCGCTGGCAAGTGTGCTGAGCTTCGGGGCACTAGCGCTGCTGGCAGTGGCATCAGGCACACCACAACCTCCCTGTCAGTGGCCGCAACGACAACACAACCACCACTGCCACCACCAGCCACGACGCCAGTCGACCTCCAAAGCACCTTCAACCCTGTCTTTTTCGCAACTCCCTTCTCCTTCTCCAGGGCCCCATCGTCAACCTCCTCCTCCACCTCCTCACCCTCTCTCTCCGCTCCCCAATGAGGCCTGTATATTGATCACGACTTCGTTTCTGCCTCATCCGCCTCCTCTTTTCTTTCATTTGCGCTTCGTCTGCCTTCGAGCTAGGCATTTGACGACGTTGACGGCAGGTTTACTGCTTCAGAGCTGACGTCTCCCTCCGTCGCCCTCTTTTTTTTCCCCCACGCACATACCAGCGAGCGGTGCAAATCCTCGCTCTGCGTGTGCCCCCGTTGCTCGCCATCGAAC
The DNA here is from genome assembly GCA_930272545.1 of Sphaerostilbella broomeana. Classification (NCBI taxonomy): domain Eukaryota; kingdom Fungi; phylum Ascomycota; class Sordariomycetes; order Hypocreales; family Hypocreaceae; genus Sphaerostilbella; species Sphaerostilbella broomeana. The sequence continues at coordinate 146,585 of CAKNET010000027.1, forward strand.
AACCCCGTTCTCGACGACTGAGCAGAGGCGCCAATCCTGTTTCTCAAAGCATTAACTTGTAATACAGGCTACTGGTCCTTTTCTTCTTCGCCAGTTCTGCCGGCTGCACTCCTTATTCTATTTCTTACGGCTTTTTGCTCGACGAACCCACCACGTCATCCTGCCCTTTCGCCCGTTTGACTTCAACTTCAAGCTTCGACGAGCATCACGCCCCCCTATTTACGGCATCGCACTAGACGAGAAGAATATCCACCTGGAATAATATCTATTATATTCGTCTACATCCCAAAAAAAATTAATTCGAAGAGTCGCGTTCTCATGCGGCCTGGATAATCGATAATGTCAGTCTCCAGATCCGATCACTTGGCACTCGGCTACTCGTCGCACTCCGCCAACCAAAATCGCTCCAACTCTCCCTCTACCAGCAACTCACCAATTGATCCTCTGACTTCTTCTTCTCGGTCTCCCTTTGGACTTCCTGGAGGCATCAATTCAAGTGGCATCATGTCTGGCAGCACGCGATCCGGGGCAGGTTCTCCGTCGCACGAGATGGGAGGTTCTAGCCGCCTCTTCTCCAAAAGGTTCGTGACACACAAGTCTACCAAAGGAAAAATATTTTTAAAGAAAAACTTAAACGCAATAGCGTCAAAAAGCTTCTCACTTGATATTTGCTAACACATTCACTTCTAAATGAGCAGAGCCCGCGAAATTCAAGCCCAAGAAGGCGTTCCTGGCCTTCCACTAAACCCCTGGGGTGGCCCTCCTACCAGTGGCAACTCCACTCCTCTCCGAGAAAATATTCCAGAGTCCCCTACCGACGGCTTCCCGGATTTCGTTCAGCTACCAACACCGGACAGCCTGCCCCAGACGAGACGTGCTCGGGCTGGTACTGTGCCCTCTCGATTTTCCCCTGGGGGAGCCGCCAACGGTCTGCTCAATATACCTGGCCTTGCAGCGAAGTCTGCCCGTGCCACTCCGTCCCAAAGCCCTTTTAACAAATCTCCATCGCCAAGTGTTGAGCCACCAGAGACTAACAATACCAACAACACTGGGGCTTCGACACTTCTTTCTAGGCTCCGAGCCGGTTCTATGCCCCAGCGTAGCCCTTTTGCCAACCTGCCCAACACTTCTTCTTCTCCGTTTGGTCCATCGATTTTCAGCAGCTGGAATCCCTCCGGTCTCGGCCGTGAACGTGGTTCTACTCTTGCAAGCATCGCCAGCGTTGGCTCTAACGGTCCGAGTTCGCCAGCGCAGTCTCAGTTCTCTAGGGAAGGCGGAGGAGAGTCAGATGTGCATATGAGGACTCTGGATTACCTTGGTCTTGCGGAAACCCCTCAGCCTGCTCGAGCCCAGCTCGCGACTCCTTCATACATGGCTAACCTAGACATGACGCGACAAGCTAGTCGCTTTCGCTCCTATTCGGTCAACAATAAAGACAAGTACGCTGATGAAGAAGATGACTACGATGCCGATGGAATGCCCATTGATAGCCAGTATGTGGCTGCTCTTCAAGATCAGCTTGCTGCTACGAACGCGGCTATCCACAACCACAACTTGGCTGTACAGGCTTTTGCCACTCAAGCTACTCGTCCCCGAGCACGCACGGCTGGTGTTCTAGACACCCCAGGTAGTCGTCTCATGAGGACCTACAACAATAACCCTGGTGCTGTCCCCAACTCCATTTCATCCGCCGATATCCGCCTACAGGATGAGAAAGATTATGATGATATTTCTCAGGCCGTGGCTGGCATGAATCTTGGCAGATCCAATAGCCGCAATGCCGGATTGCTCAGCCCCGAAGAGCAGGGACTTGATGGACCTACGAGTGCTCTTTGGCTTGGTGGTATTCCTACTTCGACAACTACTTCCACTCTCGTTGAAATGTTCAAATCTCATGGGCCGATTATTTCGGCTCGTGTGCTCACACATAAGAACTGTGGCTTTGTCAATTTTGAGAGAGTAGAAAGTGCCGTGTCCGCCAAGGCAAATATGAACGGGAAGGAGATTTTTCCTGGTGCTGGTCCGATCCGAATCAACTTCGCTAAACCCCCTTCGGCTTCCAACACCCCTGGCCATGATGGAGCATTTCCCTCGCCTAGCCCGGATCCCTTCGGTAAAGGCCAAGATGCTGCTCAAGCGACTTCATCGACTACATCTGGGGACGCTTCGCAGACTTCTCCACTTGGCACCGCAACCCCAACTGTCCCCGCCCTGCACGAGATGACTTCGGATATCGTCGACATTGTTGGCCAGTTCGGTGCTTCGGATGACGACAGAGCTCGGATCTCCCGCAGTCTTCAGTCAGCTATCCAATTCACCAATCTGGTCGACGAGATTCCCCCTGTCCGAGAACCTACGCATACCAGGGTTCATGATGCCCCGAAATTAAGAGATATTCGTAAGCGAATCGATAACCAAATGCTCTCACAGGGAGAGATTGAAAACATTGCGGTGGATATGCTTCCTGAGATATCCGAATTATCCTCTGACTATCTTGGCAATACAGTTGTGCAGAAGCTATTCGACCATTGCTCTGACCAATTGAAAGATGCTATGCTCGCTGAGATTGCCCCTCACATGGCTGAGATTGGCATTCACAAGAATGGCACTTGGGCAGCTCAGAAGATCATTGATGTGTGCAAAAGCCCCTCTCAGCTTGCCATGCTTGTGGAAAATGTCCGTCCCTATACGGTTCCTCTCTTCCTCGACCAGTATGGCAACTACGTCTTGCAGGGATGTCTGAAATTCGGTGCCCCATACAACGACTTTATCTTTGAGACTATGCTAAGCCGTATGTGGGAGATTGCTCAGGGCCGTTATGGTGCGCGTGCCATGAGAGCCTGTCTCGAAAGTCACCACGCCACCAAGGAGCAGCAGAGAATGTTGGCTGCTGCAATCGCCCTTCACAGTGTCCAGTTAGCTACGAACGCAAATGGTGCTCTGCTTCTAACTTGGTTTTTGGATACCTGCACATTCCCACTACGACGCACGGTTCTCTCGCCTCGACTTGTTCCATACTTGGTACACTTGTGCACCCACAAGGTTGCATATTTGACGGTGCTCAAGGTCATCAACCAGAAAGCTGAACCAGAAGCCCGAGATACCATCTTGAAGGCCCTTTTCTTCTCTCCCAATGATCAAATTCTCGAAGCTATTCTGAGTGATCAAGCGTGCGGTGCCACTCTGATTTTCAAGGTGCTCACCACGCCCTTCTTCGATGAGACCATCCGTAGCCAGGTTGTAGAAAATGTGAAGAGCGTGCTGGTGAGGATCAAGGCGCAACCCAACCAAGGTTATAAACGCTTGATGGACGAAGTGGGTTTGTCAACAAGGACAACTGGGCCCAACCGAGAGGGCAGCACCCACTCTGAGCCAAGACAGCGACCGACTTCTCGACAAGCAAACGGCCAACACAACCAGCAGGGTCAGTCTAACAAGGCCTACTACAATACTCTAAATGCATCTTCCAACGCACCAAACTATGATGGGGGCCCTGGCCAACAGAGAAATGATAATACCGATGCAGCACTCCCCCCTTACCCTGCTTACGGCCAAGGGATGATTTATAACGGACCCAACGGACCTATGCCGCCAATGTCACAATTGCCGTATCAGCAAGGCATGATGAATCGAGGAAACCCCCAGATGAACTACAGCTACCCGCCAATGCAACCTGGATACGGGGCTTATGCCACGGGCCAACCCATAGACCAATTCCGCCAGCAGAATGTCCCTAATGGCAATCCAAACCAAGCAGCTGGCCAGATGCCTGGTGGGCAACCACCATATGCTCCGCCTCCTGGTTTCGGCATGATGGGCGGATATGGCTATGGCGGCAACATGGGAGGAGTGCCGAACATGGGATACATGCAGCAGGAACAGGTCAATGGCAGACGTGGACGTGTAAGTGATTCCCTTTCTGACCATTTGAATCAGAAGCATTGTCGCTAACTTGGGTATCAGAGGTAAACTTGTCTGTTGAGAAGACATCATCTCATAGCAGCGGTTTGCAGTTATGATGTGGTAGCTTAGCGCGTGCCCTTCACTTTTCTCATGTCAGCCAGTCGGCCCGGGCAAGGCATTGCCACGTGGAGTTTGTAGGGTTTGAAATTTAGTAGAGAACAAGCAGGAACAGGCCTCTGACCAGTCAGTCTGGTCGAACACAAGATACAAAACCCCTTTTACGCACCAAGGGGATTTCTTCGATGTCTGAGCGCTTCCCTGTCGTCGGGCTACTACTACCAGTATTCTTCCACCTAAGTCCGACGGCAGCATGTGCTGGGCTGGTCTCACGCATTCAGGCCTCAGCATAAGGCATGGATAGAAGCAATCACGTCTTTCAGTTATATTTTTATTTCGACTATTCTTATTTTTAACGGCTGCGCCTATGAATCGATCATTTGCCGGAATAAATCAAAATCAAAACCCCCCACACACATTGTCGGATCGCGTTGAATTCCTGATTTCCTCTTATTCTTCTCACTTCAAACTCCTTTAGCGTTCGAAGCGAACGGCTCATGCCTTTCATTCTTTATACAGTTTTAACCGATGACTCCGAGGCCGAAAACATCGATAATCTGGTTTTTTTTCTAACAAAAATAAGTATGACTTCATGTTTATGGCTTGGCAGAGGCTATAGGTCGTGTTGAAAGAAATGGCTCTTGACACTGGAAATTAGAGGGCAGGGTTGGGGAAGCCTGTAGGAGACAATTTGCTTGTGTGTCTAGCTAGGACGGCGTGTTGAGAACAGGGTGATTTGCTTGCTCAGGCTGCTGAGATGGACGCAGTGGCAAGGATGAAGAATGTTGTATATTAGGATCAATACAAGCTTTTCCCAGAAACTGTCAGCAAGTCTTTGGACTTTGGTCATTTACGTGCATATTTAAAATCGTGACAGATTGTATTTTAATCATGGTATATTTCGACGTCCAGATTGATTTTTGTTTATGATACAACAATGCGGAGGCATATTATAGTGTAGGTGGTGTTTTTCTCTCCATCCCTTCTCGTCATACTTGAATATTCTCTCCAGTCGCCCCAGTTCCTCTAAAATAAGAATCGCCCCCATTTTGCTAGTCCATTCTCTCTGCATGTTAAATGAACTACATCGCGGAAGGCAATATAAGGCTAATGCAACATTCAATCCCTAAAGCCCCAGACAATAACCACACTACTTCGCGCTTGCAGAATGGAGAGTGAGCATAAAAAAAGAACGCAAATCTGTCCCAAATTCCAAATCGCGCTTGATGAGATGCCAAAAAAAAACCCGGAGAATCAGAGGACCAAAAAAAAAGGGACGATATAATCCTGATAGAAAATAGGCGCAAACTAAGGGACAAAAACAGGAGAGAGAGAAAAAAAAGGGACAAAAACTGAACCCGCTCGGCCGTTGAGGAAAAGATAGTTCATGATTAGAATGCAGATATATTTTCGCCTCCCAACTCCTAAAGTTTTTTTCACTCTGGCATTCCAATAGATGGTGATGACACAAACGTCAAGAAAGGGGTTGATTGAGATGAAGGTAAACGGTGGAAAAGCGATATAGAACCGAGCAGCTGATGAGGATATTTGCAGGAATTATAGAATGTCTATGGCAGAAAAAGAAATAGTATTTCCATTATGGAAAATCCCTGACACTCTATGATTTCCTGCTAATAGCAAGCATCGTCTCCCAGATCATGCAGTTGAAGACGATCTGGAGAGTGTTCTTTGACTAGGTAGAGGATTGATTAGTCGAGTTCCATGGATCCTTCGCCATGGTCAACTGTTGAAGGAGGTGTAGGTTCGGTAACAGGAGCAGAGGATTCGGTCTTTACTGGAAAGGTGTCAATTCCAGATGATTCGTCAGGTGGTGGTGACCCGGCATCGGTTGCCTGGTTGAGTAATGATGATGTGGGTGCATCTTCACCAAGAAGATGGCGGACTCTGGTGGCCATGGCGTCCATCTGCACAAGCATCGCACGCAAGCTGAGCTTGTCTTCCTGAGCCAATTGCCCTGAAGCGATGTTGTCTGCGTTTCCTTTGGCCATGAGCGCCAACACATTGTCGTCGGCAGCAGACTTCAAAAAGTTGCGTTAGCGATGTCATGCAAGACGAGGAGATGTGGCACAATACTCACCAGAAGTGCAGATGTCAGCTGGTCAATATTCTCTGACCGCTTCTGCTTGAGACCTATTAGGTTGAGGGACGCTTGCATCTCATCGACCTGTCGGTCAAGTGCAGAGCCAGGGAACGGAGCAATGGAATCATTTGCGGGTGGGGACGGATACGGCACCCATCGCGATTCCTCTCGGCGAGGCCCATAACCAGCACCTCTATGTCGGAGCCTATCAACAAAGTTAGCACCTCTTAGCATTCCTTTTGAAAGCGAAATGCAAAGGGGTATACTTACTGCTCAATAAAGTCAAGGACAACCCCCTTGGCTTGTAATTTGTAGGCTCGACCAAACGAGTCCGGATCACGCCAACCGGAATTCTCCAGCTCTTCCGGCTCCTCAGCCCAATCAATCTCAATGTAGCCATTGTTCTTGATCCCGCGGCTGAGAGCTGGAGATATGGCAGAGCCTCCTTTGAGCCTGCGGAATCGATGCGCTGGCGCGAGAGGAGGCACTTCTATCAGGATATCATCAATATGTGCCGGGCATCGCCAGGTTTTCAAAACTGGTGGCATCGCCAGTGGCGGATCCAGACAGTCGATGTGCCAATGGAGAGGACAGACGCTGCAAGGGATGATAGCCTGGTTCTCAGCAGCCGGTTTTTGGCAAGCGTGGCAAAGAACAGCCTCTCCATCCTCACGTTGCTTGAAGAAATCAGGCAGTTCATCGTATCCGGCTCGTTTCCTATTTTGACGCGTAAGCTAACACTGTTGAACACTGTATGAAGAAAAAATCCAAAACTGGTCTTCGCCCTGCTCGGTCAATGGGGAGGCACCAGCCGGAAAGGTAACTCACCTGGTTCTGTTGCTAGTCACCTCTTCATAGTCGCCATCTGCCCCTGCTTTCACTCCCTCAAATCTGTTTTGAAGCTTCTTGGGAAGGCTGAAAGCACGGGGTATGCTCCTCTCCAGATTGGTGAGCGCGCTCCCAAATGCGCCCTGGTAGACTGGCACACGGGAGGGATATCGCTTGACGATGCATTCATTGCAATACCACTCGTCGGGCAGGTTAGCCGACTGCACCATGTCCACACATTCAAAGTGGAACGACCTTGGGCAGCCGTCGCAGCAGACGACATCACCTGTGTTGCCACAGGCAGAGCAGTATTCGTCGTTGTCGGAACCCTAGAATGGCCACCCTGGTTAGCACAACCCCCGTCGTTGTATTACACGTTGCATCATCCTCCAGTCAAGGCGGCACAAGCGGACCATAACAGAAGTCCACTAAATTCGCATGGCTGGAGATCCTTGCCCCATGTCTTGGTCTCCAAGTCGCCAGCCCACTGAAATGAGATGGTGGTGTGCGGCCGCCAGGGCAAAGAAAAAAAAACAAAGGGCAGAGCCTCGAAATCCTGTTTGCTATGGCGCAGATAGATGACGATGGTGCGAAGCCGCAACCAACATCGCAAAGAAGCGTAATTATGTGTTGTTTGCGAAACTCAAGCGAACCTGATCCACGTACCTGTTCTCTGGGCGCACCGTTGTTCACGGACGCTGATTGCGCCTCACCTGTCAAACGAGGCACACCAGCAGCAGTGCCACCCTTCTTTTTAATCGGCCTAGGGAAAAAAGACAAAACGGGTCAGCTCGGTTCATTCGGTTATACCATATGTAAAAAAATGAAATGAAATAATCAATATATTCTCAAAAACGTGGGGTTGATGTTGTGGGTGACAAGATCAAGCTTATGGGTGAGATGGATGGGGAGACAGGCTCTTCCTTTCTGAAACTGAAGACACATCGTCGCGTCACAAACGGAGCCACTTCTCCAGCCAGAAACATGGCCTGAGGTTCCTGAATGAGAGTGAAAGAGGTGGTCCCCTTTTCCTCGCATCTGCAGGGTTTTCGCAGTGAAGCAAGATGCCATACAAGAATTGCTTGTCAGACTTACGATGATTTGATGCGAAGTCCAGTCTTGGGCTTCTTCGCCGGGCGTAGCGCAGTCGGGGTAGCAGCACGCGATCCTACGGCTGAGCTGCCTTCATTGAATGAGAATGCCAAAGGCGATGAGGCGGTGATGTCGGCATCTTCGTTGTTTGGTCTCTTACTAGCTGAGCGCGTGGATCGCGTGCTCATAGGAGCTGCCAGTGAGTGTCGCGTTCTCCTCGTCTTCCTCGCAGGTGTCGCCTCTTCACGCTCCTCCTCGCCATTCCGTATTGAACTGTCTTGGGCAGAGTAGCTGTTGGTGACTTTTTGCGCATCGCGACGCCGGCTCCAGAAAGCATCATCGCCATCAGCGAGCATTTGCGCCTTGGCGGCACTCCCGCCGTCCTGTCCGTTGACCAATTTGCTACTACCAGTAGACTTGGTGGCAAGATTGGGGAAAAGCTCGGTAGCAGAGACCCTGCCAGGCATGCTGGCATCGGCCGTAGATGTGTGGGTGTGATTTGGATGGGTGAGAGAGTTTGGTTCAGATGAGTTGGACATGGCCTGTCTGTTGCTGGCGAGAGATTTGCGGCGGGTGGTGTTGATTGGCTGAGCCTTAGGCGCATCATGGGACTGGGACCGGCGCCCCGTAATCGATGTGGTAGCAGCAGCAGCAGCAGCAGTAGCACCACCAACGCTAGTAGTGCGAGTAGTGGCTTTGCCTCGCCCCTGGTGAAGGGACGGACTGTGGCTGTTGACACTGCTTCCCGGTGACGATAGGCTCATAGCTGAGGATAAGGAGGATTCGCTTGAGCCCGAGCCGCGCCTCGTCCGTCTCCGTGACGGGGTGCGGATGCTGCCATGAGATTTGCCTCCATGGGCACCAGCCATCTTCTTGCTGCTGCGCGGCGGTTCGCCAGGATGAGACGTTTTGCTCCGCTTAGCAGCACGCGTCTCGCTCTTCTCTTCAATGTGATCATGAAGGAGCTTACCATATGGGGCGGGTTTGGGCCTATGGGGAGGGAGACGGCTGTTCGTGGAAGGAGGGACGAAATATAAGCAGCCCAGGTTATCCTTCTTGCCCTCACGTTTCTTCCACTCAACCAACCGTGTAAATTCCTCCATGGTCTCCTGGTCGGCCGTCTGCTTAAAGACATCCTCAACCATAGCCACGAAGTTGGAGTCACTATATCTCTCGTCATAGAGTGACCGCAACGCCCAGGCTGTGGGGTAGCGATAATGCTTCAGGGCCTCGTCAACGGCTGCTTCGATGACTTTGTCCACAAACTCCAAGTCCTCGGGTTCCCGCTGCCGTGCACGCTTTGGTGTAGCTGGTTTAGTCTTGGGCACAGGGTTCTTATGCTCATTTGTAGACATGGTGTGCCGTGGCTTGGATGGAAGTGAAACGCGCCGTGATTGTCTGCGACGCGAAATTCCCTTCGGGTCGTATTCCCTATCCTCCGCGTCTTTCGTAGCCTGCGTTCTTCGGTGCGATGGTGCTGACGCAGGAGGTGGAGGTGTTGACGAAGCGGGGGGGGACGACGTCTTTTGCCTGGTCTTGGGGGGCGCCATGGAATCGTCCTCGTGGTTCGCCGCCTGTACTCCTGACGGTCGAAGGATGATCTTTCGCACAGGTTGCTGGACTGCTGCCCCATTCTCGTTGCCAGTCTTCTTGGGTTTAGGCAGCGTGCCCAGCGGTGCCATGGACTCCAGGACCCCATAACGCATCAATCCTGCCTCCTCGAAGCTGGCCTTGGTCTGAACAGATGGCTCCAACCACCGCTGCATAAACGTCCTGGATCCCTCACTGGCCATAGTTTTGGGAGGTTCGTGGGGCTGTGCTGGGCTCGAAAAGCGCGACCGAGATGCCCTCGTGTTGGATGAAATCATGGTGTTGGCCTGACGAGTCGAGTCGCCGCTTGCCAGTCACCCCCTGCCCAGGCCACGGGATGGGCAAGGCACCTCTTGAAGAACTGGAGAGCTAGTTAGCATCAATTTTCGCGGATTTAAACGAGGCTGGTTTGGGTTCTATATTTACTTCTCTTGTAAGGAGCAGCATCAACAGCCTGGTCGCGAGCTTTTCGCTGTTTCAACGCGCTTTTCGGTGGCCTTGGGTAGAAAGGGAAGCAAAGTTGTGGGTGCAGGTTCTGGACGGTTTTCGGAGGAGGCGGCCAGGCGAGGCAGTTGGACAAGGGGGGCGACCCAGTGGCACATCCAAGGTTCAACACTTTTCCCACCACCACCACCAATTCAGAGTTCCGTCTGGAGTCGGCATGCAAGAAGAAAAAAACCCACTCTGGCCGCTCTGCCTTCTCATTTATGCTTAATATATGAATTCCATTGATGCCCCATGACTTGGTTGATGGTGACTTCGCCTCCAGTTTCCCCTAACATCTAAGTGTCTCCCTTTTTTTTGTCCTGCCCTTTTCTGCACTGGACCTTCAGCACCGCCGCCCGACTCCCAAGTCCAACATTACAGGTCTGGGCATCGGGCATGGGCATGCTTGCATTAGCTACAGGAGGATCTGCTACGTGCAGGCCTTTGATTTCTACTCATTCCATATGCGCTCGCAGGGTGCAATGGTAGCCCTCGTGACGAGGCACCAGCTCGAGGGGGCTGCCTGTTGCTCTCACTGTCATCTATTATGGCCACTCTAGCCAAATATTCCCCCTGAGGCAGAAGAAACATCATGAAATCAGCAGTTTCACAATTCACCAAAAAAAGATATCGGGAAACACAGGAGAATTGCAATTCAACGCATCATGTTTGGGGCCCAAGAAGCGTGGCGTTTCCATGTCATCGTGTTCTCCTTTCAATGGCAATTTTTGGTTTTCTCATTATGGCTGGCTTCAAAAGATGTGCATATAATTGGTTGAATCTGCCATCACGTCTTGCCCAAATGGGACCTAGATTTTCTTTGTCTATGGAATACCTCGCTTTGCTAGGCTTGCTTGTCTGCATCGTAGCTGTCCTGTAATCTAAATCAGGCAATGGGTAGGTTCTCCTCGGAGCTTCCACGACTTGCGTAACAATCCTAGTCAAACGGAGGAACTAACCGAATAGCATGAGCTATATAAATTGACGGCCAATAGGTATTTGAGCAGTTAGACTCCCATCGGGTGGTTTTTGAGTAGTTGTGGTTTACTTCTCATCGCCATCAGCCTTCTTCTTGCCCTTGCTCTTCTTCTTTCCTGTGTTTCTAGCTAGGGGCTGCTCAAGAATCTTGAGGATTTCCTCGTCAGTGATCTTCTTATCAGTTTGGTACTTGTCAAGGTCGAGAGCGGGTGCAGCACCAAGCTTGGTAATGCCGTTCTTGGTGATGGCTATGGTTATCAAAATTAGCTAAACAATCCTCGAGGACATAAATCCTTTCCGAACGACTTACCGAGGGTAGTAAGCAGTCTCGCAACAGGGGAGTTGTCCTTGTCACCAACCAGCTCGTACTGACGGAGAACGTTGCCTCGAACACACTCGACGACGCCAGACTTGGCGTCCCGCTCGTCTTCCAACTGCCTCAAGCTAAAGGGGAAAGTACCAAACTTCTTCTGGACCTCAGTCAAGATCTTTCGTGACGTGGGGCGCTTTAGGATGTAGGTTTGGGTGGTTCGACGGTGGAGAGTCGCTCGCTGATCCAGAGTCTTGACCTTTCCTGACCCAAGACTCACACCAATTTCTACACCCCAAACCTCGCCAGTCTCAGGGACGCCTTCACCCTTGGTTCCCTCAGCAGGAGCCAGAACAATCTTCTTAGTTCCCTCAATCTCGTTACGGTCAAATAGCCAGGAGGTTGTGCTCTCCACAAGCTTGGTGTCGTATGACTCACAAACCTTCTCCAATAAGCTGGTGATCTTGGCCTGAGTTGGGGCCTTCTGGGAAGCGGCCTTGGCCTTTTCCTCTTCGGTGCCTTGGGCGAGAAGCCCCGGGGGTACCATTAGTCTCAGCAGGAGCTCGTTCGCATAATACGTGGCAAGGATCAAGTCAGCATCCCGACCAGTGACGGGCTTGCTGGCCTTGTCCTTGGAGGTGGCCAGGACGGTATCGCAAACAATGGAACCGAATCCATCAATCTGGGCGCCTAGCTGAATCTTGATAGGCTCGCCTTCCTTGATCTCAATTGAAGCCTCGCTCTCGTCGGACTTGAGGGGGGTGTAAGGGGTCACATAGGCGGAGGGCGACACAGTGGTGGGGTGAGAGAAGCCTTGAAGATGGGGTTAGCCAAGAACAATGACAACGACAACGACACAGCACAACACAGCACAGCACAGCACATGAAAATCATCGGGACAGAGGGAATCCCACCTTTGGTGATCTTCTTTCCACGATAGACCTTGGCGATTTCCTCCTCGATGAGCTTGTCACCCTGCTGGCAGACATCGACGATCTTGGCTCCGGGAACGCAAAGCTCAGACACGGCAGCCAAGACCTTCTCGGAGATCTGTGCAGCGGTCTTGTACTTGGTGAGGGTATCAGGGTTGTTCAGGGAGTAGTCTATGCACCACTGTCAGCTTTGAATTCGTCGTGTTGGCCCATGGTAGCTGGGTGAGTTGTGGTGCTTTGTGTTGCGAACAGCGTCATAGTTGTGCGGGAGCTACCACAGGTTTGGCGGGGTAGAAGAGACTCAGCAGCGCCAGCCACCAGCCCCTCCCCTCCCCCTCCCCTTCTGGGCTACAGAGCTGTGCGTGTGCGTGTGTGCGTGTTCGAGTACCTCGCCATGGCCAGCAGAACGTCGACGGCAAAGCACACGACAAAAGACAATGAAGTGACACGTACCAATCTCCTTCTGTTCTTTCTGGTCCTTCTGGTCCTTTTGCTCAGACATGGTGGGCGACTGATTGGGCAGGGACAAAAACCTCTGGGAGTGGCTGAAGTGGATGTCTGATCAAGGCTCGTCTCTGCCGCAAAACAATGAATGTAAACAGTGAAAAGCTGCAGTGTGCGTGGAAGGGGACCTGAGGTTTTCAGAATGGGGGCTTGGAGGGGTTTATCCGTGAAAAAACGCACCAGTCAGTCATTTCCTCGCAGCCCAGCTGGGGCCGTTCTTGTGGGCGCTACACGGATGGGGCTTGTAGCATTGCATCCCTTCCATACCGGCAACTCGAGCGCCAGCGGTCCGTCCTCCGCATTGGGGGGCGCCTGCTAAGCAAATCCAACTCCTCAGATGCTTGAGTAGTTTAAGGTTTACGTCTTCATTTGCTCCTGGTCGGAAAGCTGCAGCTCTATAGGCCCTATAGTCAGTGGACAAGCAGGGGTGGCTACCTATAGCACTGGAGGCACTGAGAAGTAAATACAGGTAGCCCCGGAGCCCTCCATAGTGGTAATCGCGTAAGCCACTCAAGTGGTGTATAGACGCCGGTCGTTCGAACCTACAAAGCACCTAGGCACGTCTCGAAAAGAGAGCCAGGACACAGCTTCAGCGCCACAACCCCTCTGCAGCTTATACCTGCCCAACTGCCACTAGCACCATACTATTTGCCCAAGGTAGGAAGGTACATGTAGGTACCTACAGGTTAGGTAGCTTCAATTACTTGCAGGTGCTTACCTACCTAGGTATCAATTCCTGGAGACGACGGTTATCGAAAAAGAAGAGCACCAGGCATTCCAAGTCTTAACCTCTATTTCTTCAACTCAATTGCTCCGTGTCGATTATTTGTCAGTAATCGATCGATACGCCACTGTCCTACCAGCTCCATAGGTTGGAGCACCACCGTGGGCCAATGATGTAGAAGATCGGGGATCTTCGCTATCCACAAAGCATTTAGAAATAACATCCCTCTTTGGAGATCCAACACTTAGAAACTTTCAATACCAGACATATTGATCAAAAATCCCAATTCCTGCAGTATAACAACTCTTGCTTTCTTGTTGCCCAGGTAATGCAGACATCTCTCGCGGATGCTTCAATGGTCGCATTTGTGCGCTCAGCGCAGACGGTTTCGTTCGGTTGATATTCGGGAAAACTAATTCGCTGTGAGGTGTGTGGCCAATAGCACGCTCAGCCTTGTACTCAAGCTGCAAGATCGCAGTACGTACTCTACGATTTTGCAGCAGCGAATCTCTCAGCGCTATCCATGTCCAGGTACATCCACAGAATAGGAGGCTACTGGAGACTACGGCCAGATGCATTCTCGTGGCAGTAGAATCCTGTTCGCGAATTCACAGCCCAACGATCGCCTTCATCGAGTGTGCTCAGCATCCGCCACCACTCCAGTCTCGACGACATTTCGCTCTGCCATTGAGCGCGCCTAAACCCAGGATCTTCGCTGTCGCGTCGCTGCGGCGACACAGGTGCGCCAGTGCCCCCGACAAAACCTCACCACCATGGCTACAGCACCGCCATCTGCGTCAACACCGGCAGCCGAGCCGGTGTCGACTGCGGCGTCAGCTTCGGCCGGCGATGAAAATGATGCCGCGCCCAATTCTGGGACCTCAGAGATTCCCGTTCGCTCCAAGGAGTCATTCGACAAACTAATGGTCGAGCGCTACACCATGCGCGACTCCATTGCCGCGTCCGCCCTTAGCCAACAACTCAACCAGACCATGAAATCCTCCCACGAGACGCGTGAAAAGATCAATGAATACAGATCTGTTCGCAATGCATATCAGCAGTGGTTTCCTCCAAGCAGACTATACGGCGACGGATACAATGGATTTGCCAATGGGCATACTGAGAACCACGGCCCCGCCCGAATCGTGTACCCATCACAGAAGATCCGCCCTGGTCGTCGAACCACGCCCGCCCTCAAATATAGTCGCAAGGATATGCTTAAGCAGGCGGACCAACACGAAGAGTTGGTTCCTCTCAGACTGGAAGTGGAATGGGATAAGATCAAACTGCGCGACACATTCACGTGGAACCTGCACGAGCGACTCTTAGCCGTCGAGCTTTTCGCCATGCAGCTCGTTGAAGATATGGGCCTGAAGCCTCCGGCCTCGCAGCCTGTTTTTGATCAGATTGTCCAGCAGATGCGCGAGCAGCTCAACGACTTTTACCCGTTCGCTTTCTATGAAGAAGACGCGTTGGACCCAGAGCTGCCCTATTCAGCATATAAGAACGACGAAATGCGCATTTTGATAAAGCTCAACATCACGATCGGTCAACACACTCTTGTGGATCAATTCGAGTGGGAAATCAACAACCCTGCCAATTCACCAGAAGAGTTCGCAGCGACCATGGCGAGGGACCTGTCCCTGTCCGGGGAGTTTACAACAGCCATTGCGCACTGTATTCGCGAACAGTCTCAGCTTTTCACCAAGAGTCTTTACAGCGTTAGCCATCCCTTTGATGGTCGGCCGGTTGAGGACTCTGACTTGATATCTGCTTTCTTGCAGACGCCGTTGCCTGCTGTTTTTAGGCCACAACAACAGGCCAAAGAATATGCTCCTTACTTGTATGAAATGAGCGAAGCTGACCTAGAGAGAAACGAAACTGTCTTCTCTCGTGACCAGCGGCGGCAAAAGAGGTCAATTAACAGGAGAGGTGGGCCTCAACTCCCAGATCTCAAGGACAGACAACGAACTATCCGCACGCTCATTGTCTCCTCTGTTCTCCCTGGCGCCGCGCTAGATATCAACGAAAGCAGATTGTACAAGAAGGTGGCTGGAGCTCCTAAGAAGAGGACCGCGCGTGATGGCGAGGTATCAGATTCTGAGGAGAGCGACGATTCAGGTCCAGATTCGCCGGCCCCATCCCATATTACCGGCGGTACGGCGCGGACCAGGAACATGCGAGGAGCTGCAAGCGCAGCTCAGCAGCGCATGGCCAACCTCGGCCGTTCAGAGACTCCAGATACAGCATCTCATCACCACGAGACTAGGACTTCTCGCCGCGTTAGGGACGAGACCGAGGAGCCTACACACATGTTAGTGACGTTGACTGTCAATAAGGAGAAATTGAAGCGGGTAATGAGAGGAGACTATCGCGACTTGGCAACACCCTCAGGACCAAATACACCATCCGCAGCATTAAATGCTCGAACACCTACTGCCGTGGTGCCGCCAAAACCCAAGTCATCGACACCGGGACCAGCAACTTCCACTCCCCAGCCCACTGGCACATCCGGCGCCGTACCTCCTGGCCAGATTGGCCGCCTGCCCGCGCCGCCGCTTGTACCGGGTCAATCTCCTCCTCCAGCTGTAAGTGTCCCCCCCCCAAGTGTTAATAATTTTTTTTCAATGTGACTCACATACGATTTTTTTTCTTCTAGCCTCCGCCGCCTGAATGGCTCGTCCAGGCATTAAAGCAGCTTGAAAAACAGTATGCTAATGGTGACAGATTTGAGGCCATCATGAAATATTCACACCTAGACCCCGTCACCGAGCTGCCTATTCAGACACAGCCTCTCCCCGAAGGGGTCAAGTATGCCTGGCTGCCACGCATCCGCTGTCTAGACTGCACAACAAAGCTATACACACCTGGACCGGACATGACTGCCCAGAAGTTCGAGACCCATCTCAAGTTCTCTGGTCACCGTGACAAGGTCAAACAGAGACTAGCTGCACAGGGGGCTTCTGGGGCTTCTTCATAACCCAATCAATCCCATAAAGATTCGGGGTCGCTAGAACTACAAAACCAATTGAGATTAGCCACATTCGCCCAGTGCCGATCGCAGGAGGAGCATCACGGAGGACTAGGTTTCTCCCACGGGAAACCAACCTCTAACCCCCCCCCCCCCCCCTTTAATCTTGTAATCTGATGTATGGTACAAGGAGAGAAAAAAAGAGACATGGCGTTCTCTCAAGACGAGACCAACAGATCCATTTTTATTGTTTTATGTTATTTTATTTTATTCGTGATGGGTTTCTATCTTGCCTGGAGGAACGGGGATCGGTTGGTTGGTTAATTGATTGAGTATCACCGGAGTGAGCTGGCGCAGACCCTGGGAATTTCATCCTGTCTCAAATTCTTAGATTTTGTTCCCATCTCTTTCCTTTCCCTCCGTTTTTGTCCCTGGAGATCAAACGGAGTAGTCAAAACAATGAGACATATGTACGTAGTATTCTGTGAACTAGTTGAGGTGTAAGACCAAGGCATATGTGCTTTTTTTCTTCTTCGTACCTACGTTGCCTCAAGTCCGTATCATCACATCAAACAAACATTGTGTGAACTATGAAAGGTAACTTAACATATGTGTCAATATTCCATAAAGCGCCTTTTTGGTTCATACAAGCACAAGAAAAAACCCGCTCCCATCTCCAAAAGACTTATGGACAAAGGGAGAATTCCAACAAATCAAGCAAAAATAGCATGAAACCAAACCAGAAGGTGAAGAAGAAGCACCCAAGAAAAACAGCAAAAGATGAAAGATAAAGGAAGTCATCTCCTCCACATGAATAAGACCCGTCCTTGCGTACATACATGCTCAATCATCATCATCGTCCACATCCATTTCAGACGCCTCCTTGGCAGCCCGACCTCGTGTCGCCCGCGTGCTGCGTCCTACTTGAGCCAAGACACTGGCCTTAATCCCTGAAGTAGTTGCTGTCTTCCCCTTGCCTTTCGAAGCAGCGGCTTTCTTCCCATTGCTCTTGGGAGGCTCTGGCTCTTGGTCCTCTTCTTCTGCTTCCATCCCCTCTTCCTCTTCCACCTCCTCTTCCTCTTCAGCCCCTTGCTCTGATTCAGCCGGCTCCCCCTCCTCTTCCGACTCATTTTCATCACCACTGGATTCCAGCTGTGAGCTGTCCTCATCATCATTGCCGTAATCCCACTCTGCTACGCCTTCCAACATCTCTTCTTCGTCCTCCTCCTCATCCCGCTCAGTGTAACTGGAGACCGCGTGAGCACGACCACTACGACGGCGTTCACTATCTGGTACTGATACTGCAGCTTTCTTTGCTCGAGGGGTTGCGTTCGCCTTTGCAGCTTTCTTGGAAGAACTCTTGGCAGACTTAGGCTTGGCTCCTGGTTTGCCCCTAATGACAGTCTTGATCTGTGTTTTTGACCGCTTTGCCGGATGATCAGCCGAGTCATGCATTGATTTACGCTTCTGGACACTGGGTTAGCACAAGAGTCAAACGAGAAGAGATAGCACCACAAATACCTTTTTCCGTTCCATAACTCGAATTATTTCATCCAGCTTTTCATCCAACTCTTCTGGGATATACTGCTTCTTGGCTATCTGCTGTGCAACCTCACTGGACGGTAAAGCAGTGTACAATCCTGCTGGCAGACCAACTTTGCCTGGCCAGGCTTGGAAGCTCCAGATCTTTTTCTCCTGGTACTTACGAATCACAGTCTGTGCGAGGTCGCTCAGAACGTACAGATTCTCGCTCTTCTCGGGGTCGACGCCATCTCTTGTTTGCTTTACCCTCTCTGCATACTTGTAGATTAGTGAAATATTATCCTCGGTGGCAACGGCATTCAGGTAGAACAAGAAGTAATTCGCAAAATCGCCCAGGTCGTCCGCGCTGGCGCTATAGTCAGGATGATGGGCCAGCAGAGGAATCAATCTTCCCAGGACTGCTTCCATAATCTGCGCGTCATTCTGGGCGTAGTGGCGAGAACGAGACCGAAGCCAATTTTCCACTCTACTCTTCAGATCAGGGAAGGGTTCGAAGGCAGCCAAGAAAAGAATCGTAAGGAACCGTGCCCGTAATCTCCCCCGGGTAAGGTAGTTTTGCAATTTGTCCACGAACCGACGTCGGACCTGAAGCTCAGTATCCTGTATGAGTTCAGCGAGCTTGTTAAATCCGGCAGGCTCAAGCTGGTCATCGTATTTTTTCACAGTACAAAGCTTCAAGATCAGCAGACCAGCTAGTAGTCTCAGGCGCTTCTTATGATGCAGCGGTGTGTCTTTGACTTTGCAAAATTCTCCTTCCATTACAACAAATGTCTTCAACAACTTAAAAACCGGTTTCACTCGTTCTTCGGCGTCCGGATCTTCTGAGCTTGCCAGAACCTGGTTAACAAGGATCCTCATAGACAAGCACTTTGCCTGAAGCTCTTCATCGATATCGGCATCATCAATCCATGAGGGGTCCTTCTCTGTGGCATCGGTCCGAACCTCTCGTAAAATTTTCTTGATCGCCATGTCATTAATGGCTTCGTCAGAATCGGATGTGACCGTTGGTGCCAGGCGCTCAAGTTGGCTAACCGTAGCGAGTTTGTTGATGAAGTGGGCTGATTCATATTCCCAGTTCGACATGACCTTCCGTAGAAGATTAGTAGCCGTCACCTTACTCTTATCATCATTCTTGGCCAGAAGAATATTGATGGCATATTTGGGTGTTTTGATTGGTACGCCATATAGAGCATAATTCATCAGCGTCTGGTTGAAGCTTCTATCGTATTTGACATCATCCGGATACCTCTTCGCATAGGTGGCATAGGCTTTCAAAATATCACCCACAGCAGCGTCGTTGCGCTTATTCTCAGACGGTGCTTGCTCGATTAGTTCCTTTCTGAGCTCTTCAGCGTGCGCCTTGAAAATTTGCGGATTACGTTGCGATATGTCGTTGAGCACTTGATGGGCAATGCCTGCGAGTCCATCCTTGTCACTTTTTGAATAATCCATGATTGTTGAAAGATGACTTCGGTTGAACATCAAACTGCTCGACCGATATAGGAGAGGAATCAAAGTATCCAGTGAAACCGCGGCCGAGCTAGACGATACTTTGTTGATCAGCTCAGCAATTGCCCGTCTCACAGTCTTGAAGTCACTCTCCGACTCAATCGCATATTTCACGAGCTGGTAGCTTCTGCGCTCATTGAGCTTCGCAAACTTCTGGAGGTCGCTTCGAACTTTCAGGGGATCGGGGAAGTAGGCCCCAAGCCATTGAAGGGTTTTAGCAAGGCCAGCCTTGACCTTTTCCTCATTGTTCTCGATCACGCCACCGTTGTATGCCTCACATTGTTGAATAAAAATCTCCACACCCTTTGCAAATTGAGGCTGTCTCGCCTGCATAGCAAAGAATGCCTTTTGAGCCGGGGGATCAAGTGATTTGAGCATAAGAAGAATTCGTTCGGCCCTGATCCTGTCTTGGTCCGCCTGTCCTGTTGTAGATTTGCCCTGGGAAGATCCACCTGCGTTCTTTGATCCCTTGCCCTTGATAAGAGGGTACTTGAGAGGAATTAGGCACTCAAACAAGACACGGTCTAGAAGAATATTCAGGTCAGGGTCATTTGCATAGAATGCATTAATAATGCGCGACGGGACACCAGAAAGGCATGTTGTGACAGCTTCTTGCCCATCTGCGATTTCCCCAGCCCCAACGGCCCATAGCTTCCCAAGCAAGACCATAGCTTCAACGCGAACAGCGGATTTTCGATCACGGCAGCGGTCTGACAGACTGGCGAAAACGGAGCCTTCCTTGTCAACGCCGCCCATGAGACCAAGCTTAAGAACAACGTCTCGGAACTCAAAAAGCTCGATGGCTTTGACGGCTGCCAAACGAACCTTTTCCTCGCTATCATTCAGCTTGTCAACCAGAGCCTTGACCAGTTCGCTTTCTTCCTGGCTACTGAGACCAATTCCACCAGCAGATGTGGAAAGAATATAGCCCGCTGCAGTTACCCAGGCGGCGCGAATGGTACCCGTCTTGTCATTCTTTCTGCCCACAAAATTTCGATAGGTCGCCGCATGTGACTGTACAAAGGATTGAGGCGAATAAGGCTTAGTGAGGACATTTGTCTCGGCTGCTGCTGTAGTGGTGTCGTCCATGAGGCGAATTGGGGGATAGGCAGCCGGATCCAGGGCAGGCGGCGAGGGCGGCCCTGCTGCACCAATGCCAGATATCATGTCACCGAATGCTTCTGTGGCTATCAATCGCAGATGGATATTGTCTGCAGACAATTCTGCATCTAATTGAGGAATCACATTTTGGAGTACTGTAGGAGCTGCCCGCCAAAGCTCTCGAATGAGAAGATGAGCCTGGCGCAAGCTCTTCAGGTCAGCCTCAGAAGGGCCCCCGTGTGTGTCCTCGTCATCCGAGTCGTCGCCTTGCTGGTATCCATTACCCGCAGTTGCAAACCCAGAGGCATTGAGAATCACATCGCTAAAGTATTGGCTCACGTAACGGGCCATCTTGTCGGCACAGCCGTTGCAAATACTCTTAGCCATGATGTACGCCGCTGGTTCCGTCTTGTGAAGGAGAGTAGATTGCTTGGCGCTCTGATCCTTACTTCGGCCACCACCAGGGGGCGCTGCTCGCAGGAACTGGCTAATGATTGCATCGATAACGCTTGCCGGAACGCTACCAGGAGACTCATCAATGAGTTGAATGAGCATATCGGTCAGGTGAATCTCAACATCCTTAGCAACCTGCTCCTCGGTCGGTGCCTTGGCGTTTGTTGAGACTCCGTCAAAGGTGGAATTAAATAGCCGCAGCAGAAGCTCATCAGCGCCATGAATCTCGGATATGAGGAGAATGCTTTTGACGTCGGTCAGCGACATGAGAACGTATTTGTGTTGACTATTGTATGGATTTGTTGGGTCGTGGAGAGCGGGCAGAATATCTTTAACAAAGAGGCCAAACATCATCTGCGCCAGATCTTGTCAGTATCCCAGTCAGAGAGGGGCGGAAGCAGCGAAACAGCAACAGAGGGTAGCGCACCTTGAGCTGGTCGTCAGTGAAGGGAGCATCTGGGACAAAGAGTCGCAAGATATCAACCAGGCAACAGGCGGTATATGCCTTGACACCTCTGTCCTTATGTTGCAATAGATTGCGATGCGCGAGCTGGGCCGACACATCTTTCAGAGACTCAAGCTCGACGGCACCTTGGTCAAAGTCCGCCAGCTCTTTGGATAGTTTCTCTAGCCGGGTGAGCAGAGTGGCACTTGGGATTGGCTTCGCGGGCCGCCATGACAATTCCTCATTGAACTGGAGACTGTGCTGCTCGTCGTCGTCGTCGCCTCTCTCGGCGGCTAGGGGCTCTGATACGGGATCTTGTTCGATTTCAGGCTCGACCTCTTCTGGTTCCGTCTCCTGGGGTTCCTCCTGCACGTGAGCTTCCTCCTCCTGCTCGGCTTTCTTCTGCGCACGGGGGCGACGACGCGCCATGTTTGCGCTGGCACGAAGTCGGTGATGAGTTGGAAGGTGGCGAGCAAACGCTGTTGTCAAGGTCGCAACCGGAGAGGCTTGATTGGCTGGTGGCGAGGGTGCTTCGTCTGATGCAACGCGCGGGTCACAGCATTGCACAATGAAGAAATAGAATAAACAGAAATCCAACCCAGGAGAGGGCGACCGTCGGATTGGGTGGTGGAGGCCACGACAATGGGGGATGGCGTGGGAGAGATGTGAGGTTACAGGATAATTAGCATTGGCGGCAAGGCACATAAAACCAGTAGCCCGGAGCTCTGGTACTAATAACTGGCAAACTTATTACGCGACGCGATGGGAGGTCTTCCATAGTGGCCCCGCGTCCTCTCCAGGACAGTACTGTTGACGTTGTCTTGAGGTACATTACTTTTCCCCGCTTATCGCATGCAATAACAAGTACCCATAAGTGTATACTGATGGGGGCATATTGGTCCGTTGCACACTGAGTACCAAGGTACATAGGTAGGTACTACCGCCCTATGACCTGTGCTTAAGGTACCTCGGGGACCAGACTGCCTCCCCCCTCTTACAATGAGCTCCTAATGCATCATGCAGCATCACCAGAAGCACGTTCCCGGGCTCATGCACCTACCCTATATTTTTTTACCAGTTTATAGCAAACATTTGCTCTTTTGGACTTGTGAGGCGTATTGCAATTTAGTATTTTCGCATTCGTTCCCCAAGTCCTTTAATTTGTTTATGTTTTTATTATTTTTTCTTAAAACTGATCGTGATTATATTGAGGCAGTTCTGATATCCTTTAGTTCTCCTCTTATTACAAGTGACTGCTGGCTATCAAGATTCTCAGAAACATCAGCCGTTAATTTATTTACGAATAGTACTATGAATTTTGAAGATAAATTCGCCTTGTTTAGAATACAAACTGAGTCTGCAATGACTCGGCTCACTTAGAGACGGATAAGTCCTATCACTCGTTAATATTCTGTCCTGACTGGACAAGGAAGATTCGAGGCGTCTGGAAATAGATGCTCATGCTTTTAGATTTTCTAGGAACTACATGGGAAAGACACCCGAAGAATAAAACATTAGTCTCCAGTAGAAGGCGACCCCTAAGAAAAAGATGGTGTTTCGCCGCAGCGACCCCTGAATCCGAGTTGAATCAACCACGCTATCTCTGTTTTGACCCCTTACTCTAGCCTCATGGAGATGCATGTCCCACCGTATTTACGATCTCGATCTCTTAATCAGTGTTGCCATTCACAGATATGCCTTATTGTCTGTTGCCTCGCATACAATGTGCCACAAGTGATGAACATCTGACCCGCCAGGGGGGCTCGCTATCTTTGACTGTTGCTCGCCAAAGTTCTTCGCTTGACCTGAGTAATTTCCTTGTTTGAATATTAGAATCTTCAACTCTGTCACAGTTATCAGTGATATAACCTCATTGATAGAAGTCTGTCAACTTGGCATTGTCATTCTCCAACTTTATGGACCGAGTCCGCCATGCCCCCCCCGATAACTCACGATCTCTAACTTAGTGGTTCTTATTTCACATCTAATTGCTTTTATTTTATTTCACTGAATTATAGGATATTGATAGATTAAAGCTAGGCGACCTTAAAGTTTGGTCAAGTTGAATATGCTGAGGAGTTACCAAGCACTTTTCAGGTATCTGCTGAAGTCGAATCCTATCTAAGGGGCTACTGTTAGCAACTAATTTATAGATTCTTATATACTGTAGTCACTAAAAATAAGAATACTAAAGCCATCATCTGGGATCCCTCGCCTAAAACGGCGAGTCTGAAAATAACACAAGCCCGCCGGTCCGGCAACCACTTTTCTAACATCTTCGACCAGCATCCATCACCTGTCAAGTAAACGTGGCCCAGAAACCCAAAGACGCGTCTTCTGTTTGCCGGCAGTGATTCACAGCTGGCAGAAAAATAGACGCGGTGCCCATGCCCTTCTTCACGTAGAAATAGAAATTTCTGACTCTTCGTTTATCTCCCCCCCTTCAACCCTTCTTCATCCTCACCTGACACTCGTTATTCAACTACCAACCACAACTTCTCATCTCGAGCCGTTCAAACACCTCGAATTTCAACTCCTTTGAAATACCGGAAGTAATTTGATTGCAGAGGTACAAATTCTCGCCCCTATCTGCTGTGCACTTGTCACGCCCGTGTGACACTGCACTTCCCGACAAACTTCTCCCGCTACCAGGACTGCCAAACCCCATCGCTGCCATCGTCCGCTAATAAAGAGCCAGATCCCACTCGTTACTCTACATATCTTGTCATTCTCACTTAAGGCATCTTTCCAAGTATGTCATATTATTCGCGCTCCTTTGCCTCCAACACTGACAACCCGCGTCCAGTGGATATCATGAAGGACCCTGAATTTGGCGTGCCCCCTCACGAGTTAGGCAGCCGAGAGAACGGCAGGCCTCGCTCTGGCGTCGGCAAGACTTTTAACTCACTCGGAGTCGCTGCCTTCTTGATTGTTACTTTGGCCTTGGTTGGATTTTTCGCGACTCATTGTGGTAAGTGCTGTTACCCCTGAATATAACTACATGTAGGGAATGTGACTGAGAAAACACCCTCTAGCACACTTAATCCGCCCCCAGAGAGAGATCATCAGCACCTCTCCAGTCGAATCTTATTCTGCAGGCCACCAGCTCGAACGCCGTGGTGCTGACTGCAACGAGACTGACCTAGTCTCTGGCCTCACCTCTCAGGATGTTACCCCTTTCCTTTCTGGTGGCGCCATTGCTATTGTGACTCAGTCGGCCGATGAAGCTGATGCCACCAGCATCCCTATCTCGTAAGAGCAATCCCTTGAAGCTGAGGGCATCACATTTTACTGAAATCGAGAGACAGAACCAAAACCTCGACAATCTACAGTGTCCTCAGCAAGCCGGAGTCTACGACTCAAACTGAGACGACCACCATTACCACCTCTTTGACAATTGCCACAGAACAACCACTCTGCTCAGTCTGGAATGCCACTCTGACCGTTACTGTCACTGTCGTCCCCACTCAAAGCTACTCTCTACCACCGTGGGCCTCAAGCTCTGTGCTGGGCGACGTGACCGTCACTGCAGGTGCATCGACTGTCACAAACATCAACACTGATGTTTCCTACACAAGTGGGCTTCCCGATGTTACAATCTCTGGCAACCCATCGACAGTTACAGACGTCCAGACCGACGTTTCTCAGACCACTGGGCTGCCAGATGTGACAGCCTCCGGAAATCCTTCCACCATCACCGATGTTCAGACAGACGTTTCTCTTACAAGCGGTCTTCCCGATGCCACTATTTCTGGCAACCCTTCCACTGTCACCGCGGACGAAACCAATATCTCCCTTACTGCTGAACCTAGTACCTCATTTGTTACGGTGGTCATATCTGATCTTTGGGGTCCCCTGACAACCTCCAATGCCCCAACTCTTGTCACAGTCACAGCAGTCTCAACCATCCAGACAACAGTCACCACTATTGAGACTTCTGCTTCCTCGCCCATCACGACCACAATCACATATACCTTTCCGCCTAGCAGTTCAGCTTCATCCCTTGGAAATGGCGAAGCAACCATCACAGAGTTTGTCACCACGACAAATGACCAGCCAGTGACAGCCACTACCACCGTGTTGGTCCCGCCTCCATCGGCCAGCTTTAATAGCTCCACGAGTGGAATTCCAAGCGGCACTGCCACCGGCGGCAACGTGACAGCCACTCCAGTTGTTGTCATTTCCGGTGGCAGCAGGCTCGCACCAGAGCCACGCACCAAGGGATTCGGGAACCTAGGTTGTATCATCATCCTAGCTGCTGCTATCATGCTGATGTTGTGAGGACAACAAACGGTCTTCCCTACTTTTATTTTTCCGCAGTTATCTTGGGACACGAGAATGTAGTCCTAGCATGGGATACATATAGGCTGGGAGCTAACATGGTTGCTTTCTCTGTTTTCTTTGTTTCGGGAAAATTTGGTTTTTGTTAAGGAACTGGATGACATTTCAACGGCCCTATACTGATTTTGTGAGCTTGACCATCTACTGGTAACGTAGATAATAATCTGACAAGTTGCGAATGGCCAGTAAATTGATAAATTCATGTAATCTTCATTATTGGGGAACTGCAACTCGCTCACCAATACCATCCTGTAAGGAGAAATCAAACTGGTGCTCCACCATTGCTTCAGAAATTCTGCTCTACCGTTAATATCTTTTCCAAACGCCTTCACATTGTCCAGATAACCCTTCCAGGGCGCCAATATCCATCAAGCCGTATCAGTCCAGCTGCTGCTAGTTCTGCCTATTAAGTGCTGTTGCCCTACCAAACCAGCAACAACCCATGGCTTCAACAAAAAAAAAAAATAAAAAATAAAAAAAACAAGACTCTCAACTTAAAAAAAAAATATCGCTTCGACTTGAACTCCTTGAAAAACTATACGGCCATTACATCACGTTATCACCGCGGCGCACGTGTGCTTTCACGTGCCTGCCGAGCTTTCCAACTATCTCTCATCGGCCCAGCTGCAGCATAGAGATCCTTTTCTGAGACCCGGTCTTTGATGCTCTCCAGGACACTCAACACAGTGCTTTTGTGGTTTGCCTCGTGCTTATCGTCTCTGAAGCGGAGAAGTCGCCATCGCCCCTGCTCGTCTAAATTGCACTCCACAATGCGATCGTTGAGAGGGTCATTTAAGCCCTTTAACGTTTCCCACTCCTCTTCCGTAAGGCACAGGTCGTTGAAAGGTTCATATTTTTGTGGTCCGCTATCACCCGAGAACATGAACAATTCTGCCTTTGGCAAGCTATCATAGTCAATAAAGGGCTCAGTCTGGCCCTCCCTGCGTTCCCACTCATTTGGCTCAACGGTGGGAAAGGCAAGTCTGAGCCGCAAGTCTATCGTATTCTCTTCCGGTGGCTTCCACTTGAGAATATGAGGATCAGTGCCGTGCTTATACGGCGTGTTACGACACGTGAAGATTAGGCCGTCGTTTCCATGCTTCAGATTCGGCAAAATTTGCTTGAACATCATTTCAATACCGTAGCCAAGTTGAAATGGTTTCATCTCCACAATGAAAGGCTGGTATCGGAGCTCATCGGGAAACTCCTTAAAAAGTTTCTTGTATGGGGTATAAAGCCGTTCCTTGAAGTATGCCAGCCGTTTATCAAGGGTTCGATCCATCAACTTGTTTCCATCCATCACCAGGCAGTCAAAGACGAGGAACCGAGGCTCCTTTTCCCCATTGGGCAAGCTGTCCCACACCAATTCACCGTCGACGAGTGTCGCAGTATGAAATGAGCTAATGTCGGTCTCGCGAGGAAAATGTAGGCTTTTGTTGGTAATGAACCAGTAGTCGTTTTTGCGGTCAATCAAGTAGTGAGCCTCGGATTGATTCTCGTCTTCGGTCAAGTAGAGAAGGTAGCGAATACCATCCGACTTCTCACAAACGTAATAACTAATTATGATTGTTAGTTTCATCGACGGCTACCATGGCTGCGTTGCAAACATACTCTTGCTTGGTGAGCTCATGCAGATGCTGCCTAGCGAAACTGACAGGCTGCGCTCCTGGGAAGTTTGCCTGCCCTCGACCTAATAGCTCGGCAACTTCTTTGCGCATTGAGTGCAATAGCTGCCCACTAGCTTTGACGCCTGGTTCGTCGATCGAGCGTATGGGCCCATCTTGCTTGTTGGGGTCCATAACCGTGACTGCTGTCAATCGACGCGACGGTGAAGCCTTGGGGTTGTGCTCGAGATGTATAGTCGCTTTCGAGATGTATACTGCCGTGTAGTTCCTTGAGGATGATGAGCGGGGCAGTACATCATACTGCAAAGCCCGATTCTTTGGTCATTTAATAGCGCTAATAGGAGATGTTGGTTGAGTTGAGTCGCAACTTTCACAAGCGCGAAGTTGCGACTAGAGACCATTAGCCTGGCAGGCTTGCGGCTTATCGATAAGCACATATGGGCCGCGATATGTAAGGTACCAAATACTGGGACAAAAAACCTTACTGCAAGACTGACTGACAAGTTGCAGATACGTCATTAACTTAATTCCGGCTAATTCTCTTGTAACAATCGAGCACTACTTTGTGAAACTCGGCTTAGCAATTCTACACGTAATTATTTAGCCTTCATAAGCTAATGTGAAATCTGGTGGTTGGATTATTGAAGAAGCCATCGCTTTAGATGAGAGACAGCCCTTTTTCGAAGTGTTTTCTTTCTGCCGTTCCTAATTGTTACCTAATGCATTAATCAATGGAACGCTAATTTTCATCTATTTTCTCAACCTCTGCCCTGGCCTCCTCCCATTGTTGCTTGCTCTTCCTGGCCCACTCGATCTGGCTTCTCGCATATGCCAGCTGTGGCAATTATTAGCATCACGTTCGTAGTAATCAATAAGTCGCTTCTATCAACTCACCATATATCGCCTTAAGTCGTCTTCTTTGTCATTCTGGAACCGTTTCAGGTCTTTCAGAACACTAGCACTCGCTTCTTTGACATCCCTTTCTGATGCTACCTGCGCTTGCTCCAATTGCCCAATGGACTCTCGAGTCTTTCCGATGGTGTCGCGACGAGTTCGCTCAGGATCGACATCGACGACTCCTTGGACAGCGTGACGAATAGGACCAAAGATCTTGTTTGTTATAGAGTTTGTGCTGGGCATCTTCCTATGTGTCACGCTAACGCTTCTTTCCGGAAGGCCCTGACTTGCAGATGGAGGAGGTACTGATGCGAAGTCCCCATGTGTTGGAGGGAAATCCGAATCGATAGATTCAGTGTCATCTTGACCACCATCCCGACGATGCTGAGTTGGGGGTTCCCTAAGACTTGCCGACCGTTTTGGAGGTGGTGATATTTGTTGACTACTTGACAAGTATTGTTCAATACGCCTTGCTTCGGCCTCGCTACGCTCCAATTGGTCTAGAAGTGCCCTCTTTTTGTTCAGTTCGTCGGATGTCATGTCCTGCTGGACTCGCTTGAGCACTCTATAGCGCAAGACGTTTCTCACAACCCCTGCAAACTGAGCATTCTCTCTCATGGGCTCAGCAAAACTTGCACCTAAATTACCGGATAACTCCTCGGTTGCAATGTATGACGCATCGGCTGCCTGACCAATGCGTTCAATGGCTGGTCCTAGTGAAGGAGCTTGCTCTGATAGCGCAAACGCGTTATATCGGGAACCTAACTCGCAAAGATCTGCGGCCAAGGACGATAGGTGACTTAAAGTTCGACGGTTGACTTTTTCCATGGGCCCAGTCAGAAGCTGCTCTAGATCTTTAATGGATGCCTCATATGAGATGAAGTAGGGGTCTAATTCCTGCTCGTTAAGGTTGGCCGCATCAGGAGGAAATCGCTCGATGGAATGGGCTGCGTTTTGTATGATTGAGGAGCTGATATCCTGCCCGGAGCCGGCCGTAGTTTTGAGTTTCGCAGAAGTTGAGGGGATCGGCAGGAAGTTGTGGGCAGGAGTAGGATTTGCAGTATCCAGCGGAGGCGCTTTCAGGATTGATTTCGGAATTGAAGAAACTGGATGGGCGTGCAAGACCTCGCTCTATCATATAATCAATATCATAGGAACTGCACATGATGATAGAAGAGGACGAAGAAGCAAAACATACCCAGCTGGAGTTTGGATCGAGAAACCTCCACCAAACCCCATCATCTCGAACGGCTTCCATGTGACGACAGCGATTTAGAAAGACAGTTAGCATGCGCTTTCGGAGATCAATTATTTGTTGGTCCTGCTTGGCACTCGTAGGATTCGCAGCATAGTCTGCCATAGTATGCTTCTCTGGAATGGGTGGAATAACAAGGGTTGGGTGGAGGCGAGTGAGGGCATCTCGAAGCGATGCAAACTCCGAGTAACGGCGACGAACTTCTAAATCCTAAATCCAATATGTTAGATACCATAGCTGTGAATCAGAATAGTGTTGCATACTCCTGTTTTAATGGTATAAACGATGTATCTTCCACCACTCTCTAGACTTTTGCCAGCGTCGGTAATGATTATTGGCATGTCAGGGTTCTCGTATAGAATCTGCTCAATGCGGCTATTGTAACCACCGGGCTTTCGTCTTGGGGGAGCATCCTCCCTTGTGGTTTCGGCATCCACAGCTATTCCTGCGACTTGTTCTGACGGTGAATGGTGCGGTAATTGACCATCGTCGCTTCCTGTTGACGGAGTATGGGGAGCTTCAAACACGGCGTCTACGTCACGGAGTTAGCATTGTCTAGTTATTCCTCGGCTCTGGTCGCTAAGTAACGGCGACCAAATCGCTACCTTATCTCGAAGGGGTACGCCCATGTATGTAGAGCAAGGGAGCTTACAATTTCGAGAGGTTGGTGACGTTGGATTTGCTGATGAAGAGGTTTGCGAATCACGGCGATCAAAGCTGGTCCCGTAGGGATTATTGTCCTCGTCGTTCCACATTATGAAGGGTTCGTAGGGCAGTTTCAGCCCTAAGAAGATATGAGAAGCAGAAATGCGCGACTATAATGACAGCTTCAGAGGTTGTGCCTGGTTGTCTAGGCTATCCTTCGTCTAGATGCAGGGCGAAAGCGATGAGCTCGGTGGTGCTATTCGTGACGCGGGGCGGAGTCCGGATGAACCGCTGTGACGTGGGGTTATGGTCAAGGTGCGCAAATCACTTCGAGCACTCTCGCCATTCTATGGGTAAAATAGCTGGAAAGAATAATAGGCGAGACGAGGCGAGACGGGATGGGATACTCAACTGGGGTTGCTGGCGAAAAGGTGGAGAGCGTTGGTCGGAGGCTTGCGAAGCTCCAGTCAGTTCTAACCTTCTAAGCGTGAGTTTCTCGGTAGAATAAGCTGTGGTTGATGACGATGTAGGTCGGTGCACGGACCACTTTCTCGTACCTCGATGTAGCTGTGCCTGCCACCATAACCAAGCTTTATCTGTTTCTCTTCCGCTTTCATCCTACTTCTGGCCTGAGGCAATTTCTCTTTTTATTTTCGGAACCGATTCTGAGCGACATGTTTATATAAATTGTTTCATGGGAATACGATATGACTAAACACAGCGGCATGTAATTGGAAGAAGCACTATTACAACTTCGAGCTGGCCAATACATCTCACCCAAGCCCGTTATGTCTTTTCACGACCTATCCGGATAAAGGCCTCTCGAAGAACAAAGCTGACCTATGTCACCATTATTATTTTATTGAATGCAATAATAAATTCTTTTCGTTAAAATTTTCCATGGCTATGACGGACATGTCTGCACGAAAGCCTACTTAAACTTCCAATGCTAGCCTTCCGTGGAGGATGGTTTGTTAACGTCATGAAATCGGAACCAATTCACTGAGACTATGGCCGGTGGCTACATGTTCGTAGACAAGTATACCAATATCCCATCCTGATAGCCCCTAATACGACTTTTCGCCTTATCGTGAATGCTGGACGTTTCTTTCTTTCTAGTGAGATTCAAGAGAACACACATCATCTACATTTCCCAGATTCAATAGCCGGACATTTCAGCATACTGCCAGGGCCTATCCACAACAAACCACATGGATCTTGCGGCTATTATTTCCATAACTATAGCTGAATTATCAAGATGGCTTCTATCACGAGCGTTGCCTTTCCGCAGACTGTGGAGTTTCATGAACGATAGAGATCTTGCCTGTCTTTTCATCCTTGCGAATATGTGACCCATTCATTTGACTGTGTCTGTACTTTGTCTGAGATGGACCGGAGCTTTGGAATTGAAGTGATGACTCTGAAGGTATCGAATACGTATCATAATGATGCTCCTCAGAAACTGAGGCGATGTTTGAACCGTGCGTCTTGTTGTGCGGAATTGGTTTGTTGTTATTTGATCTTAAGTTGCCTGGTGGCATTTCCCGAGAAGGGATCTGGAAGTCGTCACTGTGAACTGTGGCAACATTGCTTAAAATTGACGAGGTATCCTCAACGGTGTTAGATCCAAAATAGGCTATTGGAGTTGGACTCTCCTTAACTGACGATACACTGTTAGGCTCTAACGAGTGTCTGCTTGATTTGCTCACATGGCCTTGATTCTCAGTTCGCGAAATAGAATCTTTTCTCTCTGCGTTCGGTGTATTTAAGCTAGAGTTGATATGTCTCGGTGTCCCTGATGGCGATGAACTTGCTATCGTCGATGCTCTTCCAACGGGGATTCTAAATGCTCTATGCAGCCGCTGCCACCACGAAGGTTCACGAGGCCGTGTTTCGCCGACTACGTTTGGTTTCCTGGATTGGAGATTTCGCAAATCCCTTGATCCAGCGGTTGAATGTGATACCCCTTGATGGTAATAATGTTCTCGTTGGTGTGCTGTGGGTGGCCGAGCTAATACCGACTGATTTTGGATCTCAAAGTCCCGCTGGGCCGGTGGTGTGATTATGTTCTCCATACGAAGACCAGAATAGTTGTAAACCATAGGCAGGTAGACAAGCCTTCTCTGATGGCCTGGGTGTTGAGGCATGGTGATTTGGGTTGGAGTTATTGTGGACGGTGGACCCACGTCATTTCTGTCACTCCTAAATCTGCAGTTTCTTCGGACAAGACGATTCTCGTTTCGAGAGATTCTCCCCTTTCCTAGATAATACATGTATGCAACTGCCAGAACGATAGATGTTATCACGATAGAGAAGATGATGCCGAATTGCTCGGTGTGTGTTAGGCAGTGCCATCCAAGGCATCTATCAATACCACGGCGGGTCAAAACCTGACCTTTTGTCCCGTGGCGTGGCATGGCTTTGATCTGAATTTTTAATGATGGCTTTAAAGGGAATATTTGTATGTGCGGTTAATAATTGTGTTCTTCGTCAACGAAGCATGCCTCCAGAGTGTTGCTAGGGACTGAAGGAAGCGTAAGGAAAGCCCAAGACCTGCCCATCATATAAGAAGGTACAGTCAAAATAAATAGCAGACCTTACTTTAATTCTTGGCTTGGGAAATGGTGAATCTGATTTTGAGATTGGTGGAAGTTCAGTTATTGACAGTCTTGACCGCCAAGGGGTTGGGTTGTCAGAACAGACGTAGACAGGTGGCATGTTCAGTGAGAAGAATTATTGCTCAAGTCTATATTATATGTCTATCTATTTCATTGAATCACAGACCTATAGAATAGCTTGTAAGGAATTATATTCTTGTTCACATCAAAGGCTTTTAATTCAAGGAACCCTTCTAGGTGGTTTGTTCTGTGACAGTGAGGCGGTCACACCTGTTTCTAGCTCCTGTGACCTGAGAAATTCGTCCTACAATATTGAAAATATGGATGCAACAAAAGGGTCCCTGAGATTCACTTCTGAGTATTTTTCTGACTCGAAAACGACAATGGATCTTTACGTCGACTCCATTACCTGCATAGAGGAGCATCTGGGTCAGGGGAAGTTCCATTTGCGCCCATAATGCAGTTTATGTAGTTGGGATAATTCATCTTGACAATCAGGAGCCAAGCTTTTATTTCTGATCAAGCCAAAGCAATAAAAAATACTGTTTCTGGGCAGGCAAAATATGAGTTGCCATCGACACGTTGTAAGTGAGCAGCACTGTCGAGAAGCTCCTGTGAGGTTGCAAGGTGGAAACGCACGGACCATCAAAGTCTTAAGCTCCCGACGAATTTCTGACCCTTCACTCGCAAGAGACCAGCATCAAGGTCGCGACACTTCACTCTGCTCCCTTTTCTCTAGAGTCATAATCACCAACTTGCTCGTGCCCTGGGGGTATTTTCTACCATGTTATAGGGGTAGTCGATGGTATCTCTGACAGTCTCCTCTGCGGCGCCACTGTAACGGCTCGGACGCGTCCTTGCCATCTCGTCTCCCCAATTTCATCAATCCACGTCCTCCCTCACATTGCTCCCGCCCATAACCATGGCAACTCTTCAAAATGGGGCGACCAATGGGGCAGCCAATGGCGAGGGCCTCAAGGGCCCCGTGAGCACCCGATTCTCTGACATCCCGTCCGCCATCGATATCCCCGTGCAAGGCGACCAAGAGGACGAGGCCGTCGAAATTGACCTCGAAGACCTTGTCGACGACCCTACCGAACTCTGTACTCTCTTCGAAAACGAACATGCGGCAAAAACATATTGGATGACAGTCGCGTTGGCGTATGCGAAGCAGCGGAAAATCGACCATGCCATTGAGATGCTGATCCGAGGCGGCGGCGCCATCCAGAGCAGCAACCCCCGCGACAAAGTCAGCATGATATGCTGTCTATGCTGGATGTATTTGTGGAAAAGCAGAGAGGCTCCTCGTGTTGCGCCCGATGGCGTTCGTGTTTCGGAGGCCAAGACAAAGGAATATTATTTACAACTTGCGACATCTTCCCTCAACGATGCTGCCCGACTGAACCCATCTTTTCCCCCAATTTTTCTCGCCCGAGGTGTTCTCTTGTTACTCAGAGCTTCTCTCCAGGCACCTTCAAAGACTGCAGGAGGTATCGGGTCAGAAAAGAACGAACTCTTGAAAACCGCAGCCAAGTCATTCGATGATGCGCTTAGAGTCTCACAAGGGAAAAATATGTTAGCGTTGATGGGCAAAGCGCGGGCTTTGTTCTCAATGCATAAATACCCAGAGGCCTTGGCTGCCTACCAGGATGTGCTTCAGAATATGCCAGAATTGGTAGACCCGGATCCTCGTGTAGGAATCGGCTGCTGTTTTTGGCAGCTTGGGTTCAAGGATGATGCCAAATTGGCATGGGAAAGATGCTTGGAGATCAATCCGGACTCTAAAGTTCCAAACATTCTTCTGGGCCTATATTACCTGGATGCGAGTGGGCACGTTCCGGTTAATAGCGACGAATTTCTTAAACTTTATCGGAAGGCTATGATTGAATACACCCAAAAGTCATTTAAGCTCGACAAAGAAGTTCCCATTACTTGCTCTACTTTTGCTGGCTATTTCTTGTCACGCAAAGCTTGGGACAATGCCGACAAATTGGCCCACAAGGCCATCCAATACACAGATGTCAATGCTGTTGCTAGTGATGGCTGGTACCTGCTTGCTAGAAAAGCGCACTACAATGACGATATTGAGCGTGCAAGCGACTATTACCGCCGTGCGGATGATGCCCGCGGAGGCACTGAGACCGGCTATCTCCCTGCCAAGTTCGGTGTAGCACAGCTATCAGTGATGAAGAACGACTTGGGCGAGGCCAAGCTCCGGTTAGAAAAGATGATCCAGCAGTCCAAAAACCATGAGGCTATGATTTTATTGGGCACGATTTACGCGGAGGAGGTCTTTGCTAGTCAAAACAGTGACAGCAAGGAAGACAAGTCTTCAGAGATGAAAAAGGCGATTACGCTCTTGGAAGGAGTCAGGAACGCTTGGAAAGATCCTAAGAAGACTTTCTCACCCGACGCTTCTGTACTTCTCAATTTGGCACGTCTGTATGAGACGGAGAATCCGGAAAAGGCCTTACAATGTCTCCAACAGGTGGAACAGCTTGAGATCGAGCAAATCCCGGCCTCAGAACACCCCGATGATGCGACAAATGAGGCAGAACTACGAGCAGGTCTCCTGAAATTCCTTCCGCCTCAACTTTTGAATAACATTGGTTGTTTTCACTCTCAATCAGAGAAGCATGAGATTGCTAGTGAAATGTTTGAAGCCGCCCTAGGCGCATGCATGCGAACTGGCGAGAAGGACCCGACAATGGATGCCGATGCGTTAGTCACAACCATCAGCTTCAATTTGGGCAGGAGTTACGAGTCTCGAGGTTTGACGGACAAGGCAGTCGAGGTCTACGAGGGGTTGTTAAACCGACATGATGATTATGCGGATGCCCGCACGAGACTTGCGTACATCAAACTAAGAAAAAATCCCAACAAGGAAGGGCCAGATGCTGTGGCCAAGCTGTACCAGGATAATAACAGCGATCTTGAAGTTCGAGCGCTTTATGGATGGTATTTGGGTAAGGTCCACTCCAGAAAACGCCCTGCCAACATTGCAGAGGATCATGAATTCCGTCATTACAAACACACGCTGCAAAACTACGACAAGCACGACAGATATGCGCTTGTCGGAATGGGCAACCTGTATCTAATACAGGCAAGAGAAATGCGGCGTGAATCGGAATCTGACAAGCAAAAGCGAAGCGCTACATACTGCAAAGCTGTAGAATTCTTTGAAAAAGCGCTCTCTTTGGATCCTAAAAATGCATATGCAGCTCAAGGTATTGCTATCGCCCTGATTGAGGATAAGAAGGATTACAAGACGGCTCTCACAATTTTCAACAAGATCCGAAGTACCGTCAAGGACGCTCATCTTTACGTGAATCTTGGTCATATTTTTTCTGAATTGAAACAGTTCTCGAAGGCTATTGAACATTATGAGATTGCTCTTACCAAGGAGGGTAAGGCGAACGACCCAGTCATCCTCTCATGCCTTGGACGTACTTGGCTCAACCGAGGACGAGCCGACCGAGATATTGAGTCCTATATCAAGGCTCTTGAGTGTGCCAAAAAGGTAAGCCCTCGCAGTCAGGAACCTAACGACCATGCCACTAACCAAAAATCCACAGGCTCTTGAAGTGGCACCAGATCAAGTGCATTACCAATTCAACGTTGCTTTTGTTCAGATTCAATTAGTCACCACCATCCAGGCGCTGCCAGAGAACAGCAGAACGGCAGAGCAATTGGAGGAGGCGTCACAGGGTCTGGAAGCAGCCATCGAATCTCTGGACAAAATCGCAGCTCACCCACAGACACCTTATCCTAAGCATGATGTTGAGCAACGAGCCAACATGGCCCGTAACACACTCCGCAAACAGCTTGAGAGAGCCCTTGGAAAGCAGAAGGAATGGGAAGAGAAGAACAAGGAAAAGATCCAGGCCGCCAAGGAGCTGAGAGAGCTTGAATTGAAGCGACGAGAGGAGGAACGCCAAGCAGTGTTAGCAAAGGAGAAGGAGAGGCAAGAAAAGATTAGGAAAGAGCGTGAAGCGATCGCAGCTCGTGATCGCCTGCAGGCTGATCAGCGTGCTGAGGAAGAGCGTGCTAGACAAGAGGCCGAGATGACTACGGATGAGGAGACGGGTGAGAAGGTCAAGCGGACGAAGCGAAAAGCAGCACCGAAAGCCCCTACTGGCGAGGGCACGTCAAGGCGCTCGAAGAAGAAGAAGGCTGATCAAGATGACGATGATGAAGGTTCAGAAGAAGAAACGCACACCAAAAAGAAGCGCCGTCTCACCACGAAGAAGGAGAACTCCAAGTATAAATCTGCTGAAATTGTTGTGGACTCTGACGAAGAGGAAAATGATGACGAAGACGATGCTCTTGATAGAGCCGACAAGAACCTCGAAAGGGAGGAGACGCCACTTTCTGAGATTGGAGAAGATGTTGATGCTGAGGACAAGATGGATGTTGATGAAGATGAGGGGGATAAGGACGATGTCGGAGACGAGGATGCAGAAGCGCCTCGTGCTCAGTCCAAGAGATCTCGCAGAGCTCGTGTTGTTGAGAGTGACGACGAGGATGAAGTTGCAGAGCCTGGCGATGCTAAATCTGACAAGGAAGATGGTAGCAATGCAGAGGATGAAGATGATGAGTAGTGGCACCAACAGCAGTAGACTTAGGGGCGTGGTTCTCTTTTTTTAACTATTTTAGTTTTCGTAGCATTTAGGGAGACGCTTAAAGGACTGGGGAAAGCTCGAGTGAACAGTTTGTACAATACTTTGGTTTTTTCATCAGATAATAGGGCAATACAAAAGGACCAGCGATTTGCTTATTAGAACGGGAACCAGTCCAATAATATTATACGTGTATATATTGTGTATTACAGGTCGTATATATATATATATATATATATATTCGTGTCATCATCCTACCAGCCCACCCACCTAAACTACTCCCCGCTACATGTAAAATAAGTACACGAACCTTTCGGAATAGTCTTTTTTCAGCAAGCAATTTCTAACATCCCCTCCCTTTTCATCCCCATTGCCTCTCTCTATACGCCATTATATAAAAAGCCTTTCATTAAGCCATCGAAAAGACGGGCTCGACAGTAGCTTAGAAAGCGAAGACCTGGTCCTCAAGCTTGCTGACGGGGCGGGCTTTGTCAAATCCAAGACTCTCTGTAGCCTTCTTGAGGCCGCTAACCATGGGGGGAGGACCACAGAGGAGGACCTTGACATCGGCGGCGGGCTTGGGGAGCCATTTCTAATTTAAATTTGTTAGTGGAGCGCAGGGGAAAAAAAGAAATGAAAAGAAAAGGGTCGCAGGGTGCTACACATACAGTAAGCATATCGGCGGTGACGTAGCCAACACCACCGGTCCAGCCTTCCGGAGGCTTATCCAAAACGTAATGAATACGGATGTTCTGGTCTTCCTTGGTAAGAGAGTCGAGATCCTCTCTCAGGAGAATGTCCTGGGGCGAGACATTGGCAAAGATGAGGTCAACCTCTGTCTTGTCGCCAGTAACACGTCCGCGGATGATGGCGCGAATGACCTGAAGCATAGGTGTGATACCGGTGCCTCCAGCAATCATGCCGAAGTGGCGAACCATGTTGGGAGTGTAGACAAAAGCACCCTTGGGCCCACGAACGCGAATCGACTGGCCGACCTGAAGAGAAGCCATGTGCTTGGAGATGTTACCCTGTGGGTAGGACTTGATCAGGAGATCAAAGAATCCAGGCTGATGGTCGCCGGAGATGGGAGTATAGGACCGAACAATCTCCTTGTCGTTGCCATCGGGCTGGGGAAGAACAGCGCCAATTGAGATGTGTTGACCAATGGGGAGACCGAGGATGGTTCTGGTTGAGGGGAGTTTGAATCGGTAGCTAGGAGTGGAGGGTTAGTAAGGGATTAGCCATTGACAATATTTCCCCCCAAAGCAAAACGACGGCTGATAGCGAAACTAGGCTGCATAGACATATGAACGTACATGGCGACATTGTGAGAGATGATGGTCTTCTCCTCCAGCGGAAAGTTTTGGAAAATGTCTGGCTTCAAGACCTTCTTAATCTCTGAGACGGATTACGTTAGTAAATGGCCATGTATCTTGTGAAATTATGCGATCAAAGCTGCACTCACGGAAGTTCCGGAAGTTGTAGACACCGAGGGCCAGAGCCAGGAGAACGGCATACGGAGCCCAGTCTATCTTGACAATGAGTGTGCCCACAATGAGGAGGCCGGCGGGGGCATAGACGTAGTCGATGTAGTGGCGGGCAAACCACGACTCGTCTGTCTTGGACGCCATTTTTTTCTTTGGGAATATTCCTGAGTCTGAAAAACCAAGGCCTTGGTCTTTACTCTAGAATATCGCGGTCGTGAGTTGTTTTGAAGGCCACAGGGGTTGTGGAACACCGAACGAGGTGGCACGGAGTGGGACTCTGGACGGCGCAATATGCGGCAAAAGAAGTATGCAAGCAGAGGGGCTCTATGACAAGAAGCCTGATATGCCCAAGAACAATTGACTTGCTCAGGTCAATGGCGTCTCTTGTCGAGAACACGGCAGATGGCAAAGGCTCGACGAGGAGAATCTATTGCCTTGCGGACGTGCTGCTGGGAAGTGCAACGCGAAATTTGCGTAGCTGTCCTTGGGCCGGAACTGTCTAGGTGTAAATTGAGCTTGGCGGTGACAATGAGGGTTCTGTTGCTAGGTTAGACCCATTTTAGTTTAGAGCCCACTACCGCTATCGACTAGGCGTGAGTCCATGGAACTACGGGCGGGAGGGCCTGCGGCGGTTCGGAGACTCGGAGAGGTACCTACATAAGTGGTGGGAAGAATGAATGATCCGGTAGCTATGTTTAATCGATAAGGAATTGTTGAGACGTGGGCTTGTCGATTACGGGGCAATTGGACTAACGGAACGGCATCTAACTAATCCGCGCCCCGGCAAGCGATGGTGATGGGTCAATGATGCATGTGGGCTGCATACGTCATGTTTATTACTGAGCATGACAGCTCGATTGATAGACGGGGGACTGTTTGGATTGCTTTTCCAAACTATGTACAGTCACAGACTCTTGATCTTATCTTTCATCTACCTTAGGTATGTTTACACATGCAAATACATCCCTATATCCGTCCGAATGGGGTGGTTAGTTTATATATAGGTTGCATTATATACATGGCCCTACCACTCTTGCTTTTCGCCAACCGATTTCCTATCACACCACTCTGCAGCTGACGCCTGGTAGATACGAGGTGGATAAATTCGAGACAAATCCTTTCATAGGCGGCAGTGCTCCGTCAAGATGCCGTAATCGTATTTTCAGTATGCGACTGACGCAAAGTTTACCGGCCTCCGGCACTGATCCATGCGCTACGAACGATGGAGGCCCCTGCACAGAGCAGAGAGGGGGGCACACAAACAAGCCTCACTCGTTAGTTGGTCTACTTTGCTTTCCAATATCTCGTAAAGAGATACTTTCAAGAACTCGCAGGCAGTTCGCCAAGTCTCCAAAGTTTTGAGGTTAGTATGTCTGCCTGGCAGAGGGTTGTGTGGAGTTGATGCAATAGGTTTCACGGGGGAACTCGAAAGAGAACTTCCGGACCCAAAGATGCAGCTCGAGGCGTGCAAGTGGTGGGCGCTAAAAGTTTGTCTTGCAGGACGGACGAAAAGAAGACCAAGACAAATTGTCGTACAAAGAGAACTAACATGCGTCGTTATCGTTGTGGCAGTCTCGTGATGGCGAGTGTGTTGTTGAGTGCTGCTACTGTAGCAGCACTCACTGAGCTGCCGGCCCGGCAGAGAGAGCTCAGTAGGGGGCTTGTTGCTGAGCTGTCAATATGTCGTA
Organism: Sphaerostilbella broomeana; assembly: GCA_930272545.1. Lineage (NCBI taxonomy): Eukaryota > Fungi > Ascomycota > Sordariomycetes > Hypocreales > Hypocreaceae > Sphaerostilbella > Sphaerostilbella broomeana. The sequence continues at coordinate 187,346 of CAKNET010000027.1, forward strand.
ATATGGACGAGGTAAGCCTGCAAGCCACAAACAATGATATGGCTTGTGGTTGTCGACGTCCTTGATGGGGAAATCTGCATCGATGCAGTCCAGCCACCGCCGGCGTTATTACTTGCTTTCTTGTCTGCTTGTTTGCTTGCCAACTTGCTTGACAAAAACCAATACACCCACCACCAAGAAGCTGCGAGATCCATGGATGCTAAATGACAACTGAATGCGCTGGACGAATGACCGTTGGCGGCCTGCTAGCTCCTCAGCGATCCTTAGGGAGGTTTATAGCAGCCTAGCTCCACTTGCGGGGGGCTGGTCCACTGCAGTTACGCGCTATCTCAGGGTCGATGACATCCATGGATCATCGTCATCTATCCATCTATCCCCGGGCCATTTATTCATTGATCCATATGCAAGTGCATGCGCTGCACAGCACAGCAGTTTGGCGCAAAAAAAAAAAAAAAATTGGAACATCAGCTCAGACACATGTCACGAAGCCCGATTTGTGAATTGGCTTTTGCGCCGTAATCGAGATTTTTTCCCACATATGTAGCCGCCTTTTTGCCCGCCAAACGCCCTCTTTGTCTCTGTGAATCCCCAGCCGCTGGTCGATCTCTCCCAAGTCTATAATGTCATTCATCTGCTCACCCCAAACCAGCATCAATCCCAGCTAGACGGCCCTTACAACGCGCGGTTTCATAATAAACGGAAGGGGGGCCGTTTTCTTATCCGAGTGGCGGGTTTCTTGCCTGTTGTTGCGTTTCCTTGCCTCCATGACTCAATCTCTCATCAATCTCTCTCTTTCTCTCCCCTAAGTATACATAGTCCAGTCAATTGTGCCTGAGCCCAACCACCACAACCACCACGACGTCGCGATAGTCTGTTACAGACGACGTCGTTTGTCGTTGCTCTCTCCACCCTCCTCCCTCACAAGATCTCACCCACTCGCTATACGGCAGATTGCTCGTATTTGACTCCTCCGCCATCCCCACGCCCAGGTTCTATTTCCCCCTCATTGCCGCTCTCCTACATATAATTATCCATATCCATCCTTTCTCGTGATTTCTTGGTTGCCCCGTGACAGCAGCCAGGGAGGGCTCCAGGCAGTGCAAACCCAGGACCAGAACCTGAAGCGAGAGTAAGCAGCTCCACGGCCAACAACGGCTGCTTGTTCGATACCCTGCCTGCCGTGTCCGGACCCCTAAAATTCCACAGCTCGGGGTTTTGAGTTTGCCGCTCTTTCTTGCTGCCTTCGTCACTCGTTTGGCTTGGCGTGCTGGTTGGGTTTTTTTTGGGGGGGGGGGGGGAGATTTCATCTGTCATCTGGAACGAAGGGAAGAGGCGCTTGCCCATTTGCTCCTTGTTGACGTCGATCGCACCTTGACGAAACCGTAAAGTGAGAGACGGATGAAGTAAAGAAATAACGGAAGAAAAAGGGTTCATTCATCAACAAGCAAGCAGCCATCTGCTTCGACGACCCGCCTGGCACGCAATTCTCTCGCTTCGTCACCTCTGCCACAGCACCTGGAGCAGCAGCAGCAGCAGCAACAACGACATCACCAAGAATCGAATTCTTCGACTTAAAGGCCCCAATGCTGAGACTTTCGACGAACGACTTGTTTTCCCCATGATATCTTGTCGTCATTTTTTTTGAAGAATTAGGTCCTTTAGCGCACGTTTCTATCTACGGTCTATTAGGCGATTCTCTCGTATCGTGGTGCGTTTCTGGGCCACCTTTCCGCCCGTGACCCCCCAAATCTGAAGAGGAAAAAGACGCCGGGAATCTGAACGTCCGAATCGTTTCCAGAGTGACAAGTGCGATCCTCAATTGTCTCGCTTCTTCGCTTGCTTGCATTTCAACGACGCAATTCGTGGCTGAGACATCGGGTCATCGCCAGCAAAGCGGCACCACACCATCGTGGCTTCTGCGAACAAAGAAAAACAGTCCATTTTGCACCTTTTGATCTGGTTATTGTTCCAGTTCTTCCCTCCCTTAATCTCTCCGTGGTCCATAGGCATGTTCGCATAAAACTTCGCATGATACTCTCGTGAGTCGTGCCGGCTTGTTGACAACTTCAACCGAACTTTGCACATCTCGGCTTTCAATCGAACACATGATGAACACCGACAAATGGAAGTGGAGGTCTTCGACCGTAAGCACGAGCAGCTCTTTATCACCATATCAATATGGAGGATCAAAGGGGGAAGCCCCGGAATTGGCTGAGGGCAAAAAACCTCGAATACTGACCAAAGCCCTGCGCTCCCTGAGCAGTTCCTCATTGGATTCAATGGCGAGTATCCACTCCAGATCTAGGTCATCTGCTCGCAAGCCGCCCAAGACATCATCAGGTTCAGGATCCATGATTGAAAGGCTGCAGAGACGAGTATCCAGAGACTCCACCAGCAGCATTACTCCTTCACTAATAGAAACTCCTAGCAGCCCCATAGAGCAATCTTTTGCCTCTATGGAAATATTACAATATGGCTGGCTGAAGACCGACATCTCGCTCTTAAAAGCTCGTTCGGAATACCTTGTGTTAACGGATAGTTCTCTCGTGAAATTTGGCAGTGCGGAAGCTGCTAGAGGTGTTTTCCCGCAACTGGGTCAAATGGAAAAACAGGGGAAAGGCACTTCCTCTCTCCAGTCTACCAGTAGCAAGTCCGCAGCAGCAGAAATCCGACTAGAGGTCCCTCTCCGCTCCATTGTTGCAGCATTTATCGAAGAAGGCACAACTTCTCGATTCGGAATCGAGGTTTGGTGGTTCTCAAAGGCACCCAGATTGGCCTATTGCAAAGCGCACTTCTATCTTGCTCTCCCCAAGGAGAGGAATGACTGGCTATCCGCAATTCAACACGCCTATAAGGTTAAGTTGAGGAGAAACCCACTGAATTCCACTGTCCCTGAGAACTTGAAGATTCGCATCAATCATGCAATTCAGGCAGCCGAGGGCCTTGCCGATAGCAACTCCCAGAATCTTATCTTCCCAGTTGCAAGGCGCGTGGCGGTGTCAAGCCCAAAAACAGCGTCTGGGGAGGATTCACAGGATCAGATTGATACCTCGTCTTTTTATTTTGCCATTGGGCCATGCTTGTGTTACTTTGTCGAAGTCCTCCGGACGGATTATTCGGCACTTCCCGGGGATCTTCGATTAAAGATGTCATCGTTTGGAACTGTCACTTTGACTCGATTCCGAGCATCTGTGGCATCAAACGAGCAGAGATTTGCGATGAGTTTTCGGTAGGTTAATGGAGATCGCTGAAGTGTGGGAAATGATTCTAATGTTCATGTTTATAGATTACCGTTTGGTCGAGAGACACGGCTTGATCTTGCTAGTACGTATTACCGTCGCATAATAGAGGCTCTGACCAAGGTCGATCGCATTTTGAAGCCCATGTGGCCCCAAAATCTCCAGCATGCCATATTCGACATTAGAGGGCTACCAGCACCACTTCAATTGACATCGGGTAATGACTTGGGGGGACTGGAGATGAGTCTCCGTGCATATTGCGTGGCTTTCCATGTGGAGATACCATCATGGACAATCGAATGGAATACTCCATCCCAGCCGGCATTCCGATTGCTTCCATCAGACGGCCCAGGATACTCGCCCCTTCAGCTTTTGGCGGTTTTCCGTGCACTGAGATACAACAGCTTCTTCAAGGCCATCTCACTTCGTGATGTTGACCTATCAGCTTTGACTGAGAAGAATGATTACTCTCAATATGGTGATGCTGTTGTATACACGTCGCTCAGTGGTATGTGCTCTGGTAACTCTTCGTTTTGTGTGCATGCTGACTGTTGAAATAGGTTATAGAATCTCTGAAGATCGTTACGAGGCTCTCCTTCAGGCTACAATTCTAGAACAAGAGATTCATGCCTTAATGTTCGCTTCAGAGTCGATTAAAGATATTGATTTCACCAATGTTGTTGGCCTACAGAATATAAAGCGGACCCAAGCCAGCCGAGGATCCATCAATCATTCAGCAATTCGGAAGATGAGTTCAGAGATAGTACGACCAATTTTAATGCTTCTCAAAGCGCAACTGTGTCATTGCCATGGGATTTCCATGTCTGGAAATCCCATTGCCCCTGAAGACGTGGATGAACTAGGTATGAATCATCGTTTAAGTCCCGTGGGGGGGAGGGGGGGCCTTGAACTTCTCTAACTTTGAGATATAGCAAATATACTAGATCAGGAGGATGTAAAGCTCAATAAGCTGGATCTTGCGGATTGCGGCATTGCGGATGATGGCCTTACCAAATTGTGGGTAGGTCTAGTTAGCCAGGCAGATACGCTTGAATGGCTTAACACATCGAATAATCATGGAACCGTCAACTTTGAAATTATTCAGCACACACTTGCACAGCTGCGCAATGTCAAGAAACTCGTTATATCAGGTAACACACGTCTCGACGCAGATGAACCGCTGTTCGTCGAGAGCACCATTAACAGCTGGAGTCTCCAAGAGCTGGACCTCTCCGGTATTATGGTATGTGAGACACACAACGATTTCCATCGATAGAACTGACATCCTAGCAGCTCAATGATGCTACTGTTGACTCTCTTGCATTCTACTTGGCGTCCCATATGTCGAAAAACCTCGATATTATTCGTCTTAATAACTGTGGTTTAACAGGAAGCCAAGTTGGCCGTCTTTTCTTCTGTATGGGGCAAGCTCGGCATATGACTGTTCATGTGAACGCAAATCGTCTTGATGATGGCATGAGTGAGCTTTGTGAGGCCATTGCAACAGGCCACGGGCCCTGGAGCTTGTTTATGCAAATGACAGAGTTCAGCCATGAGATTAGTTATGTCCAGCTCATGCGGGCATTAACTGTAAACCAGACCATTGAATGCTTAAGTTTAGCCGGTTGTGCTACACCAGATGCCGTCAGTAGTACTGCCTGTCAGGCAGCTTCTGAATTTTTCGCATCTAACGACACAGTCCGTTTCCTGGATATTTCAGGCTATGACTCGAAGTTGGACGAAGGAAGGCTTGGCAAAGAATTCTCCAAGTCTCTAAGTGGCATGCGAAACAACAAACGCATTGAGCACCTTCGTGTAAGAAGTCAAATGCTCAACGTCAACATTGGAGACCTTGCCGAAGCTATTTCGGGCAACAAGACATTGCACACACTCGACTGCGAGGGGAATGACTTTAATCTATCTAATTTTTGGCATCTAGTTAAGCACATGGAAAGCAACACAACTATACGCCATTTCTCCGCGTTCTCTGACCAGGATCTGGCCAGGAATATCCAAAAAGCCGTTGAGAACGACGTTACCGCCGTGGCACCAAGACGGGCTTCTGGTATTTTCAAATTTAGAAACGACAAAGCGCAGCAAGCTTATGAGAAGCCTTTGGCTCAGCGCTTAAGGGACGAGTGGGATGCTGCAGTTAATGCCTTGTATCAAGTGTTGGAAAGAAACCAGAAAATCTACCAAGACAGACATGAATCCGAGACTATCAGTGCCGATGAAACACAGGGCAAGGATGGTGTTGAGATGGACTCCAGTTTCTCTATTGATTTTGGGGGGCTTTCAACTACACAACACGAATCCCAAATAGTTGCAAAGTCATTGCCATCTACATCTCCACTTACGAAACCCGGCCTCACACTTTCTGTTCTAATTGAGTCCGTTGCCACCATCATGCCCGAGGATGGTTCCGGTCACGTTATGCGCTCTTTTTCACTTGGAGGCTCTAGTGAGGGCGCCGGCAGTACGACGACTGAGGCAAGTGTAACTAGTGATTCAGGTTTGCCGACACCGTTGGACGTGGAAAGTCCTCCTGACGAAGAGAACGGTTTGAACGATTCCTCCAACACAGAGATCATATATGAAGAGATGCGCAGTAGTCACTATTTACTTTCCGACGATCACGATAGCGAGATTGCGCTACTAGCAGGCAGATATCAGCGGTTCTTAGGCAACCCCACGAGCCGTATTGAGGAAGAGGATGATCAGCTCGAGTAAAGGGGGTATTAGATTAAGTAACTATGGGTTTTTCCGTGAGTCACATTTTGATTTCACTGGGTATTTATTTGACAGGATTAGCATGGGATTGGGAAAATAGACATAGTCGAGCTCGGCGTTCAGGGAACTGTTTGGATTCAGAGTGGTTTGATTGATACCCTATTGAGTTAATTTACACAACTATTGAGAATACTTGCATTTGCATAAGTCTTCTAAATATATGAAATATAATGATCGGGTCCAATAAAGAATATCGAGTGGTTAAAATCCATCGATACTTGGTTGGCAACATACATACGTACCTAGGTAGTTTTTGATTTTTTGATGGTCCGTAGTATCCGGGCTATGCATGTACCGAGTATGGAAAGCCGCTGGAATTTCTGCATGACGTGGAGCGCAGCCACGGCAGAGTGGAGAGACAAAAGGTAATACCTGGTCATTATGCACCAAACAAACTACGGATGGATACCTAACTAGCCACTCAATTTGTCGAACCCGGGCGGGTCCCAGAGACGACCTCTGTAGACTCGCGCCTGCGCAGGCAGTCCTCGTATCTGTACTTCTCATCAGCACGGGAGAGCGAGCTGGCGCAAGCTTCGTCATCACCACACATTGCCTGCCACCCGCCTCTTTGAACTTGCTTGATGTCCGGTTTCTACCGTGGAGCTCAATTCCACCGTTCGATTTATTGATTCAGACTTGGAGTCTCTCCTTTTCTGTCCCTCGGCCTTGCGTCTCTGCGGCTGCGGAGCTTCCGCGCTCCTCCTTCTCTCGTCAACCCCTTAAACGACCGAGCTCCGAGCGTCCCTTTCGACAAAGCCTTCGCGATGTATTCCAACTCGAATAACTTTATGGGGGCTAATAACCCTCATCCAGGAGGTCAACAATATGGCGGCGGCTTTAACAGCAATCTAGGCGGCCAGCAACCTGGCCAACAGCAGCAGCAGCAACAGCCCAGCCCCTTTACGTCGCAGCCGACGGGATTCGGCCAGCAGCCATTGCAGCAACAATACACCGGATATCCTATGCAGGCACAGCCAACAGGGTTCCAACAATCTGCTCAACCGCTGCAGCAGCAGTATACTGGATTTCCGGGACAAGGCCAGCCTCAGTCGTTTCAGACAGCGAGTGCCCCGCCGTTGCCGTCGATTCCTCCCCAGTTCCAACAACAGTTCCAGCAGCATCAACAGCAACAACCGCAACAGCAGCTTCAACAGCAGCAGCAGCCTCCACCTCCGCCGCCGCAACAACAGCAGCAGGCCCAGGGAGGTCTGCAACCGCCTCAGCAAATTGGCTTCTCCACTACGCCGAGGCAACCTTCGGGTTCAACAATCTCTCCACCACCAATGAAGCCACAGGCGACAGGTTTCACTGAGATGGCTGCGTCCTTCCAGACTGGTGGGACTTCGAAGCCTCAGGGACGCAGGCGCGGAAAGTCCGTGAACAAGATCCCCAACATCAGGTTGTCCTTCATTACAGCGGCGGACCAAGGAAAGTTCGAGACACTGTTCAAGTCCGCTGTAGGTGACGGATCGACTACGATGTCGGGTGACAAGGCCAGAGACTTGTTGTTACGGTCCAACCTTGATGGAGATACCTTGTCACAAATTTGGTAAACGCTATACTATCTGGCAGTTCTGAGAAGAAGAAAACACTTTTGTCGACTAACGCGATGATAGGACATTGGCTGATACCACACGAGCAGGTCAGCTCTACTTTCCTGAATTCGCCCTTGCCATGTATCTTTGCAATTTGAAGCTTACGGGCAAGACACTACCCTCAAGTCTACCGGTGAATATCAAGAACGAGGTATCTAGCATGGTGGATATCATTGGCTTTAGTATAGCTGAGGAAGGGCCTTCCACAACTCAACCCAGCAATGCTCCTACTTTCCAGAATGCCAATACTTCTACACCAACGATTCAGCAACCTCAGCCGCAACAGCCGCAGCCGTCTAATGCACAGTTGCTCCAAACCCAGATGACTGGCTTTCCGGGGCAGCAGACTGGATTTGGTGGGCAGTCGCAAGGTCTTCAACCCCAACCAACAGGTTTCGCAAACTTGCAGAATCCCCAGGCAACAGGATATAATGGACCACTCCCTCCCTTGCCGCCTATGCCAACCGGATTTGGCCAGCCCCCCAACGCCGGTATGGCGGTGCCTTTGAATGCACAGCCTACAGGACGACCCGGTCAGTGGGGACTGGTCAACGCTCCTGCGTCTGGTCTTCCGAACATTGATGCATTGCAAGCTAGGATGATGCCCCAGTCTGGGCGTGAGGCCGGCTCGTATACTACTCAGGGTCTCCAAGGAAATGCCGTCATCCCATGGGCCATTACAAAAGAAGAGAAGACAAGATATGACAGTCTATTCAAAGCTTGGGACGGCCTAAACAAAGGCTACATTGGTGGCGACCAGGCTATTGAGATCTTTGGCCAAAGTGGATTAGAGAAGCCTGACCTTGAAAGGGTATGGACATTGGCCGACCATGGCAACAAGGGTCGCCTGAATCTGGATGAGTTCGCCGTTGCCATGCATCTGATTTACCGAAAGCTCAACGGTTACCCGCTCCCCAATGTGTTGCCTCCCGAGCTGGTTCCTCCTTCTACGCGCAACTTTAACCAGTCCATCGGTGCTTTGAAGTCCATGCTCCACGAGGAATCTGACTTGCGTAAGAATTCTGGTGCTGCCCTTCTACCCCAGAAGACTGGTGTAAGCTATATGAAGAACCGGTCGTTCCGTGATGGTGGCGCTGCGGTAGGCCGTGGACGTAAGGATGCTACCGTATACAAGAACGATGACGAAAGCTTCGGATACAGATCCAGCGCTCGTAGGCGGCTCGGGGGTAACTCTCCTCGCCCTGAGTCACCGGCATCTGTTGGTTCCAGCGACGATATGACTCTAGATGATCTCAGGAAGAAGATCAAGGAGAAGCAAATTCTCCTTGATGCAATGGATTTTGCCGATGAGAAGAATTATGAAGAAGATGATATTTTGGACAGACGTGATCGCCGGGAGTCAGAGGAACTCTACCGCCGTATTCGTCGCATCCAGGATGACATCGATGCCCACCCTGACGCTGCGTTGGCGAGTGGTGACTCTGATGCAGAGAGGAGAACTCTGAAGCGTCAACTTCAGAAGCTCACTGACAGAATTCCCGAGCTTGCATCGCAGGTGCGCAAGACGGAAAAGGCTATTATGGAAGCAAGGCTTGAATTATTCCGCCTCAAAGATGCCAAGGCTCATCCAGGAAGCTCAACCAGCATTGTTGGCACTGGCCCTGGCGGAGCAGTCACAGAGTCTGACCGCTTGAAGGCTAGGGCTAAAGCTATGATGCAGCAGAGAACTGCAGCTTTGACGGGGAAGAAGGTCGATGTCGGCACTGAAGATCTTGACGCTCCCAAGAGACTCGAGGAAGAAAGCATCCGGGTCAGGAATGAGAAGGAAGGCAATGAGCGCATGGTTCATGATGTAGAGGAAAGTGTGCGTGAGTTCTCGCGCAGTATCGAGGACAGCCTAAACGATTCCGGCAAAGACAATAGCAGCGAGCATGAAAGACGCCGCTGGGAAGATGCGCTTGGAGTTGAAGATGAAGTCCGAGACTTCATTTTCGATTTACAGCGAGAAAGTCGTGCCGCTCGCGTTCGTGCTACAGACAAGCGCTCTACACGGCCCTCAGCACGATCGGAGGATGTCCCCCGTGAAAGAGCTGCGCCGCCCCCAGAGAGGCTGGAAAGCCCTGTTTCCACCTCGCGTGGTGGTACACCATCGTCTGCGGCTGGAGGAACATACTCGGCGTATAAGACCCCTGAGGAGCGTGCTGCCTTTATTAAGCAGCAGGCAGAGCAGCGCATGGCGGAACGGCTTGCTGCATTGGGCATCAAGACCCCATCTAAACCTGGAGAAACAGCCGCTCAGCGAGTGGAACGTGAGAGGGCTGAACGAGCTGCCAAACTGCGGCAGGCAGAAGAAGAAGACGCTCGACGAGAGGCTGAACGCCAGGCTCGTCTGGCCGAGGAGCAAGGAGTACCCCCTCCCATAATAGAAGAAAGTTCGGCAAAGAAGCCCCCTCCACCACCATCGAGGAAAGGAGTCAAGCCTGAAGCTCCGGATCACGTGGCAGCTAAAAAAGCAGAGGAAGATGCTGCTGCTACTGCTGCTGCTGCTGCTAAGGCAGCTAAAGAAGAGAGACTTTCGCGTGAGCATGAGCAACAACAACGGGAGACTGAACAAATGCAGTAAGTTGTATTTATCCAATCCTTCGAGATATAAGTGGCTAACGCTAGAGAAGGCAAAAAGTTCGCGTGGAGGAAGACGAGTTTGCAAGCGAGCAACAAGAGGCCGAAGCTCGCCTCAAAGCTCTGGAGGAACAGGTGAGACTTGGCAAATTACGAAAAGAGGAAGAAAAGAAGAGGAAGAAGGCCGCGCTAGCTGAAGCTAAGGAGAAGGAAGCCAAGCTTGCTGCTAGGCGTGCAGAAATTGAAGCTGCCAAGCAACGTGAACTTGAACTACAGCGCCAGCTTGAGGCTATGAACGAGGACAGCTCCTCATCCTCGGACGACGACGAGGCTCAGCAAGTTACACCACAAGCGTCTACTCCTACCCTCGGAGACAGTCAGGCAAATATCCAGGAGCTCGAGCGGAAAGCAAGCCCTCCGCCAGCAGAGGCTGTTTCTCCACCACCTGTTCCTACTGTCATCACATCGCCCCCGGCGGAGACCGAAAGCAAGAACCCATACTTTAAGATGATGTCCCATCCATCAGAAGCATCATCTCCTGCCGCGCCAAAGGAAGCAGCACCCACTGCGCCAGCTCCTCTGGCTACCTCGCAGGCCGATATATCTACAAACCCATTCCACCGAATGGCACAAGAGAACAAGCCTGTTGCTGCAACTACTACTCCGGCTCCTACTCAACCTTGGTCCCGTAAGAGAGCAGATTCCGACGATTGGGGCTCCAACAAGGATGAGGAGGAAGACTCTGATGACGATGACCGGCCTGGTGGTGGCAATGCTGCTCAGTTAGCTTCCATCCTGTTCGGAACAATGGCGCCGCCTCGACCTCTTTCAGCCGCTGGCAGAGACGACTCTCCATCTAGCCCAGCCCCCGCGAACAACAATGAGAGTCCATTGTCACCTCCGCCGCCAGCTGCACCAGCAGAAGCACCTTCTGCTGCTCCTCCTCCACCTCCCCCAATGCCCGGTGCCGAAGCACCGGGTGCTCCTCCGCCGCCGCCTCCGATGCCGTCTGCTGCCGCTGCTCCCCCTCCTCCACCAATGATGCCAGGCGGAGCACCACCTCCCCCGCCACCACCACCTCCAGGCGATGCTCCGGCCCCGCCTGAGGGCGGAGGCCGCCCTACAGGTTTCCTTGGAGAAATCCACGCTGGCAGGGCTCTTAAAAAGACGGTTACCAAAGACAAGAGTGTAGCTACTGTAGCTGGCCGCGTCTTGGATTGAACGGGTCAGTCTGCCCATAACATGAAAGGTTTCGCAATACCAAGTGAGCACGATTTTCAGATTGATGGTGGATTATTTCAACAGTTGGGGGTATGGTTGAGAGTTGAGTGGGAAAATGATAGCATTGTGCGTCTAGAATTTGATAGCCATGTTGCTTTCATGTAAACATTGCATACTCGACGATCAGCCATTATGTAGGACTATGTTTGTATCCGTTTATTAATCTATTTATTTATTAGCTGAATAATGCTGTGCTTTACTTTACTTTACTTTGATCTACCCGCTAGACCTGGTGAGAATTATATTTGGTCAGAGCCGGGACGGGGACGGGTTTGTTTTTATCAACCATTGCTGTCTCATGTCTACCTTGTCACGCCATTTCCCCAACAGTTTTCTATACTGATAACGGCTAGATGCTGAGGTTACCTACTTGGAATGGGCAAGCCAGACTTGAGCGCTTATGTTGCCCAATTGTTGTTGGTGAGGTGCACAGTGGAGGCGAACAGTGGCTGAACGGGCTGAACTAAGCGAAACCGGTGCAGGCGACCAGGTCAGGGAGCCAATAGCCATACGGTGCAATGATGTTATAGAAGAGTCTAGCAATAGGGATAATGAATATGAATGATGAGGTTGGCCGAATTAGACCATCATTCAAAATGCCGTTGCGGCGGGATTTGGGCTGTTATCGATTTCTCTCTTGTATACGATGAGTGGGTGCTCTCCATAAGACCTGCATGAATCGATATGTAGGATGACAGGAGGGTTAATTAAAGCGAAGCATAATAAGCAGACCAGAAGATGGAACCAAAGAACCCTTGTTGAAAGGATAGAAAGAGCAAGCAATACGGCTTGTACGGGTAATTCTTTTTTTTTTTTTTTTTTTTTTTTTTTGTATTTCTTGTTATTCTTTTTTTTCCTTTTCCTTCCTTTTACATGATGTAAAAAGGAGGATCTGGAGAAATTAAAGATATACGGTGTAGGGCCCAGTGGATTGGGGTTGGTTTGTTGGCGGTTTGCCACGTAGGATTTAGCAATTTCTGAGCCGAGAAAAGCCCTTGAAAGAAAAGGATGTGTCACTGGGGGGGATAATCCTTGGCCAGGCTGCGTTTAGTTTCAGTTTAAGTTCTCTGAACGAGAGAGAGAGTGAGTGAGTGAAGCAAAAGAAAATGGGGAACGCGATGCTTGTCTTGTCTTGTCTTGTCTTGTCTCGGACCAAAGTTTAGACCTTTTTTCAGGAACAGTGCATTGCATTTCTTAGCAAAGCATGGGGCAAGTAGTATTGCATCGGTTGATTTTATTTTATTTTATTTTATTTTATTTTAGTTCCAAGACTTCATTCCTAGGAAGTCAGTCTTGTAGGGGGGAGAGAGAAAAAGAAACCCACAATATTGTCGACTCACTCCATTTATTTTCACCTTTTGTGTTGTTCGCTACCAAGCTTCTGGAATGGGCCGTCCGCTCGTGAAGACGGTTGGATGCGCCAGGGCCTTTGCCTATGCTCAAACATATGTATGTATAGACAGACCTACATATTTGCTAATGAAGCATTTTTCGTTAGGTAGCAACTAACTGACGGACTAACTAACTAACTAAGAAACTAACTAGTAGAAGTGAAGATTTTTTAATAAGAAAAAAAGTATATTTTTTTTGTTAGCTAAATATCAGGTATGGTTTGACTAGATGGTAGGGTGCTAATAGCGCGTTTGGTCTTTGATGATACGATATAGAATGTAGTATTGACGGAAGCAACGGAGAGAGAGTGTGTGCGGTTAGAAAATCGTGACCTTGGCCCGCGTCATAGACAGGCTGGATCTACAAAGAGTCTAGTTAAATAGAGAGAGGGAAAGAGAGAGATATAGGGAGAAAAAGAAAATATAGCAGTTAATTAATGCATCCCGAGGTGTGAGCCGCCGCCGCACCGCTTCCATGATTGAGCCTGCGATAGTGTATGCATGTAGATGAGAATCTGTGTAATGCATGTACTCCATGGTGGAGGCCAAAGCTTGCATGGAGCTATGCAGGTAGGTACCTAGGTGCCTGGCAGTGCCCGCTTTTGCTGCCGCCTGATTGGTGGGAGACGCGTCGAAAGTAAACAACGTAGCAGACCTTGACGCGTCTCTGCGACGCGTCTCTGCCAGAAACCTCCATCTCGCAACCTTTCCGCCGGCCGCCAGTATCTGCACAACGTCACACGCTCGCTATCTATGTAGGTCTGTTGGGCTGCGACCGCACCCCCCCCTTTACGCCTTCACCTGGCCCAATCATCGTCGCGGCATCAGCCACTTCGCCCAAAAGTCAAGTCATCCGCTGGAATATCTGGTGCTCTGCCTGCAACGCCCGCGACCCCTCTGCTCCACTGGACGGGGACCACTTTCTCTCACATGCCTTTCCCGGCTGGGGCACGCAGGGCAAATCAAGACCGGGGGGCCGATCGAGTTTTGGCGGAGAGAGAGAGAGCCAAGAATAGGTAGCTTGCGTGTATCGCCGAGACCCCATAGCGGTGGCCTTGGTCCTGGCCTTTTTTACTCCAGGCATTTAAGGCAGGTTTTTTGATTGACAGGCTGGAGGGCAAACAAAAAAGGGCCAAGCGGTCTGCCATCCCTTGCGTTGCATCAGCTGAAAGAAGGGGGGGCCCCAGAGTAAGAAGAGGAGAACAAACAACCGCACGCGCCTTGATCTATCTATCTATCTATCTATCTATCTATGTACATGCAAGGAAAACGCCAGCAAGATTCAGAAAACCAAAGTAATCAGAGACGACACCGCGGTGGCACTTAAAGAGTTCGAATAGAGACTAGGTATATCCGGCCCAAAAAAAACCCTCTCTCGCCTGTCTGTGGCTGGCTGCCAATTTGCAGCCAGATCCCAGATCGAACCGAGTTCAGAAACAACTAGGTCGCACTAATGAAAAAGAGCATGAACAACTAAAACGCTTGTACTCCTGTACCTAGAGGCACTACCTACTGCGAAATCTTGTTCTCAAGCGCCGCTCAAGCTTTCATGCTAATAAATAGGTGGTAGGATTGGGCTGATAAGTAAACGCCAATTACGGGAGAAAGTCTCGACGATCAATACCACCGGGGTTTTTTTTTTTCCTTCCTTGTCTTCCTAAGCCGGAAGGAGTGAGAAAAGTACGAACGACGGTGGCTTTGTGCTAAAGTTTGCTGGTGGTTCGTCGTTCGTTCGTTCGTCCGTTCATATAGGCATACATGCATTCGAGAGAGAGAGGAGGATCACGGCATCACCCTCTCCACTTTGCTCAACGCCCGGCTGCATCAGATCTCGTCCGTGGTTGCGCATCAGAAAACGACTAAGCACGTCTTCCTTGCAGAAGCTCACTCCGTATATATCCAGGCTCGTGCATATATCCATACAAAGAGAGGGCGCCGCGCTCATAGGAACAGACAGAGACGTTTGTGAATTTGATATCTCGGCGGCTCTCTCGTTCCATTCAGCAGCCATCGTTTGCTGGCATCGTCATTATCATCACCACCAACAAACTGCATGCATGCCACACTCACTGCACCGCAGGCAGCAACATCGTATCTACTGTATCAGACCAGCAAGCACATGCAATTGGTCACATCAGAGGCGAGAGAGAGGGTGAAAGAGGGTGAAAGAGAGACACTGCATACGGACGGACACCATCCATACAGTGCATACAGGCAGTAGGCGCTCCGCTCTGGCACAGCCCAGTCGAACCATCCCATCCATCCATCCTCTCCCGTCCGTCGATCGATCCAGTCGTGCATTCCCAAACGCCCCCGCTCCCTTGTTCTCGACGCGACTCGTCAAACACCGCGACGTTCGAATCCAATCCACCAGAGTCAATCAATATCTCGGCGGCTCTGGTGTCTGGTGTCTGGTGTCTGGTGTCTGGTGTCTGGCGTCTGGCTGGCTGGCTGGCTGGCTGGCTGGCTCTACCAACCCGTATCGTGCTAGTTCCAGGCTGGAGAAAGGCGGTTTCTGCACGCCGCAGACGACTGGCCGATCCTGGTCGCTCGTGTCAGCCCAGACGGCTTCCCATCCAATCCCTGGATCGCGGACTTCCCCCCTGGTCGACGCTCCACCCGGCCTGTTCCAAGGTGCAAAGGCCTAGTTAACGCTCGCTCGCTCGTTCGCTGGGTTGGCCTGCGCTCAACCAAGTCTTGTCCTGCCTGCCCTTGGCCCTTGGCTGAATCAAAGGCCCATCAATCTATCCATTTTCTATTCCAACCCGCCCTGCCCACCAAAAGACTGCCGACTCTCCCTTCCCGTCATACTACCTTTGGCCGTCTCCCCCTCCTTCCGCTTTGCTTCTTACAACTCACCATCACCACCATCACCATCACCATCACCATCACCATCACCACCGCGACTCTCTCTTGCTCACGCACAAACGCACGCCTTTCTCACGACCGAACTTGCCCTACTTCTCTCTTCCTTTCCACGTCGTCCGGGGTTTTGCTTCCCTGTTTTTTCAACTAAAAAGATACACTCGCCATCATCATTCCCGACGCGGTTTTTCAGCTATCAGAATCGTCCGAGCGGGTCCGAGCTGGCTCTCATTCATCTCAACGCCAGCAAAAAGTAAAAGTCTAGTCAGGGTCGCGACTCGAAGCCCTGCATCACCGCCCCACAGCCGCTTCAAAGTGCACACTACGGACTTCAGCGAGGTGAGCCCAGTCATTTCGTCGACTATTCTTTAATCTCTTCTGGTCCATTATCACAGTTTTCCCCTCCCCTCTTCCAGCGAAAACCTGCCTTGATGAAGCCTTGCGATGTCCCTGGCCTCCCCCTGTCACGACCTCGCGTCCTCTCAACCAACTCCAACTGACTGGCGTGTGTAGAGAGCCACACCCTTTTTCAACCTTGCTTCGCAGCCAAGCGCTCGTCTAGCAGCTTGGTCTGGTCAAAATGACCAAGTCAACGCGTTTTCCCGGCTCCAGCGAGCCTCTGCAGATTTTCCAGGACGACATGTTCGAGAACAGCGCCCCTATGACGAGTCACGCGCCCATGCCCAACGTAACGAAGCCTCCCCGACGACCCCTAAGCAGCTCCGACACCAACGTCATTCTCAACCCGCCCTCCTTTTCCAGCGCGACCCATTCACCGTACAAGGCCAAATCCTCATCACCCCGATCACCATTAAAAGCATCACAAGCCAACAAGTTAGCCGCCGTATCGATGGCTCCTCCAACCGGCAAGGCGTCCGTCACAGATTCGCTGCTGAAGAGGCCACCGCTATCAAAGTTCAAGACCGGTTCACAAAAGCCGGATATGAACTTGAGCTTTGGCAAGGAGAATGTTCACCCGCAAATCTTTCCAGCACCACCTACGATTGACCTGTCCGTCGAGCAGTATTACCAGAAGCCCAACGGAAAACGAGGGTTAATGGAAGCGGCACCAATCAAGGATTCGAGACCGGCCAAGAAGACAAAGGCCGAAGGAAGCGACGAATTAGAACTGCCACCTCACGACTCTTTTCCTGCCATCCTTGATGATGGCCAGAAACCACCTCACAGCTACGCGCAGCTCATCGGAATGGCTATTCTTCGATCCCCCATGCGACGACTCACTCTCGCCCAGATCTACAAGTGGATCAGCGACAATTACTCCTTCTACAACCCCAACGACGCTGGATGGCAGAACAGCATTCGACACAATCTAAGCCTTCACAAAAACTTCATCAAGGTTGAGCGTCCCAAGGACGATCCTGGCAAGGGGAACTACTGGGCTATTGAGACCGGAACTGAGTTACAGTTCCTTAAGGAGAAGCCGACTCGCAAGTCCGTCTCAACTGCCGAGAACCTACCCGTCATGTCAACCCGTCTGGAACCATCACGGCCCAATCACTCTCTCATGCCCGAGTCTACTCTCCCTCCGCCTGCTCCTATTCACCACGCTCTTTCGAACCTGCCCCCGTTGCCTACGTCACAAGCCACTCTGTCCATGCCTCTGGAGCCTTCATCTGACGCCACAATCCTTGTATCGGATAACGCTGCGGCTGAGGATGGCGGTGACAAGGGTCCTGAAAATGAGCTACCACCAGATTCATCACTCTACTCACCTTTGCCTGCCGCCTTGCACTCATCACCGCCAATCTCCCGACACGAGCAACGAAACGGCACTCCACCACCGATGAACCGTAACCCTACTTCTTCAGTCACTCGATCCCATAAGCGGAAATTTGCATCCATGGATGATAGTGGCTACATCTCCTCGCTAGAGTCCTCCGCCATGCGACCGAATCCCAAAGCTATGCTTCTCACATCCGAAGCCGACCGACCCCGAATCAAGCGTGGACGTGCCGAAGAGGAGATTGCACGGCTAAGGGGCTCCTCACCCTTCAGTCCTACAAAATCTCGCTCCTTCTCAGCCTACGGTCCCATCTCTTCATCACCATTCCGACAGGCCCATGAGAATCAGATGCTCCCCCCTCTTACTCCGATTGTAAAGATGAAACCCCCTGTTCGGCCACCGCCTTCGGCTTCGCCCAACACCAACCTGCGGATTCATCGTGACAAGGTTCGACATATGCTGCAGTCACCTTTGCGGAGAGTGACGGGTGTGGGTGAGGATAATTTACCTTGGAGCCCGGCTTTCCACCTAGACGAGACCATCTACAGCTTTGATGATCTAGGAACAAATGCCCCCGACTTTGACATCTTCCAGGACTTACCTATCGATGAAGAGAATGTATTTGATAGCATAGGCTCAGTCGATGCTGGCTCACCAATTAAGCGCTCTGTTAAACGGGCCCGTCTGGATCGGTCGGTATCCACGTCTGCCTTGGGCGACCTTCCTAACCCTACAGCCAAGCGCGCCATCACATCAGCTGCTTTCCTGAAGGCGCCAGACACTCCGTCTCAATTTCTGGAAACACCTAGCAAAGTATTTGAAGGTCTTAGCTCTCCATCTAAACTTTTCCAGCAATCACCCATCAGGGGTGGCTCGCCCAGCAAGTTTACACCTCTGCTAGAACTGCCTGGTGATGGTGACTGGCCATCCCTGGTGATTGACACTGCCGATTTCGTTTCAGGCACCGGCACTGATGTGTCTGACTTTACTGGTCTCGATATTCTTCAAGGATTCGAGAGAATTGGCTCTGGGTCACAACCTTCCAAGAGCTCCAATAGAGGCAGCAAGCCAGCTTTTGGTCGAAGCTATTCTACTGCTTTCTAAGCTCAACAACAAAAGACGCTGAAGAGGAAACAAACAGGAAGAATTCTTATGAGTTCCTATGATATTACGATTTCATGATGCTTGGAGAAGGCGAGAGAACGAATCAGAGTATTAAAAAAAAACCCCAGAAGTTCAAGTATTTCGCCCGAGTCGAACTTTATTCACATGAAGTATGGGTGACGGTGTCTATCGTCTTGGTAACTGGAAATGGTGTTGGATTGATTAGAATATGTGGGGGACAAGGCCCTGTCTGCTGTCCACCCCCGTTGGCTTCGCGGCTGGTTTCTAACGGGTAATGATGATTCTGAGTACATATGTTAGCTGACCTTGTTTTTCTACTATTCACTGCATTGGGATAATTAGTTATTCTTTTTTTTTTCATTATTGCTGTTAGCTTAGCACGGAACTGCTTGGACTTTTTGGCTTGTTTTAGCAGCTGCTTTTTTTGCGTTTTTTTTTTTTTTTTCAACGCGTTTGTTTGGATGACTGGAGTCTGGATTCACATGCACGAATGGAACTAGTATAAGGGCTTTAGCAAAGGTGAAGAGGAGCTTTGTTCATGTTTTGAGCTTTTTATTGTATCAAGGGATAAGGCATGCAGGGAGGGACTGCCCTATGGGCTCACATATGCGAACGGGTTTGCGTGCTTTGATATTGAATTTGAGAATAAAGTATTGTACTGGATGATTACGCCATCTATCCATCTATCCGTCTGTCTGTCTGTCTGTCCTTCGTCTTGTGATGTTGATGTTGGTGTTGAGGTCCTTCTTCTTCTCCGCCTTGAATCTCTTTGTCCGACTATATGTTGATCTTTCATGGCTCTTGCTGTGCCTAACACCAAGACCCAAGTCGGCATGACGTTTTAAAAGGCCCATTCAGATTCTTTCAGAGTGTGTGAACCGGGGGGTATCTATCCTTATAATTCCTTCACTGGGCCGTGATCTTCTCTCTGTGTCTCTCCTCCACACCTACACCAAACGCCATGAACGCATATATATATAAATACATGGCGGCTATTATGAGGCCGTCTAATCCAGCCTAGTCCAAAAATGAAATTCGAAATAAATGAAAAAAGCCCTCTCCAGATTCGTTGCCTTTCATAGAGAAAACAAAGAAAGGGGGGTAAACTGGCGTCATAGTTCCTTCGTTTCTTAGTAGATGCGCATGCGTGACGCCCAGCCAGTTTCCTTGGGCTCGATGTTGATCTTGTAAGGGAAGGGGTTACCGCCCTGAGTGGTGATGGGGGGGATGTGGTCTTTGTGGGTGTTGACGAAGGTGACGATCTTCATGGTCGTGGTGAGGAGTGTTTGCTCCATGGCTCGACGGACTTTGGCTCGTTCTAGATTACCATGTTAGTAGGACATATAAGAGTTGTGTAATAAGGAAGAGGGCTCAAGTTGAACGTACCACTCTCAGTCCTCGGCTCAGCAACAGTAACCTTGATAGTCCAAGTCTCCCAGCAAACCTCCTCATCACCCCTCGTAAGCCAGGCTTTGCGGCGCCGCCTCTCAAAGAACTGGACGGTAATCTGGCCTCTACCGCCGCTGCCTCCGTCTGCTGCGCCAGCACCGCCGACTTTGTCTCTCCCTAGGGCGGTTGGTGCGCCGTTCCCCTGGGTGGTGGATGAGCGCTCAGCGTCGAGTTGTCGCTCGAGGGCGTAGGCGCGCTGCTCAATCATGGTTTCGAGCTCGTCGTCGCCGACGTAGGGGAGGGTGACGTCAAGGACTTCATGGGTTCGGGGGGTGAGTGCTGGGAAGAAGCGGTTGAAGAAGATGGTATGTAAGATGCCTATTGTTTGGTAGAGTCAGTAAGGGAAGGTTCGTGGAGGGTAATGTGTGTCAAAGAAGCAAGGCTAAGGAACTGGGAAGTCTTTTTGGTTTTCGACCACATGGATATATATATATTTACCTTTGACAACGTCGCGGACAGATCGGGGGTCTGTAAAGACGTCCAGGATGAACTCCGGGGGCTTTTGCTGATCCATTTCTTTAGGTGAGGGTGTTCCGGCCGGTGGGCCTCGCCGTCACAGGCTCACAAGGATAGGTAAAG
Source organism: Sphaerostilbella broomeana (assembly GCA_930272545.1). Taxonomy (NCBI): domain Eukaryota; kingdom Fungi; phylum Ascomycota; class Sordariomycetes; order Hypocreales; family Hypocreaceae; genus Sphaerostilbella; species Sphaerostilbella broomeana. The sequence continues at coordinate 207,987 of CAKNET010000027.1, forward strand.
ATTTTTTTTTTTTTTGGCTCTGGCTTCCTTTTCCTCTTCCCCCGTTCGACTGATTGCGACAAGCGTAGGTGCAGCGACAGAGAGAATAAATCAGCTGTGGGCTATCCTAAAGGCCGGGAAAAGAAGAGCATCGCTAGTTTAGTAGTGCAAGCGCAAGTTGTAGACTTCTGGCCAGAGTAGGTTCAAGGTTCAAGTCGAGTGGTAAGTCAGTCACTCGGTCAGTCAGCTGTTGTTGGAGAGTGTCACCAGACTGGGTCTCCCAGGGTTGTGAAGCTCCGACGCCGTAGTCGCAGCGTCTGGAATCGAGAAGAGGTTAGAAGAGCTAGAGTCATTGGCCGCAGCTCGTCTATGGCTGCGAATGGAAATGAAGGATACCAAAATAAAGGGCAACCATCCACCATATGGAAAATGGAGCTTCAATTGCGCTGGAGATGAATGAGGGAGTGTGGGGGGGAGGGGGGAGGTGGGGAGGGGCTCACAGATGAGAGTGTGTGTGTGTGTGTAAGTCACTCGGTTGGTTCAGCTCTTTGTTGATCATGGCAGCGGCGGCAGGCTCACGTCACTGTCACTGGAGGGGGGGCGGGGGGGTTCTGCAGGCCATAGTGCTGGAGCCTCTAGAGGTATGGATATGGATGCCTGTAGTGTCTGTAGGTACGGAATAGTTCGGCAGCGATAAGCGATACATGATCAAAAAGGCGGCTGACCTCGGCGATGAGGCTGTGAGTAGTGCGTGTGGGTGGGCTGTCCAGGTGCTGAGTCGCCCCATTCCAGGGCACTGAGAGTGGGATGAACTGTGCTGTGAAGCCCGCTGAATGGCCACCCACTGTAAGATGGGTGTTCTAGCGCTGTGGCCAGTGTGCTGTGGCATTCAATATGATGATGCATCAGAGCATTGGAGGCAAGGCAGCGCCTTTTAGTGTCGTGTGTGGCTGGTGCTGGTGCTGGTGCTGGAGAGAAAAGGTACATCACCACATGTACCTCCGGAAGAATCAGGTCTCTACAGTATGTGCGGCTGCCATCCGTGGTAATGCCGAGACAAACACTGCAAATTCCCTGCCCCGTGGGTGGCGCTACTACGCAGAACCGAGGCATCCCTACCCTACCTGAGGTACTCCAAAGAGCAACCAAGGGCAGTTTGGCACTTCGAACGCCTCCTACCAGCATCGCGACCCGTAAGCAAGCACAGAGCAACCAACTGATCTCACATGTTCTATCCTATCCAGACCGCCGCCTCCTATTCAACGTCATCGCCTGCCCACTGAGCGGAAGGGGCCTTTTTGTTTTATTTTTATCAACATTCATCTTCATGGGATTCATTTCTCAATCCATGCCCTTGTTGACCTGACCCTCAGGTACCCGCGCTGCCCAACATGTTCTCGTCGGTCCGGCGCTGGATGCGTCAGAACCGAACGCCAATTGCTGTTGGCGTCGGCATCATTGGGGCTGGCTACGTTGTCACGCAATATGTCGTCTCCAAGATTAACGATGCTCGCGAGCGCATGAGTAGCGACCGCATTGCCAAAGAAAAGTATGTCTTGTCCTTCTTTTCTTTTGTTTTTGGCTTTCCCTCGGCATCATGAACCCCCTTCCATGTCTAACGCGATTTTGCCCCTATATAGCTTGCGCCGTCGATTCGAGCAGAACCAAGAAGATTGCACATTTACCGTCCTGGCGCTCCTGCCTACTGCGACTGCCAACGTTGTCAACGTCCTGAATACCGAGCAGATCACCTATGAGATCCAGCAGATCAAGAGTGCCGCGAGGAGCATCAAGAGCGGCGAATCCGCCAGCCCCCCAAGCATCGCCGACACCACCCTCACAGAGGAAGACGGTAAGAGCATCGTCAGTGTGCCAGGCGAAGGCCCAGCCCAGGTTTCACCCGCAACCCCATTCAATGCTGCGTCAGATGGTAGTCAGCAGGATGGTGGTTCACAAGCGAAACCACGAAAGACCAAGAGGCAGTTGTGGGATGACTTGACCATCAGCGGTACGTGTTCCCTCCCTACAGCCGTCCACGGCTAGGCTCTCTCTCTCTCTCTCTGACATGGTTTTGGAAAATATACAGCTGTTACAAGATCGTTCACACTGCTTTACACTCTCGCTCTTCTTACCCTGTTTACCCGAGTCCAGCTTAACCTCCTCGGCCGACGCAGTTACCTCTCTAGCGTTGTCGCGCTGGCCACCGGAGCTCAGCAGGCAACTATCAGCCTTGAGAACAACGACGATGACAACACCGAGCAGACATATGGCAGCGATTTCGACACGAACCGCAAGTATCTCACCTTCAGCTGGTGGCTCCTGAACAAAGGCTGGGTCGATGTCATGAACCGCGTCGAGAGCGCAGTACGCACCGTATTCGGCAGCTTGAGTCCCCGTGATCTGGTGACCTTTGATCGATTTTCCGACTTAACCATGGAGGTGAGGAAGCTGGTCGAGGGCGCTACTCCCGAGGAGCGTAGGCGCTCAGATTGGTTGAAATTCCTCCTGCCCCCCGCAGACAGGGAGGACGAGGTCATCCGCGAATCTGGGATCTTGGAGGACAACAGCCCAGCACCCGAAAATGACTCTCAGCCATCACCAGCGGCACTGCGCCGACTGCTTGATGAGACGGCCGATCTCATCGAGTCCCCATCCTTCTCGCACGTCCTAACCCTCATTCTCGACTCAGGCTTCTCTTTCTTGGTGGACACGAAGCTTGCGACCGAGGCCTTCGAAATCCCCTTGGATGAGATCCCCTCTGCATCACTTGCGGCCACGAACCTCAAGCGCACCAGGGCCATCTTGTTGCCCAAGATCCTATCCGTCCTGACACGGCAGGCCCATGCCATTGGCAATGGAGTGCCCAATGAATATCTCCAAGACATGGAGAGCGTGCGGGACCTCGAGGCCTTCTCTGCAGTTGTGTACTCGAGCAACTGGGAAAACGAGATCAGGGACGATGGACTCATGGCAAGTGCAGTGTATGTGAAATCCGAAGACGCTCAGCCCCGGTCTGTGGAGGAGAGCGTGGTCCTTGTTGATCGGGAGCCCGGGTTTGAAAGTGCTTGGGAACGAGCGATGGAAACAACCCCTTGAGGAGACAAACTTGTATTAGTAGTAGCCGCATGCAATTGTATAAAAATCATGAGAGGGTCTACGGCGTTTAGATGATCATGCTTCTATTTTGTCAATCTCACTGTGTGCCACCACACCCTGTGGCACCGAGGATGAATGATTTATTTTTAAGAGAGCTTCGCGCATTGTCGATTAGTGTAGACACTTCCCAGCGGTATCTAGTGATGTTCTGCCTGTGACTCAAGTGCTTGCCAGCTGAGATAGACTCTGACAGCGCTGAGCATTTCTCCCACGTCCGAGCCTCGCCGTGTGTGCTCCTCGGGTGGAATGATGCTGACTTGATGTGGTGGTGGTTGTGCGCTCCAGCTATCGTCTGTCTACCTCTCGATTACCAAATCCAAAGTCGTGCCGCACCAGAGAGCCTCCCCTGGTAGCATCCCAACTTGGCGGAGCAGCGGCATCGATAGAGTCGTGTGCCCTTGGTAACGAGACAGGTTCATCCATTCTTCAGACGAGGAGTTCCATCGTACGTGCCGCGCAGCCGTTGAGGATGGAGGATGTCCCTGCCACTCCATAGCTCTCACTATCTAATGGGGGCGGGGGAACCCTTCTTTTGTTTGTACGCAAAGTCGAATCTTCACATCAGACCCCGTATGAACTGGTCCAGTCCCAGCTCAAAGAGCTCATTCTTAACGCCCTCGCCGCCTTTATGCTCGACCGGTGCCAAGGGGTTCTTCACCACTGCGACAATGAGATTCGAGATTAGTTTTGTGGAATATACCAAAGAAAGGGGACGGAACGAATTCCACTCACCATACTCAACCCACAAGTTAATATAAATCTGATGCAGCACGTTCCGCATGCTGGCCGACGCCGTGTCCGTCATGAGGACAAACCGCAAGTTGGCGGGCGTCTCGTAAAAATGGAGCTTATACTGCCCCGTACGATAGCTGATGAAGGCGTCGTCGTCGCCGCCGAGCTTGCGGACCATGTTGCGCAGGGAGAAGACCGTTCCGAAGACGAGCTTGGCGTTGTCGGAGGATAGGGAGGGGGATACGGCGGCTGGGGGGGCGGAGAGCGGAGCGCCGCTGCCTCGGGGGCCGGGGATCCATGATTTGAGGAAGATGCATTCGGCTGTGGTGTGGTGGTGAAGTGTTAGGATGAGAGGGTTGGTGGTTTTTTTTTTTTTGCTTTCTCTCGTTCTCAAGTCGTGGATGTAGGGGAGTGGTGGTGGTGGTGGTGGACTTACTATGGCGGTCGAAGATGTGGAATGAGTAGACGACCATGGTGACAGGCTGTTTGTTCTCCGCGAGGGGGGGGATTCCCAGGCGATTGCGGTTCAGGGCTCAAGCTGGCGACCAATCTAGATTTCGGGACTGCCACGCGACGAGTTAACGAGTCTGGTAGAGGAGTGCGCTATCGTGTCGTGATTATCAACTTGGCGAGCGAGCCCTCTATCTATCGCATCAACCACCGAGGTTGGTAGGCGGTGGCGGTTGTCAGGAGACAATCAGCTACCTACCTAGGTACCTATTACCTGCCCAACTGCCTAAGGACATATTAGCCAGCCCGCCTTATCTAATCCATTCAACAAAGCAACGGTCCCCTGTGGCGGGGCAAAAACGGCGGCTCCCTTCTGTAACGAACAAACTGGAGCCGCAATAATAATAACTCCCCAGATTGATTGATGGACGCTTGCAGCACTGCCAGTCCAAGAGATCCACTCGAAGACCTGGCAACTGGAAACCACATTAATCGCCAGCAAACATTTCCTGCCCTACGAGGCTGAACTATTCCAGCTTTTGCCCCTTTCCGCCACTTTCAACGTGTGGCAGTGCACCCCCAATCTAAACTAAACCTGGAGTCGAATTGACCTGGACAAGGCACTGATTGACTAAACGTTGAAAGTTTGAAGTTCCCTGAAAGTAGGTAAAGCAGGCGGTCTGTGGGCACACCATTCAATCTCCGTTTCAGCGACCTTGTTAGTGGTGTTTTTTTTTCTGCCCCGCCAGGCAACGATGGATGCTATAGATTTTACATCTGGTCTAATAATTATTGCGTTACCCCTCCAATATTTAGCTGGAACACTCCCGTCTCTCTTTTCAGCCTCATCTTATATGTACTGTGATAGACTCAGCTGAACGAGCCTGTCTCTGATAAACCCAACGAGTGGCAGTTGGCTCACACACACACACACACACACATATATATATATATCTGCTAAAACCTCTTGTTCTTGTTCTTGTTCTTCTTCTTCTTCTTCTTCTTCTTCTTCTTCTTCTTCTTCTTCTTCTTCAAAATCCCCCGGCATGGAGACTCCCCCACAGTCACCGTCTGGCGCCAAGTCAGCTCCGCCGCGTGTACAGTCTCCTAGACTTACACTAAACGACCAAGATGATGTAGGCAAAGATGACACCCGGCCATCTCTAGCTTCCGCAGTGTGAGTCCCATATGCATACAATATATTCCCCCCCCCCCCTGGGCGAAGAAGCAAGCATACTTGTCTCATTCATCTTTCAGAACACTTTTCCTATAAATACCAGTCACTGATGCTTCAAACACTCTCCCTTAGGTCTGAGCCTACTCCTACTCATTTACCCGGCTTTGCAAGTCCCATCAGACAGCATCGACGCACCCCAAGCGCTCATCGCGAAGTCAAGGTTGGCGGTTTCCCAGAGCCAGAATAGCCCTTCAGCCAAGACCATGTACCAAAATGAATAAAGTATAACTGATTTTCAATTTTTTTTTTTCTTCAACAGGAGACATTGGACGCACATGTGGAGTTCACAAACAACGAGTCTGATGGTCGAACGCATCACAGAATAAACCAGTACGTCATCCAAGATGAGATCGGGCGTGGCTCCTACGGGGCTGTCCACCTTGCCACCGATCAGTTTGGCAATGAGTTTGTGAGTCTTCCCATCATCCACCAACTCCGAACACATGTTAGTTGTGCCGGCTAACCTAACCGTGCAGGCTGTTAAAGAATTCTCCAAAGTGCGTCTTCGGAGACGGGCTCAGTCTTTGGCAATGCGACAAGGCCCGGTGGGACCCCCAGGGCGATTCGTTGGTAGGACACGTACTTCGCTCAATGGATTGCGGGACAGGGAGAAGAGTGACGCCCTGTTCTACATCAGGGAGGAGATTGCCATCATGAAGAAGCTCAACCATCCCAATCTGGCTCAGCTAATTGAAGTGCTCGACGATCCTGATGAGGATTCCCTATACATAGTCATGGAGATGTGTAAAAAGGGAGTCATTATGAAGGTTGAGCTGGGGGAAAAGGCAGTTCCATACAGCGAAGAAGAGTGCCGCTTTTGGTTCCGAGATTTGATATTGGGCATCGAATATTGTAAGTTACTTCGTCAAATGGCTCTTTTTTCTTTTTCAAAAGTTGATGCCCATGAACAATAGCTGACCCCAAGCAGTACATGCTCAAGGAGTCATACACCGTGATATCAAGCCAGATAACCTTCTGCTATCAGAGGATGACGTTCTCAAGGTTGTCGACTTTGGCGTCTCTGAGATGTTTGAGAAACCAAACGATATGAGAACAGCCAAGTCCGCCGGATCGCCTGCCTTCCTTCCCCCCGAATTGTGCGGCAAGCACAACGAAGTTTCAGGCACGGCAGCTGATATCTGGTCCATGGGCGTCACTCTGTATTGTCTCAAATATGGTAAAATCCCCTTCAATAGAGAGGTGATGCTTGAGATATATGAAGCCATCAAGACGGAGGAGCCACAGATCTCAGATGATGAAAACCCATCATTTGTTGATCTCATGAGGAAGATATTAGACAAGAACCCAGAATCTCGAATCACAATGGCGGAGTTGCGAGTGAGTTTTTTTTTTTTTTTAAATGCTTCTTTGTTCAATTCTGAGAGGCGTCACTTCTAACGTTCATCATGTTTCAGGAGCATCCCTGGGTGACGAAAGAGGGCACCGACCCGTTGCTTTCAGCCGAGGAAAACTGTGCCCATCTTGTCGAGCTCCCAAACGAGTTAGAGCTTGCCCGTGCCTTCACACGGAAAATGAACCATCTTCTATGTGTCATGAAGGCGATACATCGATTCCGATCATCGCTGGCTCGTCGTCGCAAAAATACTGACATTCAGCCCGTATCAAAGGGTGAAGCCCTGGCAACTGAGAACAACAATCCCTCCCAGGAGAATGCATCCGTTGCCGAGATTGTGTCGCTCATCGCTCAACGCAAAACTCTACTTGCTTCGAGAGAAGACGGAGATGCTTCCAAGGGCCATGAACACGACTTGACTGATCAGGAGCCTCTATATTTAGGCATTGGAACGGGTTCGAGGGATGCCTTTGCCGCGGATGAGACAACACCCGATATCGTGTCCGACTCCCCCACAGCCGTGGACTTTGATGTATACGACCGGGCGTACGAGGAAGCCATCAATCAACGAATCAAGCCGAACCAGTCCAAGTCTCACAAGAACCCCGTCATGTACCTGACAAGGTTTGTCAAGGAAAAAGAATACTTCAAGAAGCTAGATAAGGCAGTGGTCGAGGCCATGGGCTCACCACCCCTCTCACAGCAAGAAGACAACTCTAGCCGGAAAACCCTTCTAAGTGCTTTACCGTTGACATCGGAGAGTAAGTTGGCCGATCTTGTGTCGAAGGTGGGAGTCTCAGATAAGCCCGCAGGCGAAGATGAAAAGTTCTAGAACTCAGCGACTTCGGCCACATGCCTTATTCCACCAAGGTAGATGTCGCCTTTTGTTGTCTCGAGGGCCCTGTTTAAACTTGAGTCAAAAAGTAAGGGGCTCGGCACACCCCGATAAACTAAGACAAAATATGATACCAGATATTTCCTTCTCCCCCTTGTCGATGCAGGGTGCAAATCACTTAACGTGTGTCTTCCGATAACGCGCATACCTTTAAAGTGGTGTCGAGATTCTTCCAGGTTTTACTTTGGCAGTTTGCCAGTAGAACAAGCTTCTTCGCCCCAAGCGTATGGCTTTCAGTCTCATCGTATGAATATAAAAGAGAAAGGGCTCACTCCCAGTTTCACTCAACATGTTCCTACTATAATGTTTGAAACAGTCAGTCGGTGAGGTTCCCAGGTGGCGTGGAGAAAGTTATTACCGTTTGTCATGATTCCTGTTCAATAAGATCAACGTAGATGTTGCTATAGAAAGATGACGCTAGGCACAATTGATTCGTGACGAACCAGCTTGATGGTAGGGGGGAAATAGAATTACAAAGCCACTGTCTCTGAATAGGATCCGATGTGCAGCCAAGCCAAGGGCAGGCTTCCGTGCATGTTCTACGGCAATATAGTTTTTTTGAGACAGATTATTTTCCGGCGAACTGTCTCCTGCCCCTAATGTTTGTTAAGTGAAACCACACCACGGCTATATCCAGTGCTATAAATGGCATGGCACTTTTTAACGAATGAAACATACATTCTAGATTCTAATCAAATTTGGAAGAGATTTCCAAAAATAGGGTCCATGTGTTCCAGAATCGAGCATCTAGCATTAGTCTCTGGGCGCAATCCATACTTTCTCCTTCGTAAAAGGGGTGAATTTTCACTAAGTCCCAGGCTATCCCTTTGATCGTGATTGCTATGGTGGTAACACCAGATCCAGAACGAGCCACTTGAGATTAAGACAACAGAATCAGGGAACGGGATGGGCTTTTTCGAGACTCTGGCATGGAACACGGCGGTTGCTACATCCACTTAGAGGTAAGAGAAAAGGCAAGGGTATGTAGATTTCGAGAGATGTGGGCAATTCTCTATAGGTAGCACTCAGGGGTCTGGCGTGAGTTTGGAGACCATCTTAGATCAAGGTGTCGAAGGGTTCTACGTAAGAGCACCTGACCAGCGACATGTATGGACATAGAAATTTGCCACAGACAAGAAATGCACGCAATTTGACCAAAACGTGAGCTGCCGCCTCACTATAAATCTTCCACCTAGACACGGCCGCGTAGATCTGCCGTACAGTAGCGTGACATGACTCTCCTCATACATTTGTTGCGGAGAAGGGATAGCGTACGTGGGGAAGTTGAACTGACTGCGGAGGGGCAGCATTTGAAGATAGCACACTTCTCAGGCGGACGGTTGCTAGCCTAGTCTCATAATCTATTTGACGTGGCGGATTCGCGGGCAAAATAGTACATAAACAGTGCTGGGCACATGATGGGATATATGTTCTATGAGATCATGAAATATGCTTCGGGACAAGCGTCTTAGTCTTCGTTTCCGGTGGACCCAAGGTCAAAGGAGCAGCGATCAACTGGTTGGGGCACGGCCATGAGTATGGAGGTAAGACGGCAGAAACTTAGTGCACTTGCAGCCCGATTGCTTTGCTGCTGAGCAAACTCGACCGGGATGATTCGGCTGTGGTTCGATGCCTTCGTAGTCCTTCGATGCCATATGCCGATGACTTCATAATATTTGGGGGCTATTGTAATCCAAGTGAGAGAGAAACAGAATGGGCTGACGGTTTGGGGTAAAGTCTGCTTCCGATTGGACCGAACTGGTGCATGAATTGCTGATGTCCTTGAGACAGAAATGCCGCACTCCTCTTTTCAAATACATGTCAAAGTAGGTATTGTTGCCATGTACATACGATCTAGCGTTATAGCGTGTCCTTGCTATGTGGTGTTTTCTTCCAACAGATCAGCAGTCTTATTCTGACGGACCGACAAAGCATCCCTCTCATACCTGACTCCAGACTGTTGAGATTCGTGCACTGCCGACATGTTCAAAGATGACAAACTTTAGAGTCCTTCAATAACACTACAGGGACGCATCCAACCTGGCGCGTATAGGAAGGTATGAGTATATACGTGTAGGCGTCTATGTAGCACGGAGCTTTATTAAGATACGGTGACCAGTCAAACGACAATCAAACGGGAGGCCTTTGACGCTAGATGTCTACCTTAGGTAGGTACCCACAGGCATTATAGCCAATTTCCAAAGTCTTGTACCTGGTATTCACAAAGACTTTGCAGTGGGTTCACGAGCGAGTGATTGTATGTCTGTCTTGCTGCGCCTGGCATGTATTGGAGAACCTGCGCCACATCAACCACGGAAAAGCATGTGGCCAATCTGACGGGTATTGCTCTAGCCGGCCCCCTTGTTAGCCAATATCAACATCTCGGGGTACACGTAGACTAGTGAAAATGGCAAAGATTGATTAGAAGGCGCAATTATTACCTTTTTTTAAGGGTCCTTGCTAGCATCTTGCTGCCGCAGCTTGCAACACGAACCATCCAGTCGCATAGAAGCCATCAGGCGTGCGCCAGGCGATGCAGCAGCCATGTGGCACATGTTCCAGCATTGGCACTGTCCGCTCTCGTCCATATTTCATTTCCAGCGGTTCCGGTTGCGAAGATGTGGGATCTGAGCTCATACCAGCAGCAGTCATGACAGCGCGTTTTCAGCGGAGCCAGCGGGTCCAGGCATGTTTGTACTGCGCTTTCGCAGGCGGTGAAGTGGGAAAGACTCGAGTGATAGGGGAATAATTGGAGATTTTCCTTGCTGCGGAAACTTCAGATTCGAGAACAACATCCAACGCAGAGCAACCCGAAAGGTGGACTGAAACAAAGACTCACGTCACAGGCTTTGTATCAACATGTCTCTCAACCGGCTGGCTGCCTTGGGAAGTAGTAGTGCTGTCACATTGGGGGGGGCGCATGCTGGTGAGGCAAAAGGTAAAATATTAAGTCTAAATACTGGCAACGTCGAAGGAAACACTGCCACGCCAAGGGTCTTGGCTGGTTCCCGATTGCCGTCTTGGCAGGCTGGGCAAGGGCAGGAGATCACCAATTGTCGAACAGCCATATTGTACGTCGTGAGACGTGCTGCATTAACTATTAACTACCTACAGGTAAGTAACTGGTCCTGGTGCATGGATCGATTTGTGAGAGGAGGGTGGGCGCCGTGTTGTGATGATGATCCTAAATGCTGGCGTTATTTGAATGGGTATGGCAATAATAGGCATTCGTGGGGGCTGAGTGAGGAGGAGGAAAGCCGGCAGCTAGCAGCTGATAGTACCTGCCTAAGTTGGCGGCATCGATGGTAGGATGGGCAAGTCCTAGACGAGAGACTCTTACTACTATGCTTCATACCAGCATGGAAACTGTCTGGTGTGAGGAAGGGGAGGTCCTATGTAGGTCCGGACCGTCAAGTGTGAGACTGGGGATAGAGGAAGGAGCAATGAGGTCAGCATTTCTACTGCCTGCCTATATACATACATATGCGTGTCTTATTGATAAGCGAGAAGGAACAATTGGAAACACAAAGCCTTGGACAGTTTATTATAGAACAACCTTATTTACGTTCCAGAGAAAAGCCACGGCGTGCCTTCTCCCCTATCAAGTCCAAGATCTAGGATGCAATATTGGTAGTAGTTCAGGCTTTTTTTATCAGCACTAGCAGAGCTGTATTCACCACAAACTACTGCACAAATCACCAAAAAGACCCCGAAATCCCGAACTAGAGATGAACAATACTTACATTTTCGCCTCCCAGGCTCCCCGTGTCTCTAGAAATCGGCACTGGATCAGCATCAGAGGGTTGCAGGGTAGGTAGGTTCCTAATCGGGATGAAAGGACCTGGGGTGGCTCTTTGCCCTAATTAGAACTAGATCCAGCACCTGCACACCTGTTTTCTATTTATTGCGTAGGATTTGGTTTTATACACATTTTTTTTTTATTCTAGCTGGAATTTAATACGACCTCTTCAGCCTTGAGTGGCTGAATTGAGGTTCATGGGAGAACTACCGTACTGCTCATCACAACCGAGCCCACCAGGCAGAAGAGAATGCAAACAACAAGGGTTAATTTTTCCATCCCTTTTTCTTGTCGCGACTTGTTCATCGACACTACACACACCTACCTAGGTACCTAGGTATTTATGTGGCTCTGAGTCCTGGCAAACCTGCCTCAGGTTTTCGCTTGCCAGAAAACCCGCATCTAAGAAAAGGGTGGGGTGCTTAGAGTACCCGAAACGGCACCCGCTAGCGCTCTATACCCTGGCGCCTCATGTGCATGTTGCCCTGCACTGTCGCGTAGAGGACATGCCCTATGCGCTTTAGGCGGTGGCCAGCAGCCAGCCAGCGCAGTCAGGGAGTCCCAAACGGGCAAAACGTCGAGTGTGTACATTTTTCTTTCATGTTTGTGCTTTCCACTGAGACCTTCCTTGTCCCCAGTAAGTGCATAAGACACACAAAGACCCTTCAAGACCAGGTCGGGGCGTTGGTTCTTGTCTCCCGTCAGGTTGAAAACAGCGCCATGAAGGAGTGACATGTTCACCTCAGGTACTCGACTGATTGACCACGACTGAACACAGGCTGCTGCCACTGGGCGTGCGTGGCAAAGAGGTCTAGACGGCGTGAAAGACAAAAAAAAAACAGTCATCAACTCAAAGTGTATAAGGTACCTCAGTGACAGTACACCGAAAATCACCATGATACCTACTTAGGTACCTATTAGACCTCCTACTACCTAGGGTACTTGCCTGTACTTGAGAGACTTCTTATTATCTGACAGCGCATCATGGATGGGAGAAGAAGAAAATCTGGCGAAGGGCGATGAGAATGAGGGGTTGTGGGTTGAGTTGCTTGACCGTTTTGGCACTAACAGCAAATGAGGTATAGAGAGAAACACCGCGACAGAGAGAGAGAGAGGAAGAGAGGAAGAGAGGGAAATGGGAGTGGGAGTGGGAGGAAGTGTCATCAGACTGTACCAGGCGCCTCGCTCCTCGCTCACTGGTACAGGTATGTGACGCCATGTACTTACAGATCCTGTCCCTCTCATTTTAACCACACGCGCGCGCGACAAGTTCTCCTTCACCGCACACCTCGACGCACCCGCACGAACCCTCTTTTCATCTCCAGGGCTTTGCCTGGCTCCTGTCTCTCGGCCTGGCTCTTTTGTGTGCGCCCACCCATCTAACGTGAGCTCCCAAGTCCACCGTGGCCTAGCCCATTTTCCTTAGTCGGAATGTTTAGCCCTCCAGGCCTACCTGGTGATTTCTCGTTTCCGAGCCGTTTGCTAGCACCTGTGGGACCTGCTGGCTCAGCTGGTAGACATGCTGTAGCCACCAGTACCTGCGGCACCTCGGCTGAGCGCTGTTGAACCAGTGCAGTACCCGCCATTACTAACTCAGTGGTCCCCCAAGTCCCCCTCCCTCCCCCCGCCGCAGACACGCTCACATGTACCTGCCCTGCCCTACCAGTCCACTAATAATAGGATACTTGATTAGGTACATAAAGTGCGGTGCGTAATTGTTGGGGTGCTGCGTGCTAGCAGATGCCATGCAGTCAGTCCGATGCTAAACGTACCCACGAATTTACCTACCACGCCAGCAGAGCAGACGGTGCCAGAGAGAGAGAGAGTACCTGCGCGACAGCTCGCAGGGCCTAAAAGCTCCAAAAGTCCAGAGCCGCTCGTCCCCACCACGACCCTACGGTTAACCTACTGCATTCGCGCTTTCACTTTTCACTCGCCAATAACCATAAGAAATATCCTGCTTTTTTTTCTCTCTCCCTCTTGCCATTTATTCCCTCTCACTCGCCTCCCGCCTCCTCCTCCCTCCTCCGTCTCTCCTATTCAGCCTACCTCTACTTCTCTCTCTCTATTTTCTTTTTGCTCCTTATATCCACGGATTTTGGTGCTGCTCTTTTCATTTCGTCTTCCCTTTGACATCCTCTCCCCATCGCCCCCCCTTTTTTAAGGCGGTTGGTTCTTCAGCTCTTCCTTGAGTTTTTATCGCTGGCCCCTCGATAGCGCAACTCCCCGTGAAGCAGCTGGCGCTCACTTATACAGGCAGCCCACTTCCTGTTCTCTGCGGCAATAACTTTTTTTCCTTCCTCCCGGCGTTGCACCAGACAAAACCCTCGGCCACTTAAGCAAAAAAAAAAAAAAATTACAATACTATAGCCTCGCCACCATTTTGATCGTCTTACAAGGGAATTCCCCTTGGGCCTATGCCCATCACGCCAAAAGGCGTTTCATTTCTTCTTCACGCTTCGCGCGTGCGCCGTTGTTGTGGCTGTTGCTTGACCCTGCCTCCAGCGCCCCTCACCGGCCTTTCCCCCCTCTAACACCTGTACCCGCCGCCGAGCGTTTTTGGATACGACAGCATATCATTGCGCATATCCTTCTCCCCCAGAGGCAAACCCCGATTGCAACCTGCCACATAAAATTTGCCTCGCATTAGTCAACGTACGACAGTGATCGACCTCACTTCAGGGTTTCGATAACGTCTTGGAAGAAAGTCCTAACATCCTCGCGACCACCGCATCATAAACCAAAGAGCTGAGCTTCTTGTCGCATATTGTCTTGTCGTTGCTCGGCTCACCAACCTCGGCCAACCGCTATCCTCAGAAGGCAACTAGGATCAACTTCCTCCACGGCCTAGAATCTTATTACATCATATCTCTCTCAGGTTTCCAACATGCCGTCCACTCCGAACGACTCAAAACCAAGCTCAGCCCCAAGCTCCAAGCCATCTTCTGTCAAGTCTCACGAAGGGACTAAGAGGTCTCCCACCCTCAATTCCCAAAATGGCTCCGCCAACCTGTCGCCTTCTCCCAGCGAAACTCTGCTGAAACCGGGTACTGAAAAGGCCTCTGTGAAAGATCGCATTACCCGGATGTTTTCCAACAAGGACGGGATTCCCAAGGCTGGGCCGAATGGTGACGCAACGCCCCGTCCTAGAGGGGCTTCTTTCAATGGCTCTTCCTCTCCTGCGCCATCTAGGAAAGGCTCAACGAAAAAGGAACCGCCTGCTGACAAGCCTGGCGAAGTAAAGGTTGCAGCAACTAAACCTAAAGAGTCTACGACTCGTTTCGTACCGAACCCTGAAGCCCCTGGCGGCCACGAACACTTTCTCAAATCAAGTAGAAGACAGGAAAAACTGTCAGATATGTGGAGAAGCATAATAGGGAAGAAACAAGAACCTCCACCGGAAAACGACCTTTCCCTGGTTTCCAACTGGGTTGATTCATTAAGGCAAGAGAAAGATGAGGCTTCCGAGAAGAAGGTCGGGCCAAACAGCAGCTCGACTTTAGTGGAGAAGTATGGCAAGTGCCACGAGGTCGTTGGCCGTGGTGCCTTTGGCATCGTGAGGATATCGCACAAGAAAATTGGCGGCAGCGGCGAGAAGCTATTCGCTGTCAAAGAATTCCGCCGACGACCCGAGGAGTCGGAGAAGAAGTATAGTAAACGACTCACAGCTGAGTTTTGTATATCTTCCTCTCTGCGCCACCCCAATGTCATCCATACCCTTGATCTCCTCAAAGACGCCAAGGGTGATTACTGCGAAGTCATGGAGTTTTGTGCTGGCGGTGATCTCTACACCCTTATCCTGTCAAGCGCCAAGCTAGAGGTCCAAGAGGCCGACTGCTTCTTTAAACAGATGATGAGAGGTGTCGAGTATCTTCACGAAATGGGCGTTGCTCATCGTGATCTTAAGCCTGAGAACTTACTGCTTACGACCCGCGGTGCTTTGAAGATTACCGACTTTGGCAATGGAGAGTGCTTTCGCATGGCCTGGGAAACGGATGCTCACATGGTATCTGGGTTGTGCGGGTCGGCTCCTTACATTTCTCCAGAGGAGTACACAGATAAGGAGTTTGATGCTCGTGCTGTTGATGTCTGGGCATGTGGAGTCATCTACATGGCTATGCGAACTGGTAGGCATCTCTGGCGTGTCGCGAAGAAGGATGACGACGAATTCTACGCCCGATATTTGGAAGGCCGTCGCGATGAAGAGGGTTACGGTCCCATTGAATCCCTCCACAGAGTATGTGACCTGTCGTGCATCTCCCGCCCAAGCCGTTTGGTTGTACTTACAATGTTTCACAGGCTCGTTGCCGCAATGTCATCTATTCTGTGTTGGATCCTCACCCTACCCGACGCCTTACTGCTGCTCAGGTCCTTAAATCTGAGTGGGTTCGAGAAATTAAACTTTGCAAAGCTGGTGAGGAAGGACTCTGACCGACTCTCTATAATCTCACTAGCATCACGGCATGCCTCCATGACGATTGGCATATCGATATGGCACTAGGCACCACGCATCTCCGAAACCATGTCGGAACGGACAAAGTTTATGAGCATAATTCACAGGGACGATGAACTACGAACAAATAAAAGCATTATGATCTCATGTGGCGAAAGGAAAATACCCCGGACTCTTTAGTTGGAATAATTCTATGGTGCCTTTTTCTCCTCCCCCTTTCCTTCTGGATACTCAGAGATTTTTGGCAGACGCAGAGTGCTCTGTCTCCAGGATAAAGCTGGGCACATCTCTACCTGCGATATGCCTTTCACTATTGGACTTAATGATTTAATGAGTTTTGCAACATGAGCCTGATTTTTTGTTTCTTGTGTTTTGTATCCTACGTTTGTATTTTGTATACACAATCAAGCATTGGCGTTTGGCGATTAGGTTGAGAGGTGTTGTGTCTGTATTGTAGCCAAAACGCTGTTATGTCTCTTACGGGAGGAGACTCTATCACTTCGATAATAGTTTGGCATTGCTGGAGTAATTCTGGCCTTCCTGTACAATTGGACGGAACTTTGGCTTGGCGCGCTTCGTATTGCTATACGCCATTAAAACCATGCTTGCCAACAAGTGGAGGTTTCTGCATTCGAATTCTCAAGGGAAGGCGTAGGGTTGACCGGTGATTGGCGTCCCATTTGGGAGGGAGGCTAGGTTCAATTGATGATATTCTTCTTCTTTTCACTGGTCTCAGTCTCACTTTGTCTAGAGCGAAGTAAAAGTATGGAATGAAGACGAATTGGGAGCTGACCGTATGACGATGCTCAATTGAAGACGTGGGAGGTAATTATTTTGAGGAAGTAGAGTGACGTGAGTGGCTGGCTGGCTCTGTTTCATTTCACAACATGTTTGTCTTTACCCCTAATGCCTTTTTTTTTGGTCCCTTTGCATTTTAGAGCAGTGTTATAGAAGAACAAGCGCGCGTAAAGTATTTATATGTAGATGCATTTACAAGTTGATATCTACTAAAGTTCTGTCTATTTACTCGATGTACACACATATATAGATGACTACCAGGTACCTATTCTTAGAAACCTTGGACGGGCTCTTGTCGAGTAAACAAGCCGAGTCAACTGGCATTTTTAATTACAGATATAGGTAATATTATATTATATTATATTATGCAGCCTAAGCAGAATTGAAAATAGTAATACAGCACTATATTGCCATGCTGTTTCGCCGCAAAGAAGCATGCGCACCATACCTGCCTTCCGTAAAAAGAAAGGAAGAATGATATCATAATCCCACCCATGTCCCCTGGCTTGCTGGCCTAGCCAGTCTCCGCTATTAAATTGATGCCCAAGACAATAGGAAAAGACTGGCCTAGCCGATCTGTATTTTAGATGAAACTGACCTGGGGTAAGAAAGCTACCGCATCAGAAGAAGACATACATAATTGTCTACGTACATTGGCTGGGACTCCCCACTTTATACTTACCTACATAGCCTAAATGGAGATGAAGCGCGGGTTGGGCAGATGAGCCGAGGCCCTTGATGAATATGAACTCGCGGGGCAAGGATCCTTCCTCTCTAGATGATGATGTTTTGACAGATGACGTACAGTATGTATCTATCGACCGAGACTGCACGCCTGCTGTGGGAAAGAAGGGGAAGATGAGCTTATCGTATGTAAATACCTACCTAGGTACCTAGGTAGGTACCCATGTGTAGTGGTCGTGGGCAGTAATCTAGAGGCATAGTTGACATATCCGTCTTATAACGAATATAGGGAGGGATAAGTTGGATTTTAATATAGCTCACTAATGCGCAACTGTAACTCTCAAGAAAAGGCAAGTATATGAGAAACCAAAAGAGCCTTTGAGTCTCAAAAGCATTCTCATACAAACAAAAGCTATAGACACAGCATTAATAAGTCACCGTCACAATTAAGAAATATATCATCACAAGAGGCGAAAACGAAAAGCCCAAAGCATTTGGCAAAAATTGCACATATCAATTCATACCATCGTCCATTAACAATAAAAAAAGAGTTTACGTGGTCGACCTGACTGTCAAAAGTCCCAAAACCAAACGCCACGTTGCGCCTGGATATCACCGTCATCTCCGTGCGTGACTCTCGAACGCCAGTCCTCCTTTGAGGCTGCATATTTCCGTCCCCTAGAGTATGTATAGCTATATACCATGGGGGGAAACTATAAAAAGAACAAGTAAAAAAAGATTGCAGCACATCGAGGTGCCAATGTTCCTTTACGTCCCGCGTCTCTTATAGACGCTCGAAATGTCCACAGATTCTTCCATCCCATAAAATAAAAGGAAAAGAAAAAAAAGGAAAGACAATGTCAAGCAAACTCCTTGAGTCGCCAGCCCCGGCCAGCCTCCAATTACAGCCTAGGGAGAGGTTCTAGCCCTCCTAACACAAGGTGCCGACAGATCAGGTAACGTATGTGACTAGGAAGACGAGAAGCAAAGAGAAGCATAGAGGAATGCAGACCAGCCACCCCGACGCCATTTTGATCAGGACATCATATCGCCATGATATTACGGGGAAACCCATCCCGCCTCGCCCAACGTTCCAAATCTCAGAACGAGAGCACATTAGAGTGTCGACTAACGACAGCCCGGGTATCAATCATTAGGATGTAACGTATCCATTCCGTTCTCAGAAGATAGGATGATGGTGCTCATTAATCTCGTTACGAGTGGAACAGATCCCAAGCTCTTTCGCATAGTCGGATGAATTCCTCCTTCTTCGCCCGTTGTGTCTCAGGGCTATCTCGACCAGCGCCAAAGGGGCCACGGCGGGTTGGAGCAGGTCCATGGCCCAGTGGCGGGCTGCTGCCCTCCTCGTACTCAGCGCGTGTCCTTCTCTTGCTGGTACTTCGACTACCATCCATATGGCGGTTGCCGGTAACAGGAGATGGGGGAGTGGGGGGCTGATGCCCACCGTAGTGAACCAGCTTGGGCAGGAGCTCCGGTTGTCCGCCAGCTAAGTCCTGCTGGGCCTCTTCAGCGGACTTGTATTCCCTAGGGCGAGCAGATGCCGGTCCCTGGTGAGAGGGGGGAAGGCCAGGGGAGAGTTGCGGGCGTATCACATTCGACTGGCTAGGAAAGAGGGCAGAAGTGTGCGGTGCATTATCAGGGTGGGCTGTGAGGTTCTGACCAAAGACGTCACTGATAGGGGGCAAACGGTTGCTCGTCTGGGTTGCCGGGACATGGTGAATGTGGGATGTACTAGAGAGATTAGACGCGTTGTTACCGGCGTGTCTCGACTGTGGTCCATTTTGCCGCCCCGTGAAGCTACGGCCCAGAGGGGCAGACTGAATCACCCTCTCATTGGCAAACTGCTCGTGAGATGGAGCGACAATGGAGAGACCAGGAGGGATTTTGTTACGACGAGACATGCCCGGAGTCTTGGCTGAGAACTGCGGTGCATTGTCCTTGTCAACAGGGCCATCTCCCTTGGCAGATTGCTGCTGCTGTAGTCTTGCCTCGATGAGGCTGCGCTGTTGTTCCCGAACACTCATGCTACGCTGAAGCTGCTCCTTCAGAGCGGGATCTTGCGTCATAAATCCAGGGGAGAGGCAAGCGATGCCAACTTCTTGAATACCCAGATTATCTCGTGCTGTCATGGGTATCGCTGACGGCGGGTTGGAGCCGGCGAGGGTGTTCTTGGAGAGATCCAGCCTTCTGGGCCGAGGTCTCGAAGTTGGTGTCGAGGATGGCAGGCCAGGCGAAACGGGCTCTTTCTTGACGATAATTTTGGGGTTGCTGGTATCCTTTCGTGATCTATAATTAGGTGATTTGTCAGTAAATTTCTCTCGTTTCGCTATCAACGTGCCCCGGGTATCTGCGGAAATACTCACGCGCTGGGAGGTGACGACTTGCCAGCAGCAGCACCGTCCGCCTTGGGGCTGCTACCGGCAGATAGCTGAGCTGCAGAGGTGGTCATCGAGTGCGATGGTAGAACACCTCTCTGTGCAGATGGCGACATGCTAGATGTAGTTGGAGCGGGTCGCTCCGAGGCAAAGCCCCTCTCGTGGGGAGCCGGGGAGGGTACCATTGCGATTGCAGCACTCATAGTGAGCGGTTATGGGATGGTGAATTAAAAGAGTCGTGGTTGCAACGAAACCAAGGCGCCGCAAAATTTTCGGGTGCCGCTTCCAGAGTTTTCAATCTTCAAACTGATACGATCCAGAAAGTGTGGTCGACAATCCGATGACAGGAATATTATGCTTCCGTATTAGAGCAAATAGGTCGTGTTTGGGTCACTTCTGCCCACGATGCCTTCTTAGTCGCGTTATATCTGTTGGCTCTGGCTAGAAGGAAAGAAAAAACGAATGACTCGAATCGGGTGCTATTATGTTGCTGGACGTGGTAAAAGAGGAGTCTATGGCGATTCTCCGTCTCGTTACGCAAAGAGCGATGGCGACGAGGTGGGGAGAAAGATGAAGAAGGAGAAAAGAAGGAGTAGGTGGTGAGAGAAAAGCGAAGTGCGTCGGATTGGTTTCAGGAGACTGGCGATTCGAGATGTGGTCCGTCCGAACACCTACGCTGTGATCGGTGCTGCAAGTCGCACGTCGGCCAAAGTACGGAGTACCTGGAGAAGTGCGGTCCAGGCGCTGTGGGCCAAGGCGGAAGGGCTTCGGTGGTTTCCGTACTGAGTACACACACACACTCACACACACACTCACTCACACACACACACTCACTCACACAAGCGCCAGTAGGTCCAGAACGCAAGACAAATGCACACACCCACGCACGCGCACACGCACCAGGGGCTGCCGAGGGCGGTTCCGGGACTTTGCTGGCGAATGGAACGTCCAGGCGTCTGTGGGGAGGACGGCTGGCAGTGGTTTGATTCCGTTTAGGGCTTCTGAGGGGGCCTGCGGTCTTGATGCTCCTGCTACAGAGTCAAGTCGTATTGTATGCCGAACTACGCTGCGGGGTGATGGGAAGAAAGAAAGCAGGTGGGCGGCGGCGGTGGCAGCAGGAATAGGATGGATCGAAAGAGCGAAAGAGCGCAGAAAGGAACCAGAAGAGAGGGCTGGCAGCAGATGGAGGGGCAGGCGCAGTTGTTTTATTTCGCACTCTCCGCGTCTCCACGATGCGAATCGGCCTCTGTTCAGCGATGGAGCAACATTTGTGCCAGTGCCAGGACTCCGTACCAGTACCGACCGACTTGGCTAGGCTGGCTGGCTGGCAGGCCTAACTGCTCCAAAACCCTTGAATGAAAGGGGCCCTGGAGTTCGTCGGAGAAGAGGAGGGGTGGTGACACGGATCCCGGAGCGATTCTCAGCAGACCGTCGCTCATCACTTTTTGATTCCTGAAGCGATGGATGGATCGAAACAGCAAGGGGGTGGCGGCATCAGGCACTTGCGGCCAGATACCAGCGTCTTTGCCCGGCCCACGGCCAAGATCTGCCGTGCCCTCAGCTCCCCCCGGGAGGGGCGTGGCTCCATCCAGCATCCGCACACGTTTCTTCCAGTCGCAGGCCAGAACGAGACAACTCAACCGTTCCAATGACTGACAGCCCACTGGGCTCCCTGGAACCTGCTGTAAGTGCGCATCTGGGCAGTGGTGAGAGGCTACAGTTGCCCTGAGCTGGCCCTCTCACTGGACTGCTGCTGCTGCTGCTGATCCACCGCCCCTCCGCCTCACCTGCGTTCGAGCAAAGAGGCCGTCAAATCCATGATCCATCCATCCATCCATCCATCCCTCCTCTGATGCCTCCGTTGCTTGACTGCTGATAATGTGTTTTACTTTGATACTAGCAAACAGGCTACTGGTGCAGCCGCGCACCGCCAAAAGCATCCAGCGACTCCAGTGTCTTCCATCTCTCCGCCGTGATTGGGCCGCTGGTCTGCCTCTGGCCATCTGAAAGGAGCAGCAGGACCATGATGCCACAACGCCACGGCCTATTCAAAACGGCGATTTGGAGTAAGTTAAGACACTCCTGTTTGCCATGCCATGATGGGGCATGTTTGCTGCTGCTAGTACTCTCTCTTTTTCTTCCATGCGGGCGTTGCGTGCTGACCAGGACATTCAGTAATTACCGGCGGTGCTGGCGGTGGTGCTGGCAGGAATTCCTGCAGCCTGCAGCATCGGTCACGGCGAAATGCAGATACTAGACAGATACCACAACCTAGTCGCAATTCTTGCAAAAGTCTCCATGTTCCTACAGCACCGTTACACTACAGCTCGTCGGCGGCATGTCCACCATTGCTGCTTTCTGTCTCCCTGTTTCAGAATATCAAGCAGGAAAAGAATACAGGCTAGAATATCGCCACGCTTCACGCTAGGGTTTGCACTAACTATCCTCCCCCGAGGACGTGCGCTGGATTCCTTACGTGGTGAGGTCGTAGCGTTCCGATGGTGAGACGCCCGCCGGCACCAGCCACTCCTGTCTTGTGTTTGCATCACCGGCTTCTGGAGATCACACTCCGAACATACGCCGTACTCCCGCCGCCATGTGGAAGCCACTGGGAAACATCCTACCGGCGCATCCGTGAATCGTGGAAGACACGCACGAATCATCGGTCATATTTGGTGCTGGTGTCGAAACATCTCGCTAAGATGTTTGACTGCCATCAGGTCGGGCTGTGTCTTTTGAGTCACTGTTGATATGGGCCTCATGAGCCTCATGGGCCTTTTCTTTCAACCAACAACATAATTGCAAATCCAATAGGCCAAAAAGAGGTTCGAGGAATCCCCAATTTGCCCGCAACATTTTGTGTACCTACGACTGCAGTTGGATCTCAGACACTGTAATGTCCTCCACATTAATAATAAAGCAAACAATTTCCCCACCATGTCGGAAGGCTTGATTGAGATACGGGATCCATTGCCCGCCTAACAGATCCCTGCGTGGGATATAACGAGGTGGGCTTGCTCTGTCGGCTAGGATATAGCACCATGGCCATGAAGACCCTGCGTGGGTGAAGGATGAAGAATTACACCTTATCCCTGTTGTCGGGGCATGCGTCAAGGTTTCTCCAGTATCAATCAAGCAACTGCGAGGGCCACAGGATATTTGATCACTACCTAAAAGGACTTGTTCAGACAAACAACCCCTAGCACGTCTCAGGCAGCGTCTACGATGGCCTGTTGTGGAGTCAATGATCGCCGTCAAGACACTGTCTGATCCTCCCTCTCCTCCACCGACACCTTTCGAAGGCTATTATAGTGAGGCGACTTTTAGTTCGTATGTATCTTCCTCTGCCTTACCGATCTTCTTATCTCAAACGTGAATGTTTCTTGAGACCGTTTCATCTTGTAATTGAGAGGCTAATCGGAAAAGAAAGGAAAAGAGACGAAAGAGAAAGCCTGCATCATAGCAGTGATCCTGCAAATTTAGAACTTCGCTGACCCTGACCGACCTTGTCCCTTATTGACGACATATTGGGGGTCCTTTGACACGTTCGCCATCGCATGAGCATCTAAATCCCTGACTGCACTGCCTGGACAACTGAGGGTCAATATTGCATGACGGCAAAGACGTTTGAGGGCGGCATGCAAACATAGCATTATCCACATGTCAACATGGTCTTGATCATCTTCATTGTGCAGGCTACAAAAATTGCTAGCCAGGCATCTCATTTGATGTCGATCACAGGACATCCCCGCCCTCCCAGGTTGCGCTCATTCTCATCATCTCATCTCACCATATCCTCGTACTCCAGTACGCATCATGAATGCCGTGCTAATAGAAGTGCAAAGGTTTTCAGATTTAAGTCAGTTGGCCCTTCTCCCTACTGATTTGTGAATACCAGGGTCCGTTGATTTCAGATAATCGAAACAAGCTCACGCCGCGAAACGGCTTCAGCACGCGGTTAGTTTTAGAGGTACCGCCAGACTGGGAGGACGGCCTAGGGTACCCCATGGCATTTTTGGTCAAGGGATGTCTTTCTTCATCGATGCATTTGCCGCAGATGACGAATCGCATCCAGTCTTGGGGTTGCGGTGCACCAATCTATGCCATACTCTGACAACCTTGTTTCTTGACATACAGCAAGCCTTCTTTTATTTTCGCGATACATTTTTTTCTTCCTTTGAAAATAGCGCTCCTGTCAAATCGGGGAAGAGACGAGGCACATTACCCATAGTCACAACGCTACAAAATACATATAAAGGTGCCTAGAGCGTCCCTTTTTTTTTCTTTTTTTCATATGCTTCATCTCACAAGATTGCATCGTGTTTCTCGTCCCTTCTCGCACCGACACTGAGCCTCTAGCCTCTTCTCGCCACTCCCAGTGTAGACTCTGCAACTCGTCACAGGATAGGGCGCTTGTCTCCACCAAGAACCAACGGCTGCTTCACCTGAGACGTCGTCGTCTCAGGTCAAGTGGGGGCTTGTTGACAGGGCTGCAGGGATTTCTCCTGGCTACTCGCCACCACACTTGTTGTTCATTAATAGTTGCTCGTTGTTTCAACCAAGGAAAAAAGGCACAGTCCAGAGTCTACGATTGGTCAGGCTGCGCCTTTTCCCCGCTACTCCCGTAATGGCAAAGCGTGAGATCAATTCACCTATAGTATGGCGATTTCAAGTATTTGAGAACCTTGTGGTAGGGTATTGCCGTTTGGCCAACTAATATTATCATCCAGTGAACATTTTGCTAAGGGTGGTCATTTTCCTCCTCGAGCATCTGTTATTTTCCCTCGCGCTCACCTCGTGCTGATATCTCATCAGATATGTGGCCTAAGTAACAGTTAGACCCCATGGAGCACATGTTCGGATCCCGGCTATCACACAACTACATGCAGTAGGTGATCGTGAATACCTGTCTATGTGTTATATAAAGTTTGAAATGTATGATGTAGATTTGGGTGACCACATGGCACTGTGGCATCAGACTTGCAGTGCGTAATGGTGTACGGAGTAATCCTTGTGGCAATCTATCTCCCTCCAGTTGACGAGTTTCGACATGCGAAATACCCTGGCTCAGGGCAATATGGGCCTTGGGGGCTTGTCACCTTGTCTACATGGTTCAACCCATGGAGTAGCACCATGTCCTAGTTAATGTTCGATTAACACACGTCATATGTATGCTACGCCGAATGCGGACCTGCGTAGATTAGGGATGGTATTTCTGAGTAGCATTGTTTTTCCTGAGAAATGGTGAGCCTCATCATGGAAGGCGATATCGCACCGAAAATAAAAGTCGGAGACGAGACCTTCAGTTTTGGGGCTTGAAAGACCAAAAGGGTACAGGTAATTACCAAAGCAGGAATTTAGAAAAAGAGAAAAACATGGCTATTAAATGGCCGACAAGGTTAGATAGAAGAGAATTAGCTAGCCATTCTGAGGATTTACATTCAGTCATTGACCGAGGCCAGTTATATCCATCAGACCTACCCTATAAGAGGATCCCGCCATGAGAATTCAAGGGCAAAAAACCGACTAGTGACTAGGGCCACCTTATAAAAAAGGACGCGCCCGAGGGGGGGGTCGAACCCCCAACCTTGCGGTTAAAAGCCGCACGCTCTAGCCAATTGAGCTACCCGGGCTGTTATCTTCCGCGCCAAATATGTTTTATGAAGCCTTAGCTGTGGAAAAGCCGACAACCCTGACCGACCAGTCACCAACCGCCATTCCCCGTCGCATGCCCCACTTATGGCGCTCTTTCATCAAAATTTCCTGGCGGTTCGACTAGACAAAAAAAAAAGAAGAAGCCCATTCTGAAATTTCGAGAACAAACTCATAATTTCTTTTCACTCGCCAATTCTTACTCATCATTAAAATCCGAGAATCTAAAGCCAAGCCATTGTTTATCGTAACGTATTTTCCCACCCTAGCGAGAATATGCCTGGCCGAACAAAGAAAGTAGAGGATGCTTCATCGCAAGATGCGAATATGCAGGATGCCCCTCCATCTGCCCAGGACGACATCAACCAGGATGCAGAAATGAACGAGGAAGTTGAGGCCGAGGGTGGTGACGGAGAAGAGGAAGAGGAAGAAGTTGAACCGCAGAGAGTGAAGATTGTATGCCATGTCTCAAGGCCTGTCAAAACATGCAGACCCTCACTAACATTAAAACCTTAGCTTCCCGGCTCAACAGACACAGCGGCATCATTTGAGTTTATTGACGAGGGACACACCATGGGCAATGCATTGAGATACGTTATTATGAAAAAGTATGACATGTCTAACTCTTTCATATAACGTGGACCTCTTTTTCTAAACGTTTTCACAGTCCCGATGTTGAGTTTTGCGCCTACGCGATTCCTCACCCTTCTGAACCAAAGATGAATATTAGAATACAAACATATGGTAAGATTTAATGCTTTCGATACGGGTTTCCATTTTCCCCATGTGAGTCCTGCTAACCCAACGATAGAGGGACCAGCTGTGGATGCCCTGAAGAAGGGACTGAGTGACCTACAGCAAGTATGCGACGTGGTGGCGGAGGAGTTTTGGACAAAGAGGCAAGCCTTTAATGGGGAATAGGGCATAGGAAGCAACATCCTTCCTTTCTTCAACGATGGTCACCAAAATTAGAAGTCTCACTCGCATCACCTCATTTGCATAGAAGTCGTTTCGGTTGTAATTTTGTTTTTGGGCATTAGGGAAACATCGTGGCGTTGTTTCGGCTGGTCTTGATAAGAAGTCTTCAAAAAAAAAAAACGCTATATTTACATGATGGAAAAACTTCTTTTTATTTATCTTCCTAGTTTCGGCCCTTCATGCAAAATATTAGTTCTTGTTATTCGTGTGGACCTATCATCGGCTTAGCTTACCTCCAAGAAACCTGTCATGAAGTTCGACGGAAGTCTCTTGTCTCCCCTGAAGTTATCGCCCTTGAAATATGAAAGGATATGAGTTGACTGCTTCCAAAAGTTCATGGTCTCCTATAACGGCACGCATTAGTTTGTGTGACTTAGACACCCGCCAAAGACCAGCCCCCTCCTTGAAATGTCGCTCCTCCTACCTGGTACTCAGCGTGAGACTTGAAAATGAGCACATCCACGACTGAGAGCTTGTTCACAAATCGGTGGCGTTCGAATTCCTCCCTTATTCGAGTACGAATGGCGGAAATGGGCATTCCCACATTGTACATTGTTTGGATTTCCGGTGCCTGTGTTTTCCCCTTGTCAATGACAACTCTACATCAATCTTCCAACCATCCCCGACAGTGATGGATATACAGCCCCAATGTAGTATGTAGTCATTTATGAGTGATTTGGGGGACATACGCTTCGGATCCATTCGCGATAAGAGGAGAGGACTCGGCGCTTCGCATCGGACCAGCTGGCCGCTATTGGACAAGTTAGCGGGATTAGAAGGCAGAAACAAAGAGTATACTAACATTGCGCCGTCTTCTTGGCGAATGCAGTCGGCGAAATGGCCATGGTGGGCAAATCAATTGCTTTTCAACACAGAGACCACAATACCGTGACGTTGAAATGCAAGCCGAAGCCATCTCCATCTGCTTCCAGGCACGTTGAGTTCACGTGATGAGCAAGCCACATTGACAAATACACGCCACACAGCCTAGGTACGTACCTCCACCCATCTGATCTGCCCCTCGATTGCGGCTTAGCGCAGCCTTCCCTGTGGTTTCGACGCGCGCTACTATAACTTCTTCGAACCAACGAGGGTCTTCAGCCTTTCTTACAAAGGCAACTTCTCTTGACACACCGGCATCGCCTCTTTCTAGACACTACTTGGCTGGAGGGAACACAAGATGCCTGCGATACGACACGCCTCAAAACGCAAACCGCCTCCAGAGGGCTTCAGCGACATCGAAGATGATCTCCTTATTTTTGCGAACAAGATGAAGGATG
The DNA here is from genome assembly GCA_930272545.1 of Sphaerostilbella broomeana. Lineage (NCBI taxonomy): Eukaryota > Fungi > Ascomycota > Sordariomycetes > Hypocreales > Hypocreaceae > Sphaerostilbella > Sphaerostilbella broomeana. The sequence goes on from CAKNET010000027.1 coordinate 235,830, forward strand.
CACAGAACAAACCGCCGCCTCCAGGCCCAAGGCACATGGCGCAGTGGGAGATTTTCCAGATTTCACATCAAAGGAGCCGATATGTCTATGATTTATATTACGAGAAGGAAGCCATCAGCAAGCAACTCTATGAATGGCTCTTGAAGAACGGGTATGCAGACGCGATGCTCATAGCGAAGTGGAAGAAGCAAGGCTACGAAAAGGTAAAGTTGCTACTATGTTTGTGCCCGAAGGGTTTCGAGCTGTTTACTGACAATTCTGTAGCTATGCTGTTTGCGGTGCGTCCAGACGAAAGAAACAAATTTCAACAGCACTTGTGTATGCCGTGTTCCTAGGGCTCAGTTAAAGGAAGATAGCGACATGCAGTGTGTCAGCTGCGGTTGCAGAGGCTGCGCATCGAGCGACTAGAAAATTTGAACGACCTGAAGTAGTGTCAAGGAATAGCAGGGACGGCGTTCGGCGTCAAAAAAATCATTGAACACCTAACAAGAACAACCAGATATCAATCATGCCAAGGGGGCTAAAAGTGTACACGGGCATTATCAAGACTTCAAGAGGTAGAATTTCTTGGACGCATATTGTTATTTCATAATATCATGCTGATCATTATCATCATTTCCAGTCCGATCACATGTGATTTTCTCATTTCATTTCCTCGGGAAGCCTGCTCGGCCCCGACCAAATCGAACACTCGATGGAACAAACTGCAATGCTGACATGGCACCAGTGAGTTCTGCCATGTCAATATCCGCCGTTTTCTGTGGTGTTGGTTTACTCTCCTCGGAGACTGTGGTAGAAGTAGGCGGCTTTGCTACGCCGTTTGATTGCGAAGCCTCCTTTTCCAGAGTACTGGCACGCCGCCTGTGTTCTTTAGACTGCGATTGAGCACCTGAGGAGGATCTGCGCCTGTGTCCACTCTCAATCAGGAGCGAGCGTCTTCCATCAATGCCATCCTTTGTGACGGCGAAGAAGAAGTTTTTGGGATACATATGCTTGTCGATGAGATGAAGGCGTCGCTTCTGAGGGGTCATGCACTTGCGTTCACACCCTTCGACGAAGCAAGAATACTGGGCCATGTCAGAGCAACTCCGGGAAGAGTGGTTCCTGGTGGCAGCAGCTATAACTCACCGTGTGCTCGCCTTTCTCCCTCGCAACTCTGGCCAAGGGATCATGGCACTCTTCGATATGTACGCCTAAGAGGTGTTCGGTAGGGAAGTTCTTTCGGCAGTCAAGACATCGATTTGAATGAAATTTGTGGTAATGACTTTCGTAATCGCCGTAGGTCCGAAAGCCTAGGGGTTCTCTGTGAGGGGGAAGTGAGCATCTCATGGCGTACTGGCTGTTCTCGTCTCGAATAGCCGAGTCTAGTTCCGTTATTTTTGACACGGGCCGCAAGTCCACGTCCGATTCCGTAAAATGTGTAAAGATCCCTGGCTGGACGTCCGATTCTAAATGCTCCTCCGACCCTCGTGAGCGCTTCATCTTTAATGTACGGTGAGCTTGGTGGGGCAAGGTAAGGTATTACTTTGTTCTTAGCCAGCAATATTCGACCGAGGCGGCGCGGGACAGGGAAGTTGAAGGGCAGCGGAAACAGAGCGTGAGGACTATCGATAGAAAACCTGGCTTTTCCTAGAGCATATATCCAAAATGGGGCAGGCGAACGCTCGTCAACACAATGATCCAAACGCTTAATTGTAGGGATGTGGTGAGTTGATGAGTTGGGTTAGGTAGGTGGCGCCAAGTCAATGGGCGAGTTGCAAAGCCGCCAGGGCATTAGCGGGGCTTACCCCACTTCAACTCAAGATCCCAGGTACCTCGCCTGGCACGAGCACTTGGTACAGTACTTACACCTTCAGGCTCGATCCACTAATAGCAACAGAACATTTGCTCGGGGGGAGACGCCCTGGAGCTCTTGAGATGGGTCAGCGCAGGTAAGGTACTGCTGACCCCAGGGCTGTCTTGACGACATTCATCCCATTTGCTGCTCACGCTTCTCCGTCAGAAGGTTTCCACAGTAACTCCAGGCTGGTTTGGCGGCAACTCTATCACCGACCACATAAGATGTGTAGAGATCGCATAAAGACCTGAATTTTCTTTCTTTCTCTTTCTATTTTTAGTTTTGATTTCCAACTTCGTCTAATTTTGGACGTCGAAATAATTACATATAAGTAGGGTGTGGTCTGATAGCAAGGGTGCGTTTAAACCCACTCTACCTTGTATGTGTGCATGGACGCGGCGGTTCATCGTCCAACAAAAGGAACAGCCGAAGAATTTCCAGCGTTTTCTCGTCACCTTGAGGGGTTCAACAGTCGTTCACTTTCCCATCAGCCTTTGCTCAAAGCTGTCGCAATCCGCCACCAAACAAGCCGCTGGCGTGAGGAATCGTTATATTTTGAGTGTCTGATTCAATCTTTCCCACTTAATCGACATCTTCGCCAATGTTTTCTCTCTTCGCCGACTCCTCGATTTCCGCAAGCCGAGTCCGGTGTCAGCTTTCCCGATCCGACGATATTTCAAGTTATGGACTGTCTGGATCTTTGCGATTTGATATTCAGAGACTATGAGACGACTGCGTAGCTGAAGAAATACCCTCCGAAAGCTTGTGCTATCCGCCTACCGACCCGTGTTCTGCCGTATCTGCTGGTCCTCGAACCAAGGGTAGAGAGAGTGATAGACAGTCATAATCGCCATGGCCTCCTCATCTGCTCCCCAAGCTAGCCTCGCGTGGCGGTAGGTCTATCCCTGGGATTGATGTGATGCCTGAGTGATTGCGAAGCTGGATGCTCGGCATCTCATCCGCGCGCAATGTTGTGCCTCCACCAGGACAGCAAGTGACTGACAAAGCAAATAGGGAGGCCCAGAAGATACGAAAGTATTTATTGAAGGATATCGACAAGCTTCAACCTAGCAATGGTTCTGGGATTGATATTTCCCGGTTTGAATCAGTTGATGGCCTTTTGGAGAAGTACGCTTTTTGTTTTGCAGGCTGCTGGATCATAGACACAACTAGTCTGACTTATCATTACCTAGATTTCGCCTCGCGTGCGTATCTACCATATTCCTCGATTTTGACTACGCCGTCTCTGAGAATACAGAGGAATATCTATGGCTAGTCCATACCTCCATCAATGCCGAATATCGACGGATTTTGGGTCGACTTAAGCAATCTTCCCATGCTGTAGAGAGGCGGAAAGTCGAGAAGATGTACAATAACTTTTTGAGGATTGCTCACAAGTTCTATAAGGGATATATCCAGCGCCTGTCTGCTCGCTATGACATTCAAGAACTAAAGAGGATTGCTCAGGGAATTGAAGTCGAACAACTGGCCGCTGAGGATAGGATTAGCCCAGTCTGTGCCGACCTCCAGGGCAAGGTCCTGAGCTCATGCCACTTGACGTTGATCCACTTGGGAGACTTGGCGCGTTACCGGGTTCAAGCCAGACACAAGAATGCTGGCTACGACTCGGCCTTGGCTTATTACAGCCTGGCGCACCATCTCAAACCGCAGTCTGGGTTCGCTTTTCATCAGATGGGCATTGTCAATCTCGACCAGGGAAATCATCTCGATGTTGTTTACCACTTTTATCGGGCATGGGCTGTTGAAAGCCCTCACCCGAATGCCAAGTCAAACCTGGAGGCCGAATTCAAAACTGTTCAATCACCTGTTGGCTCGAAGTCTAGACATAATACTCCCGCCTCACAAGATCCCTTAGCTATGTGGTTTGTGAAACTCCATGCCTTTTTTTATAAGGGGGAGCTATTTCACCAACAGGACGAAATGGAGGGCGAAGTCATGCATCGACTAAGCATGGCTTGCCGGTCTGCGACCTCTCTTAACACCTTACTAAAGATGGCATTGGTCAACATGCTGTCGCACAATATAGCTACACTTAAGTCTAAGGGTACGTCCGCCTTGTCTCTGACACTGTTTACTGTTTAACCTTCCCTAGACAACAAAAATGAAACTTCCTCACGCTTCTACCAATACACACTGCGTTTTAATATCAAGTTTATCCAAATATTTTGCACAGCTCTCGAATCTGAAATTCGAGAGGCTGCCTCTAACGCTAAGGAGCTTGGTAGCAACCCTGATGCGACGGAGACGGCATCAGTTGTTGAGGCACTTCTTCCAATTCTACGTATTTATGGTATGTGGCTCGCAGCTCATCGCCATCAGGTGTTCGCATCAATAGATGCCTTTGGAAACCTGATTCCCATGATGACGCAGACACTGGCCAGAGTTTTCAGTCTCCTTTGTCTTGAGACCTACAACCAAGACAATCTTACGACGTGCCCCTATTTGCTTCTGGAGGATATTGAGATTCTTGGACTACGGCCCCTGAGCGAGGATCTGGTACCTGAGGCATGTAGATTTTACTGCGGTGAAGATGGGAAAAGCAAGCCCTATCTTCAATCCCCGGAACAGGTTCCTTCGCCAGCTATGGAGAAATCCGGAAGAATTCTTGACAGCCTGCGTTGTGCGTACTTCTTCGCTGAGGACATCGCAGTTCCCATGACATATAGAATCGAGAATAATTCTCTGGTTTTCGAATACCAGCCAAATGTGGTTACAACTCAGCCATCACACAATGTTGTGGCGACCGGGCCGAATGGGGCAGCCACTATTCCACCTACAGAGCCTGGAGAAACTCATGGTCTAATAAATCATTCTCCGGCGCCTGCGGTTGAGGAGACCAAACCGTTAAGTCAACAAAGGACGAAATCAACTCTTCCAACTAATGGGATCTCCGAGACCCCTCGTGGGATAGATGATGCCGAAAACAATGTTATCAATATGCTGGCACCATTTCTTAGGCCACCTACGCCACAAGCGCAGCAGCCGCGTTCTCCCCAGGAGCCATCATATGGGATGCACACAGCTACAGCCAATGAGTTGTTTGCTTCATTGGAAATTGAGCCAAGTCCAGGATCAATCCCATCTGGGAAATTCGAGCCTCTTCCCTGGGATTGGTTCAATACCCCGAACCCGCACAAACCTCACAATTCAGTATCTTCTCTGAGACAGGATGCTTTCAATGGACATCGGAGTGTGACTCATTCTCCAAATATGTCAGTGGCCGCGGCAAATCCACTTGAGGATCCTTTCGCAACTCCAGGTCGCCAAGGCCCAGGCGTTTTCGGCCGTAACATGACGAATGACATTGGTAGTCCGTCGAATGTCGCCACTCAAATAGCCCATCGGGAGCATTTGTTGCAGGCTTTCGGTGACAACACCAATGCGCCACGCTCACCGTTTAGCCCGTGGTCACAGAACCACAATTTTGCGGGACCGCCAGTGCCGCCGTCATCAATACAGGGAGGGAGACATTTTGATGCCTTGCAAATCTCGTCTGGTGTTAGCGGGTTTTCTCACCCAAGTAGCATGTATCAAGGGACTCCAGCTAAGACGGCATTATACGGGGGAGCTTTCTCAGCAGACTTGGGCCGTAGCTTATCCCAAGATGCTCCTCGAGAGAGCGGCCCGCCTCTTGGAAGACACTTTCAGATTGACCAGACCACCTCTAGCTATGATGAAACGATTCTCAGATCAGCCTATCAAGGCCGTAAGTAAACGATGCGGTCGTCTGATGCCGTCTACCTACGAGAGCCTCTTGATCCCGACATTTTGCCTCCAAATGGAGAGAACATGCCATTTCTCAGCCAAGACAAAAGAGCATCGAAACTTATAAGATAAACCATCACTGCTACGTCTCTTGCAGATATTGCTTGTAAGATGAAATATGATTCCTGGGCTATCTAAAACTGCCACACAAGCTTCTACTGGGAAGGGGGCTTTACAAACGGGCTACGAGTTAATATTTGGAATCTCACAGGCGCTGTGTTTCCCTACGGTTGGCATAAGTGAATGAAAACAGCCTGTCAACCCCGACGACAACTTAGCAGCATTTAAGAATGTGTTTTTTTGAGGGGCCAAGACGATTTTTGTGGTCCGTATTCTAATTGCAGAGCTATAAGACTCTGATAATCTGACAATTGATTTAGAAATGGTGTTTTTTGGGCATGTGCAACCAATCTCGTGCATCATTTTTATATATCAAAAGAAGAAAGATAATAACCTAAATTTATCCTGTATCGTGGAGGATACTGAGTCGCTATTCGAAGGGAGCCACTACCTCCGGGCTCTACCTCATGGATGCAAAACGCCGTTGTTGAAACCGTTTCCCCATTTTATCCCTCAACGCCGATTTCCCCACATTACTTGGAGGAATGGTCCACTAAATCTTTTGTGCTCATCCGACCCTTACGATGACGGCTGGTAAGCTTGCTTAGGGAAAGGGTATCTAATAGGCAAGTTAGCTTCTTGGGTCTATTTCTAGGGTGCGGATTGAATGTCTGTTCTTCGATATGAATTTGTGGGGATGAAGAGACTGTCAGGCTACGAAGCTTGAAAGAAGCGTGGGAAGGCGATTGGGTGAAGGGGATACTTTAGTAGGCGTGAGACAATAGGGGAATAACTTACGATGGTCCAAGCTCCTGAATACTCAACTTGGCGAGCCATTGGCCCATATCGATGGATGTCTCCAATGACTTGCCCTCGATGAGGCCGGCAAGGAAACCTCCAGCGAAGGCATCTCCGGCACCGTTGGTGTCGTTAATCTTTTCGGTGGCAATGGCATGGACAGGGAACTCCTTGATCTCATCCTCACCCTGGATAGCGACAAGGGTAGGGTCAGTGCCCTGAGTCACAATGGCAATACGCTTCCTCTTGGTGTTTTCCTTGGGCAGGTTGGCGAGGTGCTTGACGACGTCCTTGGGCTCCTTGGAAGGCAGGTCGTGAGACTCGGCGTAAGCCGCGGCCTCAGTCTCGTTGCCAATGATGTAGTCCCAGTAGGGAGCACTGGCGTCAACAACCTCCTTGAAGAACTGAGGGATGAAAGGTGCGGACAGGGACAGGACAAAAGGCTTGTTGTGTGTCGCAGCCTGCTTGGCAAGCTCCATGATGGCAGGGGGGCAGACTATTTGATGATTTGTTCAGCTTTCAACTATCCCGTTCATTCGTTATGAGTGGTAATTCTTACCAGTGAAGTGGAAGCCTCCAATGTAGTACACCTCGGCATTCTCAACGAGAGCCCAGATCTCAGGCTTCTTTAGGTGCTCAAGGTCGTAGTGGTTGGCGGCACCAAGGTCGGTACACAGACTGCGGTTGTGGCCAGTGATGATGGCGCCGCATCGGCCGGTCTTCTCCTTGGGGTCAACTCGGTACTCGACTCGCAAGCCAGCAGCCTTGACGGCGTCGTGCAGGATGGCAGAGTACTTGTCGTCACCAGCACCACCGAGATAGACGACACTGTTAGGAGGCAGAATGTACTGGGCGCCACGAGCACTGTTTTGAGCAGCACCGCCGGCAATCAGCTTGGCGTCGTAGTTGTTGAGCAGATCCTCGTAGAGGCCGAGGTGCTTCTCCTCAGCGAGAATGGCATCGTTGGCCTTGAGGCCATACTTGTCAAGCAAAGCCTGATCACCCTTGGCCTGGATATCTGTAATGGCATTATTGGCGGTAAGCAAGAGTTTGGCAGCACGGCGAGAAAATAATTGCCCCACGTTGACAATGGGGGAGGACTGAGGGCAAAAAGGCGCTGCTTGTTTTCGAAGCTGGCTCGATAAGACATACCAAGGAGAGGGTTTTCCAAGCAGAGAAGAGCGAATTCCTTAACGGGAGCCATTGTGATTGAATTGAGCTAAATGTAGTCAAATTACAGAGGGCTGACGGTGTGAGGTTTTTGTATGTAGAATTAAGAAGAAGAAGAAAAGCCTGGAGGGGCATTCGGCAGATGCCAATAATTCCACAGCGCTGTCCTGACCTGGTGGCGGGGTTATTTCTGAGGGTGCACCATCCACTGTCACCCTTTGACTGGAGGCTAATCTGAACCCCGCTGTGCCGCATAATAATACCTGCTACAAGGGCCGTAATACTACATAATTTTTTTCCTGTCTCGAAGGGTTGACTCCCCAACACAACCTCTCAGTACAATATGCTACCGTACCTGAGGTGTGATGGACGACAGGTGTCTGGGATTTATGTATGCCTGACTAATATTATCTGCTGCTTACCCAGCACTCACGAATTAGGGAGTATGACAGCGTGTTGCTCTTCGACATCCATAATCCCTGAGATCGGTAGGATTAAATTTTGACAATTTGACGTCTGACAACTCTTGGTACTGTTTCTTTGGCCTACCCGGAGCTCTGCGTGATCAATGTAGGTGGGAGATACTACAAGTATCATAGTTCGGAGATATAACTTGTTGTTGACAGTATTCATTTTTACAATTCTTAATGGGGGGATTGAACAGGCTCTGCTCCTAATGTTCAATTACACTGAATCCTCTAGTGCCATCTTCGGTTACGCCAGCCCCTCTGACGTCTTTTTATCTTCCCAGTTCCTTTACCGGACCGGCAAGTGTATATTTTCTTTTTTGTTTGTTTAGCTTGCCACCCGGAAGCCAATTCATTCACAGTGGGATATCGCAGGGAATTGAGGTGCCGAGAATGTGTGTGAACAAAAATGTCATACTAGTACTTGCCGTAGGAGCCTTCAAATTTTGTTCCTGAGCAGTACCATCCATTGTAAGAAATCCACTGTAACACCATCCCAATGAGACCATGAATTTCAGCCACCTTACTCCTTTGTCTTTTGAGTACCACGTAGCAGACCCGTTCTTCTCGCAGCAATAAGACCAGCCTTCTGTCCCTGCACGGCGTATCGAGAGATGGTAGACGCCTTACCGATATGTTGGTGGTTACCCTAAGTCTGCTGTTAGCATCTTCAATCTTTGTCCAAACAGCAGCGGAAAAACTTACACCACCGTGAGGATGGTCCACGGGGTTCATGGCAACACCACGAGTCTTGGGCCAGCTGTTACGCTTAACAGCATACTTGTGCTTGGCACGAGAAGCCTCTGCCACATTGTTAACATTTCATCCCGCCACACAATATTTCCAAGATAAGTAGAGCCACGTACTCAGCAGGGGCTTGTCGGTACGGCCACCACCAGCAACGATACCGATCATGCCTCGAGACCGGGACTGAACAACCTTCTTGGCACCGGAGGGGAGCTTGATTCGGGTCTTGCCCTCGTCAGGGTTGTGGCCAACAATGGTGATGTAGCCACCAGAGTTGCGGCCCAGAGTGCCACGGTCGCCGATTTTCTCCTCGACGTTTGAAACGACGGTACCTTCGGGCATCTCTCCGAGGGGCAGAACGTTGCCGACAGTGAGCGCAGCCTTCTTTCCAGCATAGATGAATTGACCAGTGTACATGCCCTCGTTCGCGATAAATGTCTCGGTAACCTGCTTGTACTTGTAGGGGTGGCGGAATGTGACCTTGGCCAGAGGAGCACCTCGACCTGTAGAGATTCCATCGTTAGCCCTAGCCCGGCCAATACACATCATCAGTGTCGTTCGGAGACTTGCCAGGGTCGTGGATGATATCCTTCACAATGCCTCGGACATAGCCATGGCGTTCGGCGAAATCGAGGTTGCGGAACTTAGCCGGGGCCTTGTTCAGACGGGTGTTGGCCGCTGTATCCAAAGTCAGAATCTCGAGATCCAACTCCAACCCTTATTTCAAGACAGCTAGCTACTCACTGAAGATGGAGCCACGGCCTTTTCTCTGGTTGCGAATAACTCTACCCATGGTGACTCGACTTCGCTCGCTGCGATGGTACGGGTAACTGTGAAGGGTTGATGTTAGTGCAGGGCCGCCGAGAAGGCGAAATGTTAGGAACTTTACCTGACTCCGGCCGCTTGATGTTTTCACGAAGAGGCCCTCGCTTGCGCTTGCTGATAATTTTTTGTGTGCGGGACTGCACGGCGGACTCGTGGAGCCCTGACCACGTGACACCCATTTCCCCTCTGAACAGACATAATATTTGGAGGAGCCTTTTACCCTTTCTGCTTTGGGCTAGGCCTTCCCCACCTTTTGCAAAGACCTCTTTGACGCGTTGTCAAACTTGTTCGAGATGGTCATTAAACAGACACGCGCAAGTGATATTGAGCTATCACCGTTCAGATATATGTTGTGAATACGCCGCACGTCGAGTCTTCCAACCAACTTAAGCTATATTCATTCTAGGCTTCCTTTACGACGTCATGGTGCCTCGACTCATAATGATGCTTACCTGCTTGAACCTCAATGGATCCCGTCTTCAAACCCACATACTACCTGCCTATATTCAAAGCCACCGGTTGAAATGAGCGCTTCTGAGGCCTTCTATGTTGCTAGCCTAAGGCTGAGATCTACATAGCCAGTCTACCAATCAGTCAGGATCTGGTTGCAAATATGGAAACTGTGTGAGCCAGGCTTTCATCTAGCTCATTGGTGATCGGAGTGAATTTCGATGCATGAGGCCAGCATTTATATGGTGCTACAGGATGGTGTTTTTTCTTGACTCCCTCAGACCAGCAAAACACCTTGCTCTGTGGCATTAGTGGCGGTCTTCGTGATATCTCGGGCGCAACATCAGTGGGGTCGCACCTCAAGCAATGATCTTCAAAGCCTTGCCTTGATCGAGTACTGCAATCCAAGCTGCTGGAAGGAGGCATGCGACAACTAGCGGTAAGCTACTATCAAAATTCAGAAACTGGCTTTCCTGGCTCCATTGCTATATTTCTGAGGCATATTGTTGATACTGATTATTCAACTAGAGCGGACTTTTTCTATTTGCATACAAATTATGTGCGATTATTGAAGTCGCATCGCATTGTGGCAACTGTGGGAAGCTGAGCTGCGGCGCAAGGGTTGGTATAACTCTGTTGTGCGCTATGTCAGTTTTGGCAAGCGTTTGATCGGTCTGTGATACTGAGCCAGAATTCGGAAAAACGCCATGTCAGGTAGGTCTGGACAAGTTGTCAACATTTGGAGCATCATGTGAATTTGGAAGCTCCTGGCTATTGCGTGGTCGTGGAAATGCTTGTAGGAAGCGGGTCATGCTGTGGTTTTGACTAGAGTTGGCCAAAGCTCTGATCCATCGATGTTGGGATTAAGACAACCCGAATAATTTACGACCTTGGTTCGTGGGCCCCTTGATGTTATGCACGGGAAACGGAAACGCTGAAAGTTCCGCTCAGTTACTAGGCAGGATGCATATGTCAGACATGGCCGTGATAGAGACGCGGTTAGGAGCGTCTTCCATAGGAGATTGTAGTATAGATGTAATATTTGAACCAATTGACTTGGATGACCCCCTTGGCCTATCAGAACTGATATGATTTGCGGCTCAGAGCGTGGGTGACTAGTGCATCCACATCTGTTCAAGAAACTACGTGCCAATGGGTCTCGTCCTTCACCTCACTCCTTCACACCATATCGCAACTTCTGCACGTCGGACAAAACCCACGCCATGGCTGCAGACGATGATTCCTCCGACCTGTCTTCCTTGTCCTCTCTCTCGCCTGTCCCTTCAGATGATGAGCTAGAGGACCTCAGCGACCAGGAGCTTGAGGATTCACAGTCGGGCATCCTGAAGTTCTTCCCAAAATTAGCAGGGCAACCAGCCAAAGAACCTTCGCCTCCTCCACGCAAACGGTCCCCGTCCCCTCCGCATGAATATGTTCTCGCCGATAATCCTGATATCGCAGTAGGTGCTCTTTAATTCTTATCCTGAATTCTATATTTTTTTTTTGCCCTGTCATGCCGACCTGGGCTCTATTGCGAACTGTCGCGTTCACATCCTAGCGTGACGCGACCTTTCGCGTACAAACGTCATAGGACTCCGCTAAGAGACGCAGTTTCTTGTCATGTTCAGAAGTCGATTCAGCGATGCATTTCCAAAATCTCTCGCCCATTTTGGGCCTCAAGAACTAGAGCGGGACGTCGTCGAATCCATACCTGGTGATCGAGCAGAGCACTTTTTATGTGCGGTGCTAGGCCTTCTCCTGAACCGCAAACAGGATGTCAAGTATGCAAACATCGCTGACCTAGATTGCGAACTTTCGATTGACAGTGTTTTAGGGCAGGACACTATGGAAGAGCTCTGGAAGATGCCATTGCATCCCACAAGAACCAGTGGCCCTCCTCATGGGACGACAAAAACCCTCTTTCAGGAGGCGCGAGCTTCAATTCTATGAGCCCAACGGAAAGGGTATTTTTCACTCGTTAAAGCATACGATATAACCACAACTAATGGCCCGTGTAGCTAAATCTACTCCGCATCCTTGTCCTGTGGGCAATGGCCTCATCCGATACCCTCAAAGGTCTGATCAACCAGTCGTACAAACAAAACCGCCACGAAGACGACCTCAACCAACCCAGAGCTGTCCAGTCATGGGGCTCTGATGCTGATAAGCGTCGCTATTTCTTGGTAGAAGGACAAGATGACACAGCTTTCCGAGTATATCGTGAGAGCAACCCTGCTGGGGCAAATCGGACCTGGTGGAGTGTTGCCGGGACCATTGATGAACTGAAAGCTCTTGCAAGCAAGCTTGAAACCAAAGATGGCGGTCCGAAGGCTAAGAAATTAAGCCAAAAGATTCTACAGGCCGTCCCTAGGTTTGAAGTTGGAGAGGAGGTAGGGTTTATTTTTATGATTGCAGGTTTTCGACATAAGCTTACGAAACATTGCAGAAACGGAAACGTCGAGAATATCGCCAACTGCGAAAAGAACAGTTTAAGAGACCAGAACCTGGGTTCTCCTTGTACGAGGGTCGAACTCGTGGTAAACGCATGAAATATACCTACTCGGATGACGAGGATATTTTTTCAGATTCTACCGGCTATAGACGCTCGGCCAGAAACACTGGAACAAATACTCCGGCCGAAGTAGGACCAGTCACTACTTCAAGTGGACGAACAGTACGAGCGCCTCCCCGACTTAATGCGGCGACTGGAGAGGACGTTTCAAATAACGCGCAAGAAGGTACTCCCGAGCATGACAATGACAGTTCTTTAGTAGCGACAGGACGCCCACGAAGGACTGCAGCGCTCAATCACGGTTCCAACGAAGAACAGCACCGTAACACTGCTGATACGGATGAAGAAAGCGAGGCCGAATTCGGCGATGACGAAGACGATGTTGCGGTCCAAATTCCTGAAGAGTCTGAAGATGACGACGAATTCAACGATGATGATGAAGCTATGGATGAAGACGATTTGGACGTCCACTCTGGAAGTCTGGTTGTTAAGCTTTCAGTAACACCGCCCAAGCTCCAAGGGGTTCTTGTTCCAAATGAGCTAGCAGCAAACATGCTGCCAACCCCGGACACTATTGACTGGAAGGTTCATGCAGACCTAGCCGACGGTCAATCAATTGAAATGTATGACGCTCCCGTATCAGCTCAGCAAACCGACCCAATCAGATCGCTACCCCCTACGCCGGAGGCAAAAAATGATGACAGACAAGCCACTCCCGATCCATCTAATCTAGTCAATAAGGAACAGCCGACATCCTCACAAGCGGCACCAGCGACTGCGTTGGCATTCAGAGGTAGTCCCGAGAAGCAGCAACTTTAAGCAGTACCTCATTTCTCATGCGAATATTTGGAGCGTTCGAAATAAGACATGTTTTCTTAGCACGTCAAGGTTTATTTTCTTGTTGGAGTTGAGGTTGTCCAGGCGGCAAATGAAGCCCAAAAGTATTTCACAAGTGTACTATCTATCATAATGACTGGCGGATGAGAATCGGGCAAAACTACTACAAGGGGTTTAGGCAAACAAGGTATACGTCAGAGATGCGACAAAGAAACCTAGGAAGGGTTAAAAAGGTAGAGGCTGAATCACGTCTTTTCATCCATGTTATTAGATAGCGACAAAGGCGCTTACATGAAGCATCATATATATATAGACGTCAAAAAATTTTGTGGTCGTGTGATCAGATGGCCTAATTACGCCTGGGAGGATTAGGCAATTTCCAATTGTTCACTCCATACCACCACCGCCTAACTCGAATGCCTATTGAGTCACCATGCACTCTCGCGTTTTTGTTCCACTGATGCCAACCAACCAACGCCAAATTCAACAGGACGCCTTGGGCCAAGGGCATCAGTACCTACACCCCTGTTAGTGTTTGGTCCTGTCATGGCATGAAACTTGAGAAGGGGGAGATCTCGGTAGCTACCTGGTCTCTAGCAGTTATTAGCATCACCTTCCACCACGTATCTGCGGAAGATATGCTGTGAAGATAGCTTTGTTCGAAGCGCAAGTCGGGAAGGGGAGGGAGATTATAGTGTTTCTTGGGTGGCCGTAGGACACTGTAAGGGATATCGTCATCGTCATTGCTGTAATCTGTTGGCGCCACAGTAACAACTTCCTTCTTGTCGGCAGCGGTAGATGGTGATATGTCTTGCCGGGCGTCGGGATGTCTTCTAATATGGCTAGCCTGGATGGTGCCGCCTACTTCGGCGGCAATTGAAGCCATGTGGAACGTGAAGATGAAGGGGGTTGGGCAATCGACTGAGATGTGTCTATCTTGTTCCTCCTTGTGTATTGGGTGTTCTATTTCACATTCGAGCTTTCTGAAGATATGTGCTGCATCGGCAGTGATCCTAGCGCCATGGCCAGCACCCAGGCTGTATTGACGTTGCTCAGTGATGCTTAGTTATTTTGCCGGGCGGTGAGAGCGCTAAGACATGATGACTACTACCTACAAATGAGAGCGGCTTGTGACGTCGACAAGCCGCTTACCTAATCAGGCGTCAGCCTAAGGTACCTTAGGTACCTTCTCTGTCACCGACCTGACTCACTGCTTCTCTAGGCATCTGGCCCTCGCTTCAGGGCCTATGGTTGGCATAGGCCCGCTATTCTGACGGCTGGCAGCGGTCCCTCGGTAGGTCATCAAACAAACTTTGAGACACGTCGGCCTCTAACTAACCCTTTGTTACTGGCACACACAAAGGGGGCCCCTAAGTACGCAGCCATGGCAGCACAGTGTGCATGGGGTTGACAGGGCAGGGTAACAGAGAACCACAACCCAAAACTTGGATCCATCATCTAACAAAGCTGCTCTCCCTTAACCAACCCAGTGTCACGCTTCCACGCGCCGACGCTTTTCAACCGAGGACCTGTCAAGCGGCGGGATAATCGTATTTTTTTTTCTCAAAGGGCTCCTTCGGGATAACCAGTCAATATGAGCGACCCCCAGGCCGGTGAGGCAGAGAAGAACGTGAGTCGTATAAGTGTTTTTTTTTTGTAAAAAAAAAATCGATTTTTTCCCCCTGCATCGCCAACTTGCCCCTCCTTACTGGCCGCCCCGCGCTGCCACCTCCAAGCTCCCGAGCCCCGAGAAGTATGGCTAACGATCAATCCTGGGTATAGATTGAGATCTGGAAGATCAAGAAATTGATCAAGCGCCTCGAGGCCGCCAGAGGAAATGGAACTTCCATGATTTCCCTCATTATCCGTACGTGTCTCCCGACTTATGCCTCGTGGCTCGAAGCTAAAGCTAGATGCAGCTCCGAAGGATCAAGTGTCGCGTGCGGCAAAGATGTTGGCTGAAGAATACGTACGGAATAACCTTTTCTGAGGGCTGATTTCATGTTGAAGTTTACTGACACGCTTTGAAGGGAACGGCGTCCAATATTAAGTCTCGAGTTAACCGACAGTCCGTCCTGTCCGCGATTACCTCGACCCAGCAGCGTCTGAAGCTCTACAACAAAGTCCCGCCCAATGGTCTTGTCGTGTACTGTGGTGAAATCTTGACGTCAGAAGGAAAGGAGCGAAAGGTCAATATTGACTTCGAACCCTTTAAGCCAATCAACACGTCACTGTATCTCTGTGACAACAAGTTTCATACTGAGGCTCTGGCTGAGCTGCTCGAATCTGATCAGAAGTTTGGCTTCATTGTCATGGATGGCAACGGTGCACTCTTTGGCACTCTGAGCGGTAACACTCGTGAGGTTGTCCACAAATTCTCCGTCGATTTGCCCAAGAAGCACGGACGTGGTGGTCAGTCTGCCCTTCGTTTCGCTCGTCTCCGTGAGGAAAAGCGTCATAACTACGTCCGAAAGGTCGCCGAATTGGCAGTTCAGAACTTCATCACTGCCGACAAGGTCAACGTGGCTGGTATCATTCTCGCCGGTTCAGCTGATTTCAAGAACGACCTGAACGCCTCTGACATGTTCGACAACCGTCTCCAGGTCAAAGTCATTAAAGTTGTTGACGTTTCTTACGGTGGCGAAAATGGCTTCAACCAGGCAATCGAATTGTCATCCGAAACCCTTGGAAACGTCAAGTTCATTCAAGAGAAGAAGCTTATTGGGAAGTACTTTGAGGAAATTAGCCAGGATACTGGTAAAGTTTGCTACGGTATTGACGACACTCTGAAAGCCCTGGAGCTTGGTGCTGTTGAGACTCTCATCATCTTCGAAAATCTTGAAATCAACCGCTGGGTTTTGAAAGACAGCGCCGGAACTGAGGTGCTCTTGCATACTACCAAGCAGCAGGAACAAAACAACCGTGATAAATTCCTCGACAAAGCCACCGGGCAAGAGATGGACATTGTTTCTCAGGAGTCGTTCCTTGAGTGGATTGCAGAGCATTACAAGGACTTTGGAACTGCGCTTGAATTTGTATCTGACCGATCCACTGAGGGCAACCAGTTTGTCAAAGGATTTGGTGGTATTGGCGGTATTCTCCGCTACAAGGTCAATTTTGAACAGTTGGCTGATCTTGAAGAGGATGATGATGACTACTATGACGGTAAGACTAGCGAGTTTTTGCGAAAAATATCAGGATGGAGCCATACTGATGGGACAACTAGATTGACCAACCGATTCCCTCGTGATTGACGAGGGACTTACTCAAGTAAACCCGTCTGCGCACCATAAGAATGACGAGCGCCACGACGCGCCGAGGTCGGAAGATCCTGCACTGTTATCATTTGCTCAAAGGCGCTTGATGCAAAATGCAGGTCGAGCGCCTCCCCATCAAGTTCATCAGGCGTCGCGACCAAGCCCGCTTCGCGCAACAATGACGGTCACTTGAGTTTATATGATCAGCGGAGTAGAGGTGAGTACCGGCGCATGATGGCATCTCATTGTCAAATACTAGGCAAAATCTCACATTCTCTAGGAGATAACCCACATAGATGGGACTCGTATGATGAAATGGCGCGAGGGCCGGGCAATGCAAGGGACAGTTGAGGGAACCAACATGCTTTTGTGTTTCCACCCCATGATAAACTAGATGTGGATACTTGCCCTTTTTTGTTTTACATATTGCTAGGCAAGTCATGTTGTCTATAGACAGCTGCAAGTAGATACTTTGCCAAGAGCTAGACCCTTCTAGATAATCGACGCTCGTTTTTCAATAGCTGCGGTGATGTAGGGGAAATGTGATAGTGACTGGCGGACGATGATTTCTAGAAGTTCTACCGATGAGATTTCTGGCAGACATGGGAATTTATCTTGTGGAATGAGTTCTGTAGTGCCATTATCTATTTGGTGTGACGTAGTCAATATGAGAGTTTATGATCGTTTTTGTTGATGTGAAGGAAGTTCACCTTATTGAATTTCTCTGGGTCGTTGAGAAATAATGGGAGCAACTATAGGTGTCATAAGTAATAGCGTGTGGTTACGACGATGCCAATACTAATGGACGTCATCAGGTGCTACTTATTAACCCCGCTGGCAACCAATTACCCGCTATAGATTGCTGTTGGCCTATAGTAAGGCATCTCCGTACCTATATTGGTACCTAAAGTAGGTTGGTTAGGGAACTGCAGCTCTTTGACCCACTATAACACGCCGCAACTGCTTCGTGCGGTTTCTTGGTGAGCGCCGCGATACTTACTTACACCTTCAATAACAGCCCGTGGAAGCACCAGACATTTGCTCCTATCCAAGCCTCCCCATCCAACCCCACTTACCTCGAGGTCTAGCGGACAACGATATTTATTTGCTCTCTATCTGAGATTATTTACGACCAAGAATGCTCATGAGATAACAATAGAACGCACTTGTCACCATGCTTGACGCAGCAGGCACTCCAGCTCCAGCGTCGAAACCAGCGGATCGCGCTGTGCCGGTCGCACTCAACGAGGCTATTCTCGACTCGCCTACATTTCGCGCCGCGGCGATACACTTTGCGGAACAGGTAGAGGCCGCTGAGAAATGGCTTAACGGATATGTCACCTCGACATCCAAGCTTATGACAGGTCTCCTTGCCCTGGAGGACACGATACAGAACTATCTCTCCCGAACCACCCCGTTCCCGGACAACGTCATTGACAACGACTATACGCTCTTGGCGCTTAAACGAACTGGCGATGGAACACGAGAATGCCTAACCCAGCTCCTCAGTAGTACGAAACGAATGGAAACAGCCGTCATCGAACCGATCCGGTCTTTTCTGAACGGAGAGCTACGGAACTTCAAGGAGATAAGGAAGATCCTGGATCAGACACAGAGGACATATGACTCGACTCTTGCCCGCTACGTGGCGCAGTCTAAGACGAAAGAACCCTCGTCTCTCCGCGAGGATGCCTTTTCTGTATACGAAAACCGACGGTCATACATGCATGCTGCAATGGACTACTGCCAGGTGGGCCCGCAGCTGCGATACGCGCTAGATCAACTCCTGGTTAAGGTCTGCGCGACCATCTGGAAAGAGATGAACAAAGGACGAGACGCTGCGGTCAGTGCCACGCGATGGAACCGAGATATAGACCGTGTACGCGGATGGGCGAAAGAGATGGAGCTCTCGGATGCTGTTTTCAGGCGGGAGATCCAGGCCGCAAGAAAGTCAATGGGGGAGGCTACTTTTGAGAGCTTTAAGCCATCTCGCGAGCTCGAGGATTATAGCACGTCTACAGTGCGTTTCTTGGGCTCTCGTGGCCCTGTGAGCGTGCAGCCTAAGGATGATGCAGCTGTCATTTCTGAGAAACAAGGCTGGCTTTTCTTAAGAATGACAACCGGGAAACCAGTTAGGTACAACTGGATTCGGCGATGGTACTATTGTCGAGACGGCGTATTCGGCTGGTTGATGCCTGGCCCACAGGGTGTTTTGCAGGGAGATGAGATTGGCGTTCTGCTTTGTAACGTCAAGCCTGCCGCGGGTGAGGAGAGGCGGTTCTGCTTTGAATTGAAGACGAAAAGCCGAAGCATGCTTTTACAGGCGGAAACACAAAAGGAGCTGACCGACTGGTTAGAAGTCTTCGAGGTCATCAAGAAGAAAGCGTTCGAGGCCAGCATGGACAGAGACAACGCCGCACTGCCTGATGGCGCTGACCCTGCATTTTCGATATCACCACCAACGATCCCGGAATTCTCTGCCAAAGCGGCTGATGCGCAATTGGGTTCTCCTGATGACATGTCGAGCGCAGACCGCATGGCTCTTGCTGTTCCAGGAGCGGAAAGTACCCTCCCCACACGACAGAGCTTTGATCCTAATGGGAGCATCTCTCGTCGATCTATATCAGCGCTGAAACAGGATCTGGCTAGGGAAGAGGATGAAAGCAGACGAGAACATGCAGCAAGAATCATACAGAAACTTGACCTTCACCGGAAAGCTACTTTCAGTAATACCGAGTCTTCGCTTACGAGTTCTAACTCCTCGGGCGGACTAGCGAGTATGTTGGCAACAAACTCCCAGCTCCCGGGAACTGCTCTGGCTTCGGGTCTTTCAAGTCAGACCAAGATAACGCCTAGCCCCCTCCCAATACTTGAGAACAAGTGTGGCAATCTTGCACCACCTACATTAGCACGGCCTCCGACAATCACTAACCTGAGCCGCACTGCTGTGCTGGTTGCAGGAGAAAGAGGCCACATTCTAGAGGGCAAGAAGTTGCCTTCATCGGTAATGGCCAATTACTGGGGGAGCAATATTTGGGCTTCAATCTATTCCAAGCCGGTAATAGCACCACAGCAAGATGACGATGACCCCATAGGTGTTGTTGTGTCAGAAGGCTCACAAACTCCACTGGGTGACGTCGTCCAAGCCAAGAAGGCTAGTGAGTCCCTTCCAGTTGGCTACCCTGCCGAATTAAAGATCCAGCATTCGCAGTTTCGGCTCCTCTTCCCCAATGCACCACCGGAAGAGAGGCTTGTACTCGTGTTCCTAGCGGCCTGGTCAAGCTCCCTGGAGAAGGAGTCCAAAAGCGAATTGCTCGCAGGTGACGGCAGGATATACGTCACCGCTGAGCACATGTATTTTTATGGCCAGCAGATGGGACTAGTGACGGCATACAGTATTAGCTTGGATATCATCACTGAAGTGACGGCGGCTGCTGGCAGAGACTGTGACTTTATTTTCTTGCATCTGGGACAGGATACAAACGATACAGGATATACGCGGATCACAATCAAAGTGTTTTTGGACGATCTTCAACTTCTTCATGCGCGCCTCAATCTCCTGGTGGATAATCTTCAGGCAGAGGAGCCGATGGACACCATGGAAATCATTAATGCGTTGATCAATATTGATAGGCAAGAATATGAGAAACAAAGTCCAAGTGCTGAGAGCTGGGAAGAAGTATCGTCAAGCACACCTATGGATGATGGCACCCCTTCTGGGAAACCAGTTAGTCGAACTGCAGCCGATCCACCTCGACTGCTGCCAGCCCTTTCCGGCCAAAAGGTCTCGGTCAAACTGAACCTTCCCAAGCAAGAGGTTATCTACGAACCGGATGATATGAAGATCATAGCAGCGGAAAGGCACTTTGAATTAAGTGCCAAAGCGTGCTTCCATGTATTGTTTGGGGATAAGAGCTTTGTGTTCCCAA
Organism: Sphaerostilbella broomeana; assembly: GCA_930272545.1. NCBI lineage: Eukaryota > Fungi > Ascomycota > Sordariomycetes > Hypocreales > Hypocreaceae > Sphaerostilbella > Sphaerostilbella broomeana. The sequence continues at coordinate 256,505 of CAKNET010000027.1, forward strand.
AACTGTACTTTGAGCATCGCGCCAAGCAAATCGCCCAAGGACCGTGGACACACAACGAGAAAGAGCCGATGAAGCGCGACTTTCAGTTTAAGATTGACTACGTCGACGTGCTTGGCAGGTCAAAGACTGCAGATATTCAGGATTCCCAGATGATTGATGTCTTCAACGACCATGTGACATATGTGGTGACACACAACCGGACGGCATGGCACCTGCCCCATTCTCAACTCTTTACAATGGTTACGAAGATTGTGATCACGTATGTTGGCAAGTCAAGATGCAAACTTGCCGTGTATGTTCGGATTGACTGGTCAAAGTCCCCGACCTTGTTGAAGAACCTTGTGGAGCGTCAAGCGCTTCGAGATATGACGAGTGATGCGGAGGAGCTTGCCGAAATCGCCACAGATCAGGTTCGCAAGCTTGGTTCAAGAAGCCGTACGAACAGAGCCATTCAGGTCTATGGCCAGGTGGGCCAGCAGAGCCAAGTCGTGGTTTTCTCGCCTGCCCCTACCGAGTCGAGGAAAAAACAGGTCATCAAACCTCGAACATTGACAGCCATGCTATTTGAAACATTCCGGTCATTTGGGGAGAGCGTTGTCTCATCCGTCATTATGTGGATATTTGCGGCCCTGAAGAAGCTATTCGACGTAGCTACAGCGCATCGTGTTATCTTAATATTCCTTGCTCTGAGTGCTGCTGTGAACGTGATGCAGACCTCGACTGAGACGTTGACTTGGTGGCAGGAGCGGCGGGCCGCGAATTTCATGCGTCGAGTTGGTGTTTCACCGAACCATCAGATGAGCAAAGCAATTTACATGGCGGACTTGCATGAGGCAGGGGGTGGGAAAGACGTGGAGCCATCGTTCCCCAGTAACAGCACTTGCTTTGACACGTTCAAGGAGCTATTAGATGCCACAAGCATGGACGCCCCGTGGGAAGAGGCAGGTGCCGCGCTTTCTTCATCGACTAGCAAATCAACAGCACGCCGGCTACGTAGAACTCGACAGCGACTCGGAGTCTATCGACATGACCTGCTGGTGGCTATGAGAGTGGTTAACAGTGTTGAGCGGGAGATGTTGCAGTCCGAATGGGAAAACTGGCTGATGAATGAAAAATCACTCTGCGATAAGCTTGAGATGATACTGCAAAGTGATGGCAGTAGAGGCAGCAGCACGAGCAAGGGGAAGACGGGAGAGTCGACTTCCCAGAAGGTTATGGCGCTGATACCCTCGGATCGGAAGAAGACCCTTGAGACATGGCGCGACAGCTATTGCGGGAGCTGCCGGAGTGATCACGAGTCAGTGCTGCATGGAAGAAAAGAGCCCCAGCGGTAACAGAAAGGCTGGGCCAGGGTCATACGGCGTCTCCGGATAGGACAATGAGGACGACAGTATTCTATCATTCAATGGAAGCGGTGATTACAGCCTCACGGGTGTTGGTTGTCATTACCATGACCACTATTATTCTTATTACTATCATTATCAGTATCACTATTTTAGTTTCTGGATACCGCGCGATGTCGATTCTCGGGGTGTACTTAGTTGGATTATCATTCTTTGGGGAATCACCCATATATACAACCTAGCATTGGATTTCGGCCGAGAACATTTGGAATAGAACACAATATTTACCTACTAAAAAAACTAAAACGATGCAAGTCTTGAAGCAAGAGCTGTGTAACCCGGCCACGATGTGAGAGCTCCGACGCAGCCGATACGACGGTGAGGAAGCCGGGTCCGTGTGCTCATCCGCGTTCCGAAGTTCCAATTCCATGGCAACCTTGATTACCATTGAATTGCGCTGGAACATGTGGAGCCTATAATAAACTTGGTGCGTGGTTTAATAATGAATTACTTAACCCGCGCGCTATGAAGAAGAATCACGTTCCTGTTCGGGTCGGTCGATGTTTGTAGAGGCGAGACCGAGTTTGGGCGGCGTTTCTTGCTTAGTAACAATTACAACGGGCAAACCAAGTATGTGCTAGAGCGTTCCAGCCTTGAAAATGCAGACAGGGGGGGGGGGGGGTTCAGTCCTGTAAGTGCCGGGTGAAGGGACTCCATTATATTCTGCGTTCCAATAGCGGTCAGTGAGATGTTCTTTTATTTTTTTGTGTATCAGGATATATTTTTTTTGCATTATTATTACTGCTATTGCTATTGTCATTTTGCCTGGATTTTTGACAGCGCCCAATTCACCTATCAATCAGGGCCGACGGTGTCAAATACTTGAATTCCTTTCCGTGACGTCAAAGAGCCGCCTTCCCGCGCGCATTGCGGCTCCCCTCGGGCCCATCATTAGCAGCGCCTGAGAGCCACTGTCTGGCCGCCGCCGTACCAGCCGGCCGTGGGGAGAGAGCGGGAGGGGGATCTGCTGTGACGTACGATATAACTGCACAGAGACATGTATGCATGTACATACACACACACAAGCAAACGCCAGGTTTCCAACTACGAAATCCGTCGCAATCCACCATTCTTTGCTCTCCCCTCACACCCCCCTTGGTTTTGTATTGTATTCTATCTTGCATAATACTTAAATACGTCGTTGTGGGTAGAATTTGTGCTTCGCTAGATTATTTCTTTGATCGCCTCGACCGTGTGAGGCTTTCTCTCTGGTCTGGGGTGTGTCACCCAACCGGACGTCGGTCGATCGATCGATCGATTATACTGCCATTACTCTCTCGCCCTACTCGAACAGCGGATCATCATATCTCTTCTTCCTCATCATCCATGACCCAGAATCTATGACCCATCATCCTTCAGCTATCGATAGCAACGACAGCGACGCCGCAGTATAGCGCAAAACCGCCTGCAATGGGAAGCCACCACGAACCGCTCCAGGCCCTGGGGCCCATCGACTGGGAAGATGTGCCCGTGGATAGCCTGAAGCCCTTTCTCGACGAAACATTTGCCGATGCGCAGACCGTAATCGAGTCGATTCCCTCTCCGACCACAGCATCCGCGACACCGACGGGCCGCGCCCGCTCCAAGACCGACTCTGCCGTTCTCCTCGACCTGGTGCAGAAGTCGCACCCACAGCGCCAGTCTGGCGCCTCACTAGCCATGGCTCAGCAGCTACGCAAGGAATGGAAAGAGATCAAGGTTAATACTAACCCGCTGGGCATAAGCGTCTACAAGCTTGCGGCGAAAGATGGAAAAGGTGCATGGTTTGCTAGGCGGAGCATTCATGAGGGTTTGACTTTCGACGCCTGGAAAACGGGATTAGAGATGGAATTTCCTGAGACAATGAAGGTGCAGGGATCACCGGGAAGTGGCAATATCCGAGGCATTGGTGCGGATAAGAATGTTGAGAACCTACATATTAAGGGCTCTGGACACTTGAGTGGTAGGTCATGATGATGACGATGATGATGTCACCTTTCTTCTCATTGATGGATGGATACTAATAACTTATCCTCTATAGTCTTTCAGCTGTCCGCTCAATTCCCTGGGCCTACAGCCCCTAGAGACTTCATCACCCTCCTCCTAACCAATAATCTCTCATATCAGCCACCGGGGCGATCAAAGCCCTTGCGGCAATACATCATTGTATCTAAACCATGCGTACACTCGGAATGCCCTCAGCGCCAGGGTATCATTCGCGGCCAATACGAATCTGTCGAGCTCATCAGAGAAGTACCCGCCGAAACCGACGGCTTAGCCACCTCGAAGAGATCACTCTCCTCGGCAGACTTAGGCGTAGATGACAGAAGAACTAGTATGGATAACCGGGACGAACGACCCCCGGCCATTGAGTGGCTAATGGTAACCCGAAGCGATCCGGGTGGCAGCGTGCCTAGGTTTATGGTCGAAAAGGGAACACCGCCCGGCATAGTTGGTGATGCAGGTAAATTCGTCAATTGGGTCACGGCCAAATCAGCAGACAACTTTGCAAGCAACGATAAAACCTCGCCGGAGAAGGAAACAGTCATTACCGACAGGACACAAAGCAGCCAGACACAGATCCACACGAATCTGCCTACGATCAAAATTCCAGGAGAAAGTAACCAACCTGCGGCGGAAGATGAGACTATTCCTAGTAGCAACGGCATCTACGGCATCGTAAGCGGCATTTTTGGCGTCGCATCATCAGTCGTTGCTAGCGGACTGCGACAATGGAGCAGTCCTGCAGCCAGTAATGCCAGCCAAGACGACCTGCATGATAGAACAGACCCCAAGGATGATGAAACCCATGGCGAAACTGATTTGAGCGACACGTCGTCGTTACGGTCCTTTGCTTCTGCCCTCGAAAGGAGCATGACTGAAGAGAATCGGGCCAGAAGCCTGGCTGAAAGTAATTCAGACGAGTCCAAGTCTCGGGGTGACCAGTCGTTAGAAAAAGAACTTAGGAAGCTCCAAGAGAAGCGGCTCAAGCTGGACGAGAAGGCTGCTCAGATGCAAGAGCGCCTAGAGAGTAAACGGAAGGGCGGAAAGGACAAGGACGAAACCATGATAGCTAAGATGCGCGAGAAGCACGAAAAGGAGATTGCAAAGCAAGAAGCTAAATATAAACGTGAGCTTCAAAAGCTAGAGGAGAAGCGTGAGCAGGAGGAGCGAAAGGCCGAGGCTAGGAGACGCAAGACGATTGAGCGGGAAGAGAAGCTCAATATGACGCTGGAGCTGGACAAGGTTAGGGCGGAGAGGGATGTGGCTTTGAAGCGCCTTGAGATTCTTCAAGGCCAAGTTGGGGAGCTTCAGGCACAGAATACGATGCTGGTCGCGAAGCTGGGGAGGATGGGTGGATTTGATAGGGCGAATTCCTCGTCGTCTAGGGGGTCAGCAATAGGGAGCACAAAGTCCGCGTGATAATTATTGTGTGGGTTCTGTTTGTTTGGTGAGCGAGACGACAAATGGATGGCAAAAGAGGGATATCCATGCAACGGGAAGGGGGGGGGGGACTTTATGTATTGATGAATCATGTAATACTTTGTTTTGTGTGTGTGTGTTTGTTTTTTTCTTCTGGAAAGAAAGAATGGCATGGCGAAATATTTTTTTTTTTTTTTTTGGTGAGCGCACATGTGTCATGCCAGCATAACAGGCATACTCGTTCTATTCATTTGGAATTCTTTATTTTTTATAATTCACTTATTTTATATCCTTTCTACGCTGGTGTTGATCGCGTAGAATCACGTAGAGGCTCTATCAGAAGCTTGGAGATACCATGGTCTTGTGACTCCAACAACTGTCGAGTATCTGAAATGGCGCGTGCCAAATGAGGAGTACTTCGGGCGTTCTCCAATGCCACAAGACCTCGAATGATGCGTGTGCAAATACCAAAGACGTGTGGGTTTGATGCCCATCCGAGTGGCCCGTCCTCCTGTGTCAAGAGCTGCTTGAAGCGCTCTGACCCCTTGAGGACCCAATTCGTGAGCTGGCCAAGTATCTCGGCTGATAGCCCTTGCTCTTTCCAATCAAGGCCATTCAAGACTGCAACCCAGCGGTTTGTTTCACGGACTTCGTCTACGAATAGATTTTGTTCCTCGACGGCGAAGAGAGAGTCATCGAATTTCAGGGCAGCTGAGAGTTGCGAGTCTGCAGTGGGCCAGGGGGGAGGGCTAGATGTGACGGCCGTAGCGTTGGTATAAGCGCCGACGGTGCGGCTTGCTACAATGGACTGGAATGTCAGGTTAGTGCGGAAGTGAAGTGTTAGCCATTGGAGAAGACGGTTCGCCGCTTCGAGGGGTACGAGGCTCTGGCCGAGGATGTGTTTGGCGGCGGCGGAGCCGACTTCACGAACTTCCTCGTCATCGTCGTTGAGGGCATCGTAGAGGGAGAGGAGGGCAGGCAGATACTCTTCCGAGTTGCAGGATTGGTGAGTGATGGAGAAGAATGAGTTGAGGGAGTTGACTGCCGCGAAGCGGGTATCGAAGCTCTAGAAGTGTTTGGTTGATTAGCTACTGATTCTAGGCTCAAAGTGAAACTTGTTGTCTGTCTAGTATTGACCATACCTTGTCATCTAAGCCGGAATCAGCCATCATAAAACCCCAGTTTTGAAGGCTTGACTTAGGGAGTCGTTGAGCGTGTTGCATAACCGATACAATGCCTCCACTGACTCTAATGATAGCATTGGAGAGAGCTGGGTTCAAAGACCGCAGAGGCAAAGTCGCCCACAGTTCAAGAAACGGAGATGTTGACAAAGCTTGCAATTTTCCTCGCTGAAAGAGTTGGTCGATTAGTTCTGCGAGGTTGTCTATAGCTACGACGTGAGCATCGGTGAAAGTAGTCTTTAGACAAATATCGATGTAGAGTGTACAGAGATCTAAGCGAGATGTATCGGTTATGGAGATAGATTGCCACAGGTTCGGCATCATCTCAAGAGCTGCGACTAAGGTGTCAGCGGCAATTTGACTGCCCAGCAACAATTTTCTTGTCTGAGGAACAGAGTCTTCTTCCTGGGAGGCGCGAATGAGCCCATTCAAAATATTCTGTACCCTAAGTAATGCGCCGCCACGAATGGCAGGCACCACGGTCTGACGGGGCTGCAGAGGCAGCGAATTAGAAATTTGAAACATCCATATCATGTTGATGACTTCTTGGTAAGAAGCAACGATATCCGGGCAATTGTGATACCGGAGTGAAATCTCGGCTTGGTCAAGGAAGCTTGTCAAGTGGGGGAGATCAACTGTGTTGCGTATTAGCCTCTGTCTAGGAAAAGTGAGTCAGGTTCATAGATCAAGACATACCTAACAAGCGATCTAGAGAAACTTCACTAAGCCTCTCAAACACAAATTTCAAAGCCAAAATTACTCCATGAACATGATTCTGGCTGCTTGAAGTCGTGCCTTTGAATGATTCCAGGAATAACGACTTGAGCATCTCGAGCCATTTATCATGCAGCAAGCAAGAGCAAAGTGTTCTAGCAGCTATTTCACGCACATGCCATACCGGACTCGATAGATAAGCGGCCACATGAACCTGGATCTCGTCTCGAAGTGAGTCTGGGGGCCCGGCTCGACGAATAATGTCGAGAGCGGGGAACACAGACTCCGCGGAAGACGCAGCAGTTGTCGATGATACCATTTCGTGACCAGACATGAGGAGATTTGCTAAAACTTTGGGAAGAGTAGGGTATCGATGATATGGAATGCGGTTGGCTTTACCGTCCCAACCAGTCTCAATCATCGATTTACTCTCTTGAGAACCGAAAAGATTGTCAATCAAACTGCGGAGAAAGATTAAGCCACAGTTGCGAATTGCCCAAACTTCAGACCTGAGGCCACTGGCAGCCAATTCCAAACATTGAGACAGGTATTTCTCTGACTTGTTACCCAGAGATGTCAAGAGTGAATTTTTAAATATATCTTTTAGACAATTATAGGCATGGACCTGGGGCAGGTGTGAACCATCTGTCTCCTTAACTTGGGCTGGGATGTTAGCAATCTCTATCAGCTTTTCCATAACCTCCTCGAAGGAGGGATGGGATGCATTTGCTGTTAGGATACCGGTTATCATGGAAGGAATTCCAGCTGATCGTCGAGTCGTGGATGCTTGGGTAAATATTTCATTCAGAGAACCCTACCAAGAACCAGTATTAGTTTAGGATTGGTACAAGTTTTGCTTCGAACAAACATGGGTTATAGAAACTAATAATTGAATTGTCGATAAAGTTTATCCTCACATACCTTGTACCAAAGCTCTAGAAGTGATTGTCCAGCCTCGGCTCCTAAATGCTTGCTTAATTGACAGCAGGTCGCGAAAGTTGATGCTACTGTTGTAAATGCTCCTCGGTGTCTTAAGCTGGCTAGCTGTTCGAAAGTCAGGTTACCGATGGTCTCAAAGACTTTTGTCGATGGGCTGATAAATCCTTCACGGGATCCATTCCTCATGGTGAATACCAAGGTTCGCATAAAGTTGCTAGGAACAATTAGTAAACAGAAAAAACCAGTCAACCATGAATTTCAGCCGTACCTTGATTCGTGGATAGCGCGGAAGCTATAACTCAACAAATTTTTCGTGTCGAGGCCTTCCGTATCTTCCAACTCCTGTGGCAAATGCCCCTCAGGAGAGTCATCGCAGAGAACATCACGAACAGCGCGCCACGTTCGTTCACAGCAAGCCACTAGTCTGTCTTGAAGTGCATTTAGCGATGCTAGCTCTATTTCCGTGACACTTTGATCCGACACCACTTGCCAAGTATGACATAACGAGGCAAAGTCATTGTGTAGTGATTGTCCTAGAACAGCTTTACCGAGATCTGCTTCTGCCGCTGATATTTTGGATTCCAATGACTCGACAAGACTTGAGAGGAATTCTATTCGCTCTCTTTCACTATGTAGGAACCTATAGAACAATCGAGAGGCTCTGGCAACACCGTCGGCGTGATCAGCTCTTGCTGTGAGTACAGAAAGTTTGTCTGCTCGAGTGAGGAGTTCATTCAACTCGTTTGAAAGATTTCCATCTGTTTCTGATGTGCCAAAGGAGAATAAACGATACCTACGATCGGATAGAATTCTCTCCAAAGCTTGCGATGATAGTTCTCTAACATCATCAAAAGGATTCATAACTAAATCACAAAGGCCTCGTTTCCACTTAGAATCAATGCGATCAAAGAACAACGTTTGATCATCCGCAGTTTCCCAGGGCTTTGAGCTATCCCCCTCCAACCGGAGGATGAAAATTAGACATTTAAGTGATGTGATATGTCTTTGGTAAGAGGACGTTGGCGAAAGTTCTGCACATAAAAAGTTCAAGTACCAGTATAAGAAGTCTTCGTGATACCCAAGACCAGCCTCAAGTTGGGATTCTGGAAGAGATATCAAATTGGCGCGATAAATGATAGGCTGAGACGTGCTGATTGAATTTTCTCCTGATGCATTCTTTCGAGCCTTGGCCTTGGCCCTAGGAATACTCCTTTTCAAAACTGAGATGGCACCGCGCACTCTTTTGAACATGTCTCTCGCACGAGCACAAACATCAACACGGAATTTGGCATCCGGATCAGCGAAGAAAGCAGCCAAGTGTTTCTTCAGCAGGTCGAGTGTGGTAGAGGAATAGGGCCTTGTAGTTGATGGCGAACTTATCAAAAGAGTCAGGGCTGACGCTCGAACCTCATGAGATGGGTGAGTTAACACGCTTTCGAGCACGCTTTCACGAAGAATGATAGCTGTGTCCTTACTGGCTTGCTTCTCAGCACCGAGATCTAGTACTTATTAGCCAGGAGTTTGTGAAGTAAAATGGTCATGTCTCACAAGGCTCTTCTACCAAACCAACCTTTTTCCCAGCCTCTAAAGCAGCCAAATTGAGTAAGGCAGCAGTGTCAAATCCTTCGTTACTAATAGAGGCTAGCTCTATGTTGCTCATTTGTTGTAAGAACTCCAGAGCTTCGGGTCTATCGGTTTTGAAGAGGGGGAGGAAGATATAGTTCTTGAAGTTCTCTAAAAGAGTTGGCTGTTTTACTAGAAAATCAAGCAACCACTTATGCCATGTTTCGATACTCAGCCCAAAATCGCGTTCCTGATTCCTTTGACGTAGGCATCGGTACAAGTTCACTATGAACTTCCCTGCTGCTGGACAGACAATATGTAACTTGGTCCATGAGAAAAGCTCACTGAAGAAGGTTCTCCAAATCTCAATGTCGCTGGACTGGAACAGTTCCTCGTGATAGGAAATATGTTTTGATTTGATATCATCCAAATTAAAGACTCTTTTGGCTAACAAATAATCCAGAGTTTTCAAGGCAGATTTCGCGACAGGTTTTGTAGTCCGGCCAATCACAATGGAAATCAAGTTATCCAGAAGTGAATCTCTAATTTCCAGTGCTGTTTTCTTATCAGGGTTCTTTCCAAGCTGATGAGCTATCAAGTCAAGAACAAGTCTCATTGAACGGTGATGGTCAAACTCGTTCCAATCAATGTAGAACTCATACAACTTGAACGTCACATCTTGAGAAAACGCCCATTTCACCAACGGCCCAGACTCTGCTTTGGATGCGCGCTCTACGAAACCGCAAAGTCTTACACAAGCATTGCCTGATACGGATCTCGGCTGAGCTGCTTCTCCTAGAATTCCATCGAAAATCTTAAAAGCTTGGCTATTCAAGTTTAGCAAACTATATTCATTTTTTTAGACGAGTTACATTAAGGCGCACCTCTGCTGGAGATTTTCATCCTGCCCTTCCAGCCATTTTATGACCTGATTTGGATTCCCGAGCAAGTCGACATGCTCCGGGATTGAGTCACTCGGCATTGTGAGCGCAACTTAGCTATCAAGACTATCCAAAGTCAAAGAAGCCAACCTAGGCGCCACTGAGAGAAATTAGACTCTCTGATGTCGAAGATCCAACCCGAGCGCATGAATCTAAACTTTTCTTCCGCCCATTAGTTCGGCCTCCAGCGTGGAGTTTCATACGACAAACTTTCAGTATGAGTAACCTGCAAGGTGGCACGTGGTGAAGCACGTGAGAAAAATTTGCCCTTCTGCACTAACCCCACCTCGATAGCCGATCCACACTCCAAAGATAAAAATCACCAAAATCCCCGTACACTTTGAGCCAGAGAGATCCATACAACCAACAGACGTCCTGACCACCATTAGATACGATTGAATCTATTGGGAGACTGCCAAAATGTCTAAAATCACAGTCGGTATGTTCACCAAAAAAAAATCAAAAATGAAGAGAAAAAAGAATCGCAATACGACTCGAACGATCTGGAGAATTCAGACACTGTCGACGAAATAGCGACCGTAATTCACAAATGAGCATATTTCGCTAACCCTGCTTGTAGCTAATGTCCGGACGCAAGTCGGAGAGCTCTTGGAGTACTCCAACGAGACCAAGAAGCGCAACTTCCTCGAGACCGTTGAGCTCCAGATCGGCCTCAAGAACTATGACCCTCAGCGTGACAAGCGTTTCTCTGGCACCATCAAGCTGCCTTCCATCCCTCGCCCTAACATGAGCATCTGGTACGTCGGTAGTCCGCGGGAGAGAAAAAAAGAAGACGAAACGAAACATCGATAATAACTAACGTGACGAATTTTTAGCATCCTGGGTGACCAGCACGATCTCGACCGTGCTAAGCACGGTGGTGTTGACGCTATGTCCTCTGATGACCTGAAGAAGCTGAACAAGAACAAGAAGCTCATCAAGAAGCTTGCTCGCAAGTACGATGCCTTCGTTGCTTCCGAAGCTCTCATCAAGCAGATTCCCCGTCTCCTGGGTCCCGGTCTGTCCAAGGGTAAGACAAAATCACTGCCTCTTCATTCAAAAAAAAAAAAAAATCGAAACCCCGCTGACCGTCAATTCTAGCCGGCAAGTTCCCTACTCCCGTCTCCCACGCCGACGACCTCACTGGCAAGATCAACGAGGTCAAGTCCACCATCAAGTTCCAGCTGAAGAAGGTTCTCTGCATGGGTGTCGCCGTCGGAAACGTCGGCATGGATCAGGAGCAGCTTATTGCCAACATCATGATGGCCATCAACTACCTGGTTTCTCTGCTCAAGAAGGGCTGGCAGAACGTCGGAAGCCTTACTATCAAGGCTTCCATGTCTCCCCCTAAGCGCCTCTACTAAGCTGGTCTTTTGCGCTTTGGTTTTAATTTGAGATACCCCACTGGTGCCTGTCGATATATAGATAGCTTAGTTTAGTGTCTCAAACAATGACTACAGCCATTTGAAGCCTACGCCCACTCCATGAAGAGCCACCAAAATCTCATCACCTCGACTCTGAGTCATCGTAAATATATGGGCACGGCGCTTGTCAGATGCACCACCAGATTTTATGATCGAGGGGGTTTCGGAGGGAGAACGATCCTACGTCCCAAATTGCTAATTTTGCAAGTGTCTAGGACAAAAACCATGCTTGTGAATTTTGCTCATTTCTTTATTATTATAGTAATTTTATTAGTCTATCATCACTAAAGTATGCAGCTGGATTAGGAGCCACAGCTCTTGGTGACACGCCAAGCAACCAAGCCCCGACGGCCAACAACTCTAGACAGGGTATTCCATACACCGTCATCTTCAAAATCTAGGTCGTCAAGATTCAGGTGTTTTCTGTAGCGCCAAACCTCGCGGAACCGCAAGCCCTGCAGGCCTTTGTTGGGAAGATATGGATCTAGCCAAGCAGCTGATGCAGGTGCTATAAGATATGTGCCATTGGACTCCTTCAAATATTCCTGGTTGCGACGATCGGCGGGCGTATCGCAAGTAGCCAGTTCTGTCAACTGTTCTAGTAATATTTCGCCCTTCAATCCCATAACATCTTTGGTATGAAGAACTTCATTTTTGCCGTTAAGGAGCCATATTGGAGGGGTATACGTCTTCCACCAGATAGCATTTGTTGCATCGGGCTGCTTGCTCATGAATACCTGCCCAGGGATGATACCTCCCTGGTGGTAGATTCCCATCAAGACACCCAGGCATAGGTTGAAGATAAGCCAGGCTACCGACCAAGTTCGTAAAATCGCCTTGTTCTTGGGAAGCTGAATTGATGATAGTAGAAGAGGGACGGTCGGCAAGAGGAAGCGTGCCTCTTGGTGCTGAAACACGGACAAAACAACAATGCCAGAGATAGCTGAGTACAGACGCAACGACGGATGTGGTCGAATGAAGAGCAAGATAGCAGCGGGACCTATGAGCAACGGAATATTTGCAAGAATATGCTGATACCAGGGATGCAGGCCATGCTGCGCTAGGTTTTCAGTCGCGGAGTTGTATTTGAAGTTGTTGAGAGGAGTTATCACGGGGTTGGTGAGTAACTCGGTCCAGGTGAGGGGTCCAGGAGTATAGAAAGCGGTATCCAAGGTAATTGCAATTAAAGTAGTAGAAAGGGCTGCCAAAACCAGGGCTGCCAAAGAAAACGGTCTAGGCAAGTTAGATTTTTGCGATTCAAACAAGGTTATGAAAATGAGACATACTTATTCAAAAAATGGGGTATCAATTTAATCCCGGGTATCAACAAGAATGCTGGAAAAGTAATTCGGTTGAAGATGCCAAACACAGTCACTATTCCCAGAACAGTGGAAGAAAGAAAAGACGATTGTTGCTGGATGAGTATCAGTATGGTTCGGAACTCAACGGGGCAAGTCGGGGTTTTTGTTCTTACACGAGGGTCAACGATACGTTGAATAAGGACAAGACTCCACAGCACAACCAATGTTTCGATCGAATTCGAGAACGTGTGCGTCTGGTAGGTCCAGGTGACGTATGACGATGCGACAAGAAGGACTGCGATGCGACGTCGCCCTGGAGACGCTATCTGTTCGTGCAGAGCCCAGTCCTCAAGCACAAAGCTGATGACAAACATGAGGCCCCTCAAAGCCCAGAATACAGCAATTGGGGGAATGTCGCCATCCTTTCCGTTTCCGATCCACAACCAACGGAGCAAAAGCATAGGTAATCCATAGATAGGCCATAGCGGAAAGACGCTTCGGATCGGGTTCTCGCTTGTGAACTCCCATGTATGTCGGACAGGGTAGCTAAAGATTTGACCTGTCAGGAGGGCTTTTGTTAGTCAAGGAGAACAAAGACCATTTTTATCTTTCCGCACAAGTCACACCCCGCATCACAAGTGCGCCCCGTTGAGAAGAAAACAGCTTCTTGAAGCATCGCAAAGACTCGGCGCATGGAGCGCAGATACGTACCTGCAATCACCTCCGGTCCCTGGAAGTTCTCATCGGGGTGCAGATAACTGGGCGAGAAAGCAAACCACAGCCTGATGAGAACCAGAAAAAGATATGTTCGCCGCCACATAGTAGTTACATCGACGGAGTGCTAGACGACTAGTGCAGACGCAGCAAGCGTGAGCTTGAGAAGGCCGTGAGGATGATAATAGACATGGGCGAAAAAAGTTTTCGTCGAGAGGAGGTTGATCTCTCGCAAGGCGCGAGAGCCGCGAAAGAACACGGAAGAAGGAAAAAAAAGGATAGCTGGCGTTTAGGAATGGCGTGGTCGCACTAAAACAAAGGGAGATGAAGTGTGCCAGGTGCGTTGCCAGAGAATGTGCAAAAGTGAGATAAAGATAGGTAGCGGCTCGCCGGAGGAGTCTGACAGCTATGCTCTGCGCACCATAATAAGCTGCGATGGAGTCGGACGAGGACTGAAGATGAAGATTAAGAAGCTAAAATAATTTCTGTAACGCGGCCACTTGGGAGCGCGCCAGAGGTTATTAGCATGTTGTTAGCTGGAAAGCTGGTCAGATGAGGCTGATGGCCAGCTGGCACCTGAATACCTAACACTGGCGCTGGTGTGGGTGGGTGGGTTTGTGTGCCTGAGAGAACAATAGGGGCATGACCTCATATGAGCAGATTGGCCAGGGCGCTTCGGAGCTATGCCGTCTTGGAAGGGCTTCCGTAATCAACAACCTCTAAGGTATGGAGGTAGGTAATGTACCGATCCAGCCTGATGTCTGTTACTGAGTACGTACTTGCTGCTAGATAAGGCAAGGTCGAGGGATATAGTATTGTGTGATCCTCAGCACGCGCTTATTAGTCTTCCGAAATAGCCGTGTTGTTGCCATTTTTTCCCCCGCTCTCCAATCCTTTGGGGTTTCAGGAAGCAGGTAGTTAGCTACCTTGTATGTTGGTGACTACCCAGGTATTAGGAATAGATGACTCCAAGCAAATAAGTTGGTATGTAATTGTCATCGCGAAAACCACTCTCGATGAGACAGACTCCGACACTGCGTAGTGGATTAATCTTGAATGTTGTTCAATTTATTCCTTACAACCTCCCTAAGGGTACCTAGGTACTTAAAGAGCTAGATCCTTTCAGAACAAAGACTCCCACTTATTTACTTTATTTTAAGTTGCCTGTCGACCCTTCCATTTATATGGGATCGTGCTTTACTGCTTTGAACACCTACCTAGGTAGTACCTGCAGGTACCTAAGGCATATAGATACCTAATGCATCAAGGGACTATAATGAAAGACAAAGTCGCCCTTGCAACCGGGCAGCAATAACAATCAATCCCCTTTTAAGGCTGGCGTGTGTGCCCTTTTTGGACAAAGAATCAAAGGCAGCAGCATTCGCCAAAGCAAACAGTACTCGTAACTTTAGTTGAGTGGCTGGCTGGCGGAGGCGCTGTACTTTTAAGGCATATTTCATTGGCAGTTACTCCTCGTCACTTTGGTTAAAGTTGGCTCAAGGCAGGCAGCTGCCGCTCCAGTCCTGTAGGTAGTATGTAGTAGCCTTGATCATCTCTTTCGCTTTTAAATAGCAGCCTTGCCATCCACTTTCTCTTCCTCTTCACAGTTCTCAAGCTTTCTCCGAATAATCATTTACTCGCTGTGAATTCATATTTTCACCTCATCAGCTTTACAATAGGCCTGGCTCATTTGACGCAGAGTTCGTGCACAGTTCTAATCATCCCATTTCACTCGCCTCAACAGGTGCGTTGCATTATCACTTCCAGGGCTACAACCACTGTATTTTAGGGGGGGACAGGCCGCATTAATCCATCACTCCACACTGCACCACAGAACCCCGCAGATCAAGCCTATTGACTGTGCCTCTGGAAACTGCCTAACTGGACACGCCGGCGCTTATTTGCTCCGTCTTTTGCTGTTTGCCAGTTTCGCCCCATCCCTCCAAATCCTGTCCCAAACAAAGCTACATCTATCTTACAAACAACACAAACATTGCTCCCCGTCTCCAACCTCGTCTTTACTAATCAGTGAACCGCATCGTCAACAGACTATCACTATGGCGGAAGCAAAGCCTGCCCAGCAGAAGATCTGGCTGATCTCTAACGACAACGCCACCATGGAAGTTGGTAAGACGCCTCCCTCTTTGAAGCGCATGCCAGCTCTCGAGGCTCCTGCAACAATCTAATATACATGTATAGACCGCGCCGTTGTCGAGCGCTCCATGCTCCTCAAGAACATGCTGGAAGATCTTGGCGGTGCCGACGTCAGCCCAGAGAACCCAATTCCCATCCCTAACGTACGGGCATCCTGTCACCACAGCTCATTTGTACGCCATGACTAACGATATACGATAGGTGAACGAGGCCGTCTTGCGTAAGGTCGTTGAATGGTGCGAGCATCACCGTAATGACCCGCCTTCGACTCCGGATGATGAGTCCGATGCTCGTAAGAAGACGACCGATATCGAAGAGTGGGACCAGAAGTTCATGCAAGTCGACCAAGAGATGCTCTTCGAGATCATTCTTGTAAATCTTCCGCAGCAGACACCTTAACTTGAACTTGACTAACCTCGCTTGCTCTAGGCATCAAACTTCCTTGATATCAAGCCTCTCCTCGACGTCGGTTGCAAGACTGTTGCCAACATGATCAAGGGCAAGTCCCCAGAGGAGATTCGAAAGACATTCAACATCACAAACGACTTTTCAGCAGAGGAGGAAGAGCAGATTCGACGCGAGAACGAATGGGCTGAGGATCGCTAAAGGCAACAAATAATCACCGAAGTCCAACCTCTGGTGCTTCGTCCTTGTCGGAGTGGCCCACAATACGTGCTCCTCAGCATCTCCCTTTCAAGGAAATAATGGCGGCGTTGATGGGACTGAATGATAAGGGTTTCCGTTTTCAAACTGGCATGTTTTACAGATGGAGGGCATTATCCGTACGGGGTTGACATCACAATTTGGCCAACGTTCATTTTTACTTTTTTTTTAAACGAACATGAGGACCTTAGGTGTGATCCCGCGATACATGAAAGAAACGAGATCGCGCTTAACAGGCAGAATCAATAAATCCTTTTTTCTCCAAAATCATTCTCAAAGTTTGTAGCAATGTGTGCAAGAGGACTACTCTCGACTGAGTTGCGATGGTGGCATAGCCATGGATGAGGCTGAAACATAACTTGCAGAAACACGACGGCCAAGTGTAAACATAATATTCACAAGTAGCCATGCACACGGTACTGATAGCCGCCTAGTATGGAACATTGCTACCGCCTTGCACGAGGCAAGTCACACAAGACCATCTAATAACGGCCTTAGTTCATAGCAGACGAGCGCTTTGCTCAGAGAGAGGGACCAAAAGTTGGACATCAAAATAGGCTTCATTCCTTTCCCTATGACCGACCGTGACATGCAATAATATCAAGAATCGAGAAACCAGGCAACCGTGCCCGTTTCGTGCGTACGCTTCCCTTTTAACCCCCCCCCCCCCCCGACACTTCGTAGAGAATCCTTATTTACTCCATCCATCCATCTATCCACACACACAAACTAATCCATCGCGTAGACCATGCCAAAGAAGACCGGGGCTTTGGTGAACGTCGATGCAAGAGGGTCGAGAATGCCAGCTGATTGTGTGGTGAATTTGCTTAGATGCCCAGACGAGTCTTTCTCCAGTGCCTTCTCTTGGCGTTGTATCTATAATCCCGAAAGTCAGCAAAAATTCCGTCTCGGCAGGATACAGTAGCTATGGAAAGAAAAATCTGGCATAGAGAATGTATTCGGAGGAAATGATAAACGGGATGCGGCAGTAGAGAACCGCAACGCTTGTAGGAAATAATGGCGAGATTTTTTTCGTTTCTTGGGGGGATCCAACGCACCGGACTGTGTTGCCAGTTTTGAGTCTAATCCATTGCGGAACCGGGCGGTTCTGCTTCTGGGCCTTGGCCAGCTTCTGCTTGGTTCTGAATGACTTGTGGCTCTAGGGAATCATCTTGGTCAGCCAAACACGGTTACATTTGAGATATCGAATTGCATCGTTGTCTTTTCCGAGCAAGCTGGCGCGGGATCTATGGACTTCTTCGCCCAATAATATAGGAACTCAGATGAATCCGACGTATCCAGCGTAGCTTCTCTTCCATAAACGTGCTGCAGGGGGTGCATACCGGCATTTTGTTGACCTTGCGTATCGAGTCTGATGATGGGGATGATTTTCGTGGTGTTGAGAGGCAATCTGGATTTTGCGACCCGCACCAGAGGGCGTAAAGCCCTAGCGGAGAAAGGCAGACGGTGGGTTTGTGGCGCTTGTGGCGAGTGTGGCGAGTGTGGCGCGGAAATTCTTTCCTCCTGAGGCAGAAATGAAGATTTCATGCGGGATTGCCATAGCGGCAGGGATGCTTGACATCCCGAAGCTTATTAATGGAGTTGCAGATAGGGTGACAAAATAATATCTACAGAGGCTGCACGTGAACCATTTAGCTAAGTTGAAGATGAACTAATATTGAATGTTCCAAGGCAAGGAATATTATTTGGGCGGGAGAACATCTCAATAATTAGTACTGCAGTTGTAGGTATGACCTGAAGCCTTTGAAGTATCTATCATGTTATATTAGTTTCGCTCTGATCAACTTCCCCTGAACAACAAACAAATATAAAGATAGAAAATCCCCAGACGTTTATGTTAAAGGTACAGTTGACATGGAAGTGACGATTGGGTGGGTGTACCCAGACGCTCTCTAATCTCACTGAAAAGGGGCGCACTGAGATTGTGGTGCACTCCTTGTGACCAAAGCCCAGACAGCCAGATCAGCCCCGATATTTTTGTCCAGTGCTTGGGCCAACCAGGGGCCGCTGGGAAGGACATTTGCTTCTAGCAAGGCATCCAGATGCTTCGAGGTCCCCGGAATAGGGGATTCATTTTCTTAACTAATTACTTTTCTCTTCAGAAACCCTTTCCACGACACTTTTGGCGACGCATATTCTCAACGATAGAGCGTGTAACTCTGCGGGAAATATTAATCTACCTATTTTAATTGCATTTGTTTCAGCATATTCATCTTCAACGAACGGGGTTTTCTGCGACAGTTTGGAGATTGGGCCAACGCACCAGGTCGCCACGATTTCATACGCCGAAAAACGAAACGACACTATTCAATACCTACGCATAATAGAAGTACAAAGATCGGCAATATGGGTGCGGGAATGTCATGGCTTTCCAGCTTGCTTTGGGCAAAGAAGGAAATCAGAATTTTGATTCTCGGTTTGGTATGACGTCGTTTGGCTTCCATCTGATGGTGGAAACTACGAGCTGCTGACACGGTGGGCTTTGTTTTTTAGGATAACGCTGGCAAGACGACGCTGCTCTACAGGTTGAAGGTCAGAAGACGAACGCTGATACGATTTTGATTTGACAATTTGCTGACGGGGGAAGTAGATCGGTGAAGTAGTCACGACGATACCGACAATTGGTTTCAACGTGGAGTCTGTGACCTACAAAAACCTCAACTTCAATGTTTGGGTATGAATGATGCCGAGCACGTCCCTCATCAAGTTTAGAGCCTCGTCCATTGACATAATAATTTACTAGGATCTCGGTGGCCAAACCAGCATTCGTCCCTACTGGCGGTGCTACTATGCAAACACCGCGGCCGTCATTTTCGTCGTCGACTCCACCGATATCGACCGATTACAAACCGCTGCAGAGGAACTGTCAGCCATGTTAAACGAGGAAGAACTCAAGGATGCGGCTCTGCTGGTATTTGCCAACAAGCAAGATCAGCCCGGCGCCAAAGGAGCGGGAGAAATCTCCGAAGCCCTACGGCTGGGCGAGCTGCGGGACCGCAACTGGAGCATCATGGCTTGTTCGGCAGTCGATGGAAGTGGTGTGAATGAGGGGATGGATTGGCTGGTGGTGAGAACTGTTCCTGAAAATCGATGCATCTCGGGGAGAGAATACCGAAGAGCTAACAAAGTCTCTTTTATTAGCAAACCGTCAACCAGGACTAAAACATTCAATAAGAATAAGGCAGGGATAATATGCCTTTGCCGATTTTTCGAACCCCCAGAACTTGTACAACAAAATGATATGATTATGGAAACTTCACCCGTCTGTTCCCGTTTCAGTTGGGTAGGCGGTGGTGATGCATCTGGTCGGGGACATAGAAGCGACTGGCGCCTTGGGAGAATGGAGTTGAATAGACTCCGGAATTGATATAATATGCAGGAGATGATCCAGGGATGAGGAGGCTTAATCAAATGGTGAATATGATCTATACGATTCCTTTAATGCTAGACTCAGGATGCAGTTATCCTGAATATGATTCTCAACAATGAGTCTCGGTCCTCTTCGGCCGAGTTTGATGTCGAAAACCGTGGGTTTGGGGACGGATTGACGAGAATGATGCAAAATAACACGCTACGCCAGACTAATGGACCCGTAAGAATGCAATGGTCTCGGTACCCAACAAGTGCAGGATAAGCTGGGGATCCCAAAAGCCCTGAATATCATACTCATCCGTTCGCCTCAACGCAAATGCTCTTACGCAGGTGTCATCGACTTTTTGGAACCCACACCATATTGACGTACTCCGTTCAATAGACTGCTACAATAAACAAAGAGATGCATACACGAGATGACAAATAGGGACAGGCGTGAAAATGGTACCTGAGCGTGGAGACCTCCCATGGAGTTGCCAATGTCTCCAAGCATCTTGTACGGCATATAAAAAGGAGATGGCCGACTTCGGGCAATACATCCAGCCAGGTGGATGGGCAAAGTACACGGTTCACCCACCTGGAGACGCAGCGAGATGAGATTTTGGTGTCAGATTAAGGGCGCCATATAGCGAGTACTTTTGTGTGTCTTCGCTTATATCGTAGGCAGTCATCAGGATCTCGGGGAATTATGGCCTGGCGGCCTCAGCTCGGTTTACAGTCGGAGGGTCGGAAGATGGATAATAATGTAAGTTTAGTTCTCCCCATTGTTTCGCAGCCACCCCGCCGTCGTCCCCCCACATCTGCAAAAAGAAGTGGTGGCGGGGAAGAACAGGTGACTACGCGTAGAAGCGTTCCGACGCCGAGACGCGGTGCGCGCAGGCTTCGCAGGTGTGGCATTGGCACGGCTAAAGTGCTCACTATCTGCGTGCCAAGGTCTATTACACTTTCTCTATCTGTGGGTTGATGGTGACGATATTAAGTGGATCCGACTTGCCTGTCTAGACTCGGGTTCTGGGAGTGGAACTCCATCGATTGATGGTATTTTTGAACGGCACTTGGGCACTCCATACTGTGTTGAATGTGATATCAGCTTCGTGGTGGCTTGAAATGGGTGGATGATTGAAGGACTATGCAGGCCGCTAAATGGCTTGTTATGGAGAAGGGACTCTGAATGAGCGAGAGTGTCCCGAGTATCCTGGACCGGAAGAAACGACACTGACCACACAATCAAGACTGGGAGGTTGACAAAAAAAAAACTGTTTCAAAGATATCCATAGCTCTATTACATCTACTTGGGGTCAAATATCCAGCGAAGCGGAAATGATAGCCTTCAACACCAAATAAGGAAGTCTAAGAGCTCAAACATCGAACTACTATGTGGCCTCCAATCGTCAGACTAGGGCTTGAGCAGTGAGATTTTGGCAAGCGTTGCTTCGGGTGAGTTGGTATTCCGCCAGTAATAGCCGGCATCGGCTGAAGAGAGAAAGGATGCTCACACACTAGAAAGACTGAAAAATAATAATAACTTGATGGAGTACTAAAGGCTGCATGAACTTAGGTACTGGGATGACAAATTAACTAGAAATGCAATGGTGAGATGGCAGAAAGTCAATCGGCACTTATACTAGGCACCTAGGTAGGTAGCCCTTAGGTAGGGGCAAGGCTACCTTATAGTACGGTACCTCACGGAATTGCCTTTGCCTCCGACAAGTCAAGTCAATCGTCATAGCTAAACCAGTTGATGACTCTTCTCTCCTTTTTGCAAAAAGCCTAAGCTACCCAAGATTCTACTTCTTCTTCGGAGTAGCCCCAGTTGCCACTCACAGTGCTCCGAGATGGCGGCCAACTCCACCCCGAACAGCCGCCGCCGGGGCAGGTGCCGGCTTTCAATTAGCGAGCATTTGATTGGTTTCGGTCCACCTACCTCAACAGGGGAAGGTGAGGTGGATTATACTTATTGATCCTGTTTGTTTCCTCCCTGTCAGTCCTCTGCCCCGCGACTCGCCATTCTTGACGTATGCGACACACGTTGTGAAATTTTACAGAGGAAGGAGGGGCGAAACTTGGAAGGGCAAGAATAGGTGGGTGTGTCGAAATGGTACCCATCGGAGGTGGCAAGAAGCAAAGGGCTCCTCCCATTTGTCTTCATTTACCTTTATTTTCCTTAGGAAAGCCCGATGAGTGATACTGAGTTGGCAATTGCCTACCTATGGTGGCATCTATGTAAGGCATGGAAGCAGGGCGGGAGGGGGAGGGGCGGCTGCAGCTCTCCATTCTTCCAACTTGCCTGCGTGTTCCCGCCGGACTCCCCAACCGCAGCAATCTTGCATTGGCACCAACACGGTGTAGGTACGACTACGTAGTGCTAGGTAGCTACCTAGGTACTTTGCCTGCCCGACCTCATGCAATGCATTCAATGGCGGACGAGGTCTCAATTATACTCCAGCTGGCCGGCTTGCATCAGTTCCTTTCTGCCCTGTCCAATTATCATCTCGCCTTCGATTTCCATCTCACCGTCCCTTCTGCTTGGCTGCCCACCCCTACCTCCTCTTACACCACCAACATGCAATACACGCCCACTTCCAGCAAGCATATAAAGCCAGCTCCTCCACCGCCTTTGTTTCCTCTCTCTAGAGGGTATATTCACCAATCTTCTTTAATCCCCCAAGCCACTTGACGACTGGTCCGTACCTTCGCCCCCAAAGACACCACCAATATATCCTGTCAACATGGGTGCCAACGATGCTCCCGCCTCTACCTTCCAGTACAATGAGAAGCCAGTCTACACCACCTCCAATGGTGCTCCTATCGACAATCCTGAGGGCTGGCAGCGGACAGGCCCAATGGGGCCTCTGCTGCTCCAGGACTTCCACTTGATCGACCAGCTCGCTCACTTTGACCGTAAGGCCTTGTCCTCACTTCTCATTTTGCAGATATAGTCCAAAATACCTAATCTAGATGAAGCTTGCTAATGTCACACTTCTAGGTGAACGTATTCCCGAACGTGTCGTCCATGCCAAAGGTGCTGGTGCGTATGGTGTCTTCGAGGTCACCCACGACGTCTCTGATATCACATCTATCAACATGCTCAATGCCGTTGGTAAGAAGACAAACTGCGTCACCCGCTTCTCAACCGTCGGGGGCGAGAAGGGTTCTGCAGATAGCGCTCGCGACCCCCGTGGGTTTTCCGTCAAGTTCTACACTGAAGAAGGGAATTGGGATTGGGTTTACAATAATACTCCCATCTTCTTCCTCCGTGACCCTACCAAGTTCCCCCTTTTCATCCACACGCAGAAGCGCAATCCTCAGACCAACCTCAAAGATGCCACCATGTTCTGGGACTACCTTTCCACTCACCAAGAGGCTATTCACCAAGTCATGCAGCTCTTTTCTGACCGAGGCACTCCATACTCATACCGCCACATGAATGGTTACTCTGGCCACACTCACAAGTGGACTAAGCCGGATGGCTCATTTGTCTACACTCAAGTTCACATAAAAACTGATCAGGGTATCAAGACCTTCAACAACGATGAGGCTGTCAAGATTTCAGCTGAAAACCCTGACTGGCATACTCAGGATCTTTTTGAGGCTATCCAGAAGGGTGAACACCCTAGCTGGACTGTCTATGTCCAAACTCTTACCCCTGAGCAGGCTGAGAAGTTCCGCTGGAATATTTTTGACTTGACCAAAGTCTGGCCACAGAAGGATGTTCCTCTCCGCCCCTTTGGCAAGCTTACTCTTAACAAGAACGTTGAGAACTACTTTGCCGAGATTGAACAAGCTGCTTTCGCTCCTTCCCACCTAGTGCCCGGTGTTGAGCCTTCAGTTGACCCTGTTCTTCAATCCCGTCTATTCTCGTACCCGGACACCCATCGTCACCGTCTAGGTACCAACTACCAGCAGATTCCTGTCAACGCTCCTCTGAAAGCTTTCAATCCTTTCCAACGTGATGGCGCTATGGCTATCAACGGCAATTATGGTGCCAACCCCAATTACCCCAGCTCTTATAGACAATTAACCTACAAGGCTGTCAAGCCTATCGTTACCCACGAGAAGTGGTCTGGTGCTGCAGTCCACGAATTGTTCCAGGAAGTCAACGATGACGACTTTGTCCAGGCCAAGGGCCTTTGGGATGTACTGGGTCGCACCTCTGGTCAGCAGGACAATTTTGTCTCCAATGTCTCAGGGCATTTAGCTGGTGCTCATCAAGACACTCGCAACCGAACGTACGACATGTTCTCGCGGGTGGATGAAGGTCTGGGAAGTTCAATCAAGGAGAAAACAGAGAAGCTTGTCAAATAGATGCAATCTTAATGTAAAATGAAAATGAGTAAACCATGGTATCAAAGTTGAAAAAAATACAGAAAACAGTCATGAATCAACAGGCTTCGATCGTCCCTGAATATATATATGTCTCGTAATAGGGATACATTAAAGTAAAGAAATTGTGAATCTTCATTAAAATATATCCTACTTTAATGGTCAAAAGTAATTCAGAGACATCTTACAGAAGAATATGTGGATACGCAGTCGTGTAGTGATAAGTGATATACATGTCACATTCAATTGGGACAAGGATTTTTTAACATTTTTTGTATTCGGATTAACTACTTCGTAGTATACTGTCAACGACCTAGAGACAACGAGCAGGGACCCTACTCCAGCAGTGCGCTTGTCCTTGCGTGCCAAGCTTCCTCGCCACCAGGGCTAAGAGCCTTTTTCTTAATTTAATTTTTTTTTTGTGTTTTCGGTTTCTGTTTCGCACACCTTCACTATATAAGTGTCCAGCATCTCCAAAGCACATCGCAAGCGCCTTCCCGATCCTCGCGGGAAGAGCCCAGAAGTATAACGAGGCAATCAAAACAAAGCACAGCTGTGTCGATATCCTCGCTTACTCACTTGTGATCGCGCCACTTCGACTGCGAGCCCTCTGAAGTAGCAGACTAGGCTACTCGATGAGAACTCTAGGCAGAAGTGGGATTGTAGAGAGATGAGCTACAAAAATGAATCGTCTTGGTCTTTCTCCCGGTATCCCGTTTGATTTAGATTTCTCGTCTGGATGCTGTGAGGCAGCAACGCCCCCTCGCCGCAACCAGGTCTGTTTCCATCCAGCCTGACTAGCAGGTCTGTCTAAAAGTCAGATGAGGTCCGGCTCCTCGGCGTACCGCATCTCAATACCTTTGACAAGAATTGGGGACAGGACGTTCAGTGCCATGAGCCAGGGAAAGTGTCCAAGACGAAACAATTAGATGGAAGCGGTCTCTAGCTTTTCTCTGCAAAGCAGAGAAAATTTAGAACGCTCAACCCTAAGGGGTGTTGAGCCCCAAGCACCAAATTCACCTTTCCAATTATCGGTCATCCACACGGACTTGCCGGTAGATGTAGAAGTGGTGCTCCTGTCGACAACCAGTGCCTGCATGAGCCAAAGCATATCCAGATACTTCAGCTACTGATATGCAATCACGTAATGAGGTTGCTTTATCAATTTGACGTCGTTCCAAACAGCGTCGTCGATCCGAAATCCAGTTCAAATCCAACTCCTCGGTATTGGTAACGAAAGTCGAGCTGAATAAACCATGGTGTGTATAAGAGTATCCGATAGGCTGTTGTCAAGTCGTATCGTGTGCTCATAAAAGTCATTATATGGTTTCATTCATCGGGTCGTCAAAGAGGTCGTCAAGAAATCATTACGCTAGACATGAACAAGGGAGGGGAAATGTTGGCGGAGACCTTCTCTAGACCACAATCCGAGAGATACAGCTTCCAATAAAAGACATCCTCCTCTATGCGCATAGGCGGCGATAGAAGGGATAAGAAATGAAGGTCTGGAGTTAAATCCTAAAAGTGAGATCGGGCCAAGCCGAGTGTTGTGCATTGCTGCAGTGTCTTATATTTAACCAAACATGACCGGAAATAAGAAAAAAAGAAAATGAAGGAAAAGTCGCAAGCTGCTGGTATATGTCGAAGAGCCCCTGCCGCCGGAGAAAATGCATCCAGATTGCCTGCCCGGATCTAACCATGACGAAAATATAATGGAAGAAAGACGAGATAAACCGAGATGCCGAGCTAGCGGCCGTGGTACAACGGATGGAAATGTTTCCCGGATCTTGAATAAGGAGCCAAATTCAAAACCATGTGCACGCTTGCTGTGTCGCCATTGACAAAAAGAAAAGTGGAAAAGAGACAAAATAAAGGTTAAAAAAAGATATAAAAAAGGATAAAAAAAAGAAATGCTTATGGGGTATTTCCCAAGAGTGGATATTGGTCGATGTATTCGAACTCCGTTCCCGATGCAATAAACGCCGATCAAGCCCTTGATGATATGTTCTATGCCGCTGAGAATATTTGAACAACTCTGAACTTTTGGTCCGGAAAACGCGGATCGGTGGCAAGACAGTATTAACAATGTCGGTACCACAGAGTAGCTGTTCCCTTTTTGTAGCCGCTGCCATTTCACATGATAGTGGCATACTCCTGATAGCGATCCCATCCAAAGCCGCCCATACCGCCCATTCCGCCCATTCCCATACCGACACCACACTGTGACGGGGCCAACATACTAGGGAGAGGGAGGGCTGGGATAGGAGCCATGATCGGTGGAGAGCTAAAGAAGAACTCGGCGGTAGAATGAGGCTGGCTGAAGGATGGCGTAGGAGAAGGCAGTTGACAGTCGCTCATGCCCATGTTGGCCCAGATCGGGGTGTTACTTGAGTCACAAGACGAGGTAACACTCGGGCTTGAAGGCAATACCTGCCAGGGCTCAATAGCAGAGGGGAGGACATGAGAGGGAGAACCCTGAGACCACATGTTATTGATAGGCGAGCTGGGCAACAAAGGAGGTTGTCGGATGACGTCGACGACACGGGGCGGGGGAGGTAGCAGAGGCTTCAACAAATTCAAGATGTTGGTCTTGACCTCTTCACTCTTTCCATTCAACAATTCGCCAGCGCCTTCCTCCTCAAGCCCCTCAAGAGCAGAGACGTGAGTGCGAAATACGAATCTGTTGATGGCCTGGATAAAGTCCTCGTGCAGCTTCTTACACTGCTGTTCCTTCTCAGACCATTCGTATGTATTTGCCTTGGCATCGACGCAGTGAATCTCCTTGTGGTACTCGACGAGAGCCTCGATAGTGTCAGTGGTGAGTTTGTAAGCGACTTCGTTGCGCAGAACCATGTCAACGTGGACAATGTAGGCTTCGATGTGGACCAGCTGATAGCTGAACAGATTCTCCGTGGGATCCTGGGGCATCTCCGCCTGGGGGAGCTTGGGGAACATGAGAGAAGCGAGCGTCCAGATAGCGTTGGGCGATGAGAGTGTCTCGGTGAGGCATCGCTGGTGTTGAGGGACACTGTTGAGGGGGCGCTTCACCCGGTTGATGCGCTTGAGATTCTGTGTAAGCCACGGCTCGACCTTGGAACCCAACACAATGTTGACTGACGAAGCCCTCGGGGCAAAAGCGGCAGCCGAAGCTGGCAAAAGTTGGACCGGCATTTTCAAAGTGACGTATATATGAAAATCGTCGTCGACTTGAAGTTTTCCAGGGACGGTTTTGTTGACGAAGTCGAGGCGGAAAGGCTTGAGCGTATATAGAAATAAGGGCGGATATTGGAACGGCGGCGAGAAGGGGGAAAGGACGAATACAGATACAGATACACACACAGAACGACAAGAGCAGAACGAAAAGGGAAAACCCAGGAGACGGTGCCGAGCAGGGGATTAGGGTATTTGACAAGTTGAGAGGGTCGCCTGCTAAGCTGCCGAAACCGAGTTGAAGAGAAGAGAATGGCGGACGAGTGAGTCGTGAGGAGGAGGAAGGGAAGGAGTTAGAGATGGTGGGTGTGAGAGGGGAGATATAAACCAAGTTGCTAGCAGGTGGTGGTTTGCGCCGGTTGGCCTCTTGGTTCCCAGTTTCTAGCGCCTGTGCAGCAGCGCCTCTTTGCATCTGCAACCCGTGGGCTAGCGTCTCTCGTACGGGGCACAGGTGGTTGCTTCCAGTGGTCTTTTGCTGGTGTGTGCACCCCCCTCCCCCCTAGGGCTGTCAGTGGCCGGTGCCGGTAGCTTTTGCCAGCGGGAGAGCACAGTGGAAGACGCTGGCGGCAACGTACCTTGTACCTAGTTGGGCTAGGCGGTGGTGCGGTCTGCCCAGGTCCCAGACACCTGCGAGCCAATAAGCCGGAGCCAGAAAATTTTCTATTCCAGGCCTCCCAGGTGGAAGACCCGCGAGTGAGCGAGCCGTTATGCTACTACATACTGTAGAATAGACGCTGCTGCAAGGCGTCGGCCCACAAGGCCTTTTCCAGCAAAATGGCAATCAACTAACGACTGCCACTGTAACTGCGAGGGGGCCATTGCGGGGGCCACACCCTCAAGGGCATCACTGCCTCAGTTACGTTACTGAGTGCGTGCCAACTTTCTTGGGTCTGGCGGCGCCTACTCCCAGACTCCACTGCCGTGCGCGGCGGTGGTGGCAGAGGCAGGTATGATAATATGATGCACACACCACGGCGGTGCTGAGAGCAGAGACCAGAGCAGCCTGGCCTGGGCTGTGTGCATGCTGCAACCTGCAAGTAGTTCTTGGTCGGGGGTGGGGGGTGGTTGAAGCCAGAAATGGGTAGCCCTGTAGGCCTTGGTGGAGCTGAAAGACGCTGCAGCGCCCGCGCCACACGCCGTCTGCCACAAGGGACCGGTACCGGTACCTGTACCTTTACCTAGCAAAGAGCGGCTGCCGTCGTCGAATAGGTAGCCAAGGTAATTACAGGGCTATAGGTCATAGAATATCGAGAGATGGGATTGCCCGTAATACACACTTATCCCGGGTTGAATGATCCTAGTGCACGGTTAACCATCTCCGCTGCCTTGGTAGCACATGTGTGTGGCTGCTCAGCCAAGAACACACAAAACGTGGTACATTCCAACATGGCTAGAGGTGGGAGGAGGATTATGCACATCGACCTCACTGATGTGCGGGATAGAAATCACGAGACCGTCAAAAGAGCTCGGCAGTCCATTGGCCTAGAAGAGTACGCATGTATCAGTAGGCGCTTGGCGCAGACCGAAATCCCTCACTCGCAGGGTAGTGTGTTTGGACGAAGTGCGGCACCGACGGAGTGGGTGGCATGACCGCTTCGATACACTCCTCGGCGCTTCGTCGAACCTGATCTCGTGTCCGATAAAGAGACCGACACAAGTACTACTGGCCATCTGTCCTCACCGTACCACCACGATAACTCCTGTCAACCATTGCACGACCGCCTCCCTCGTAGAGATATGTCCACGTTAGACTTGGTATGTACAGCTTCCCCTTTCCAAAGCCCTGTGCTGTGTCGAGCGCCATCCTCCGCAAATCCTTTTCTCCATTTCTCCCACCAAGTTCACTGGTGCAAAAGCAGAGTCTGGAAGCAGAAGAAAAAAGCAAGACATGCTTGTAATCTCCTTCTCTTTGATTATTTTCATGTCGATAATAAGTGTCATTGGTGAACTGAATCCACAATGCCAAAAATCACGATCCAAAACCGGGTCGTCTCAGTGTAGGGAAGAAACCAACAAACCACTCCTTCGGACCTAAGAGTACGAGGGTTGCGCCGCTTATGCAGGCTACACATCCCGGTACACCTCCGCTCAGAATTTGCGCTTGAGGACTGTAGTGTGTGAAAATGACAAGTTGAGGGGAGTGACAGTCTTTAGCACCATCTCGGGGACGAAGAGGGACATCCATCAGACGACTCCTTAGTTAGGATACCCTCAGGCCCGGGGGGAAAGGAGCTGAAACCAGACACGGAGATCACGGCATTTTGCAAGAGATTACTATTGCTATCTCATCTTGTTGTCTGTTCAATGAGAAGCACGAGGAGGCGATATTGATGCTGGGGCTGTTGTATGACTTGCATATGTACGCAGCGCGCCAGGGCGACGGCGCACCGCCGTCAAAAAAGGCACGGCATGAAGGAAGTAGCAACAAAAGAGAGGATTGCATCTTGTGCCCTTTTCTTGCTACTACCACAGTGCAGGATTCCATTTGGCAGACATTGCCCACAAGGTCAGCTTGCTGTTTGCGGTTTATGCCCTAGATCTGCATTGTGGGTCAGTCATATTGTAAAGAACAAACAGGTCTCCTGTCTGTTCTCTTCTCCGCACTCGGCAAGCGTCTATTGAAGGCATCCGCTCAATATCCGTTGCCCTTGCTCATCATCACTGAGGGGTTTCAAGGACCTTATGAATCACCTTGGGTTGCTCCGCATTGTCTCGAGCCAACCTCCATCGTTTGTCCCCTGACGAGGTGGGCAGGACCAGCCAACTTGGATGTGTGTAAAATGGATCCCATCTAGGGAGAAGCCGTCCTCCGTCCTTGTTAGGGCCGGGTGTTTCCCCTGGCTTGGAAGGCATCTTGTGGCATCAACTCTACCCCCTTCAAGGCCATTGTGTAAGTCCTGAACAATGGTTGGGTAGTGGCGTTTGGGAGCTCATTCAAAGGATCTCGAGATGATGGGTCATTTCGAGTCGCGAATCTTGCTCAGGCCTAGAAAGGGGTGTCCAGATACCAGACAAAGGGTCGAGGACGCAAATCCTTGTGCCGGCTGGGAGCGTTGCGATGGGTGTTAGTGGCTGGCGGGTGGGCTGAGGTGTGTCTGTTCAAAAAGGCGTCTTCAGCCGCTGATTGGCCAGATGCTCCAGGAGCCGGTGGTTGTCGTGGTGGAGTTGTTGAAAAGGCCCAAGGCATCATGCTATGATTGGCTCCTTGAGCCATGCCACTTGGCCAATCACAGAGGCAAGCCGGACTCTTCTCAGAAATATGTGAATAGCTGCTCCGGCCATCAAGACTTGAAGGGTTCCAGTCAGCCAGCGGCGGCTGGTAGCAACTCATAACTAGGAAGGACCCTCGACTAGAACAATAAAAGCGACAGGCCAACAAGAGGGAGGGTCATCTTGCAGTGGAGATTGATAAATGACAAACTTCTCCTGAAATTTTGCTGGAGCGTCTTGCTGTTGCACTTTGTCTCTCCTGGTGCGTCTTTGATAGGAACTTCTGCTTTCCAAGCTCGGGACTGCAGTTGCTTAGCAGTCTCTGGGGGGAGAAGTGGCCTCAGCTCTCTAGGCCTTGCTACCTCCTATGGCTCTATGGCCGCCGCATTCGTGTAATCTCGGATCAAGGCCATCAAGTCAATGCCGGGAGCGCGTGACGCTCGGCTCTGATGGATTTGATGTCAGGGCCACCAGGAATGCATGGTGAGAGGGGGCATACCTGTGGGTGGCGCGTCATGACTTCCCTCGTCTTTGGATCTGTCTCTGCTGTCGGAGTTAGATGACCCTTTACTCAGAAAGTTAGCTTACCGTTCTCAGATGCCGCCAACGCCGTCTCTGCCCCTGCTTCGGCGTTTCGTGGAGCAGTGGATGAGGAAATGGATCTGGCGACGAAGCGCGGTTGGATAACAACTGTGGCTAGATTTGTGACCGCTCACCGTGGAACGCACCAGCCACATGCAGAAAGGCGACGAGTACCGGTACGAAGTGCGTGGCCAAGTTCATCTAGCCAAAAAGGGTAAAGCGTACGACCGGCATGAATCGGCCCTCTGAGACGTCGCATTGCCACAAGTTACGTACCTACTTTCAGATAGTGAGAAAAAAACTGACACGCCTCCTCAAGCCAGGCAGATACTTTCAAACCTTGCAATTTGAGAATTGGGGGAAAAGCTCCGTTCTCCCAAAAGTTTATCCAAAAATAGCACCGCAGCCAAGTGGCGACGGCTCATACCCTTGAGTCCATCATGCATGTGCCGGCGCCAGGTCCGGGACGGAAACCCCCACTACGGTAGTCATGACGAGCTGCATCGCAAATAGAGACATCGCATTCGAACATTGGTGATCCGGTGATTTCCACGACTGAGCATCTCTGAGGTTGAAGAATATGCACGAGGATGTCATCTGAGGCAACCAACGTCTCCTTTTCACGTCTCAAGATGACAGGCGAGAGTTTTGTCGGCGGCCACTGTGGCCGGCCAAGAGGAGGGAGGTGGCTGGATATTGGGCCGCAGATGACGAACGGTTGTCATTCTCATCAAACTGCCAACAACCGCTGCTAATGTCTATATGCGGCGGGCATTTCCAAGGACCATCTAGACTAGGGGGTGTGCAGCATCATGACACAACCCCAATGACAGGGCTTATTCTTGGGAAGGCAGCAACCTATAGGCTCGAGGCTGCATTTTACAACTTTATATGACGGTCTTTTCCATCCAATGAATCAGGCATCGCCTGGACAAATTAAACAACAAACATCACCGAAGCAGAGAACCCCCTTTGAGTTTCTATACTGTCTCGGCACTTGGACCTCACCGTTGGCTGCTCTCAATGGCTTGTTTGCGATTTCTACCTGCCCAACCGGCTAATTCATCCGTGGGCTGCCTCCTGGAAACGGAATCGCTAGCAGATGGCAAACTTAGGCTCCATATGAGTGAAGCCTGTTGCCTAAATCCGATAATCTTCAATACAGAAGTGTCCATATCCTAATGTTTATTAGCTTTTGGGCTGCAAGTTCACCCAAGTCTCCACGGCCAAAAAATAAGTCAACCTTGGTGTTGTCGGCATCGGATTCCAGCTCCGGGACGGCAGACCCACGACTGCGGTTCTCGCCGATCCGCCACTTATCGGCCGTTTGCGGCTCTCTGCGGCTCCAATCCTCTGTAACATGCCGAGGTGGTGTTGGTCCAAGAGCGGGTGTGCTCCCCTGTATTCAATAACGGTGCTAACGCCATTCTCAAGGCCGTTAAATCCCATCCCCCGGAATTCTTCGACAAGAGCGCCCCCTAGCAAAAAATTAATTTACAGAAGCCCTTGAACAGCTGAGATGCAAGCGGGCAAGGTATTTGGGGCCCTCAGTTCCCTGACGTATCTTGGCATCTGTCGGTCTGCAGGCCGCATCGGTGTGCCCGCGATCGTGGAGCATCCGTCAGGGCGAGATGCGCAATGTCATCGATAGCCGTGGCTGTGCCTGATGATGTGGCTAAATAGCCCCCATATTTCTATTGGGGCTGGTGGCTTTTTACTTCGCTCTGCACCGACAATTTCGCAGCGCTACAGATGAGATCCGTCAGGGAGGCAACCAAAATGCACAGAGGACACAACCGGAAATGCAAAATCCACCATTGAGTAAGCGTATCTATTCCCAAGATAATGTTTTCATCGGTATTCGGTATCGCATCCAAGCGTCTGGGAGATCTTTAATTCAGATCCTAGCCACATACACACCCCCAAGCTACAGGGTTTATTCTTAGAAAGAATGAATACTTGCTCCATTCGATGCCTTAAACCCCATGACGTAGCCATAAATCTCTCAGTTAGTATTCGGCTTCGGTACATCTCCATGGCCAAACCACCACCACACACGCCCCCCAGACCTCATCAACTCATGCTATATCAAAGTGGTCACGCGGGACGGGCCCTGTCTCTCATCGGCTCCCGCTACCTTTTGGGCATCCGTATTGATAGATAGTTCGGCCCAAACGGCCCTGCTGCACACACGGCACGCACCACAATTTTTTTTTTTTTCCAACGTCGCAAATGGTTTCGAGAAATAGCGCAAGGGAGAGAGAAAATCGCTCGCCACCAACCCAAGTCAGTGGCTCTCGTGACTCCAAACACCATCGGTCATGTGGACACGCGCATCCCATCAAAACAAGCATCGATTACCTCTTGCACTCAGGCCATGCATGCATGTACTGCAGGCTGCTTATGGCTTTTCCCCAAATCTACCGGCACATGCCAACGGACTTTGCTGAGCCATTTCGACAGCAACCTAAGGTGAGTCAGTGGCAAAACTTGGCTTTTCTAAGCGCCCAGCCGCAATGGCATACCTAACCCTCTTACACCCAATCATCAAACTACACCCTCGCAACCATTATGTTCGTAACGAAAACGCCTAGTAAGCAAGGATTCGGTTATCGAGGGCCTCTTACTAAACTTTATAGTCGTCTTTTGACTCTCGTAATTTTTGTTCTTCAGCTGGGATCAAATGAAACGGTATTGATCGCTTGTTCTGGAGCAGTCATGCTACATAGAACACCCCTTACGGTGCATACCCTATACAAAAACCCAATTGTCATCCAATTTTAATGATAGAGTCATATAAATCCCAGTAGCATCTCAAAGGATGGATTCCAATCATTATTTACATAATCTCAAAACAAATTTGCCGCTAATTCACCCAAACATTGCCTGTTTCCCTCTTCCTCCATCAACTGGACAACTCCTTGACGACGCCACGCGAGATCCAGTCAGCTATGGACATGGTCGTCACCATGGGGTTTACACCACTCGCACTGGGGAAGACACTAGCATCTGCAACATATAAGTTCTTCTTTCCCCATACAGCTCCTTTCTCGTCAACGACACCCTTCTCCTTTGTAACACCCATCCTACAAGTCCCCATTTGATGTGCAGAAGCGAACACAACGAGTGGGGGCCTGTTTCCAATGGTTCGTAGCTGCTGTAGCCATTCACCAAAGGCAGGGTCCATAAATTCAGGATCTTTTCCCTCAACATACTTTTCCTGCATTGCTGGGTTTGGTGTGAACGGGGGTACGCCAGGAAAAGTCGTTCGGATATCTGTCGCACCGCTGATGTAGCAAATCTTTGTGAGAGCTATAACGCCTTCAAGGGTATGTTCACGATCAAATTCAGAAATCGTATAGTCAACCCTAGGCGCTCCACTGATTGGGTCCGGGAAGATGCTACCCGAGTCTCGATCCCGATTTAATGCAATGAAAGAACTCAAATGATGGTATTTCAATGTCAGAAGTTTGGTGTCAAGTCCGCTATTCCATCCTTGAACTGCATTAACTAGGTATGGCTGGTTGATGTTCTGGTTAGCGAGCATCCAAGATCTTTAGGACGGTGACTCTAGAGGAAAAGACTTACCAACATGCATAGCGGCTCCAATTTTACACCGTGTCCGTGTCCATCCAGATTCTCAAACTCAGCACTGTAGCTGGTGATGATACCCCCTTCCCATGGGTTAGTCACCTCCCGATGCGTTGCCGTTACGCAATTGACTGGGTGGAGGTGAAGGTTTGACCCCAAGTGTGGATTCTAAGACCAGAGAGGGACGTAAATTAGCTTGTGCCTAGATTTCTAGAGTGTAGAGGTGAGAAACAAGCAAGGGTGGACAACACAACACAGGCCACACATGAACAAAAGTAGTTGCTTGGCTTACCTGGACGCCGCTATTCATGAGGACAACCGGACTCCACAAGGATCCCGCGGAAACAATGACCTTGTTGGCCTTTATGATAACACGCCTCTTGATCCGCTCATTGTCGGCCGAGTGAACACCCCCAGTTGCGTCTCTAGATACCCACAGACCCTCGACACCTACGGCAGTCACACCGTCCTCAGCAAAGAGAACCTTATCAACACGGAAGCCTTCCAAAAACTCAGCACCAGCTTCGGCTGCAGCTGGCAGCCAAGCTACCGTTGGGCCTCTCTTCTCTGCTGAGCCACATCCCAGATGACAGTGACCACAGTAGTGCTCCTTATCGGCAGTGTTTTGCTCAACGGTGGATACATGCCACCCTAGCTTCTTGGACGCCTCGAGCAACATCTTATTACGGTGATTGTGACGAATGCCACTGGTGCTGGCTCCAATAAAGCTCCAGACACGATTCATAGAATCGTCAAACTCGGGCGATGTAAAGAGGGACAGTCCCTCATCAGCCCATTCCTGACGGACATAGCCTGGGAGCTTTAAGCAAACGCTCCAGTTGACGGTTCCCCCACCGCCCCAAGTGCCGCCGCACATGACACTTGCGCTCGTATCCTTGCTCGCATAAGAACCGCCGCTATCAAATAGGTATCGGAAGCTCGCTTCTTGTGTCATAGGCAGTTGGGAGGGAGGGAAATGATATCCTTTGTCGACAACCATGACCTTGTGTCCAGACTCAGAGATATTCTTCGCACTGACGGCACCTCCGCACCCAGAGCCAATGATGACAACATCTGTGTTTATCTCATGGACGTCATCTCCGGCGTCCAGCTGGACAAAATTAAAGTCATAACCCTCTATAGGCTTCCAGTCTTGGGGGAAATCGGTGTATCCAGATAACTTCTTGAAATGGGGATTTGTAGTGGCATTTGCTTTCTGACCGATCATATACATGCTCCTGGCCAACATTTTGAGCATGGCAAGCCTGGAGTTGATCCAAGACTTGATAATTGCCTCGCGGACTTTAGCTGGCTGCTTGGCGACGGGACTCCAGTACCCTGTTAACACCATACTTCCAACGCGTGTTCTGTATTGGTCAGTCATGGTGTCCTGTTATATGGCGTTCTAATTCAGATGAATCTGCCCCGGAAAGCAACAAAACGAAACGTGGAGTACATAACAGGGAAACACATGCTCACCCAAGTATTCCCATCGCCTTCGCGAGGGGGGCCTTCTGATCTGCAGGCATTCCCGCTAATGTTCGGAGCACATCTTCGCGAAAGAGAGGGCTTGCAGCCGGCCGGAAAGCCAGAAGCTCGGCAATGTCTTCTTTACTCGGTGGACTATCTAGTGAATTGATGGTCTCATTTATGAGGCGATCGAACTCATCATCGGGCAGGGCAATTTGGCCGTCTGTATCAGTGACCGCTGATGCCCGCACATAAGAGGGAACAACGCCGTCGAGGAGAGCAAGGAGCGTGTCCCACTGGTCTTTGGTCAGGAAGTCATCGGACGGGGCCGCAGGCAGAGGGGTGACGACGGGAGCGACCAGCCCGGATATAGCCATGATGTACGAGTGCTCCGGGTATCTTTGTTTGGTTGAGTTTTGTGTGTTATTTTATTTTAATTCCTTTTGCTCTTTGGTCGTATTATTGAGGTCTGCCGTGAGATTGGAGGCACACTCTAGCGGGATGGAACAACTCGCCCGAGGATGCCGGGGCTCGAGCAATTGCCTGGTCAGGAGCCCAACCGTCGGTCGCACCTGTAGTATTCTCCGATGTCTGTGATCCCCAAGGCTGCAAGGCTGCCGCTTCTCGATCTGTCAACTCTTGCGTCTGTCTCGGTTGCTGTCTCGGTTTGCTTCTCAGCGGTTACACACAACGGCTGGCTATGTCTATTCGATACGGATTTCTCTAGGATGGACCAATCGCGTCACCGCGCAACAATGAACTTAAGGCCGCTTTGATTGTCGCTGTCGCTGTCGCTGTCGTGGTCGTTCGGTTGGTTACTGCCTAGAAGGAGTGGATCTAGAGGCAGCGAAATCGAAAAATCCGAAGGATCTGGGAGAGATGGACGGACGGACGCCCTTGTCTTATAGCCCCCGTGCGTATAGTTCCTGCTACTAAGGTCTCTCTCATCCATTATTCCATGGTCCGACGAGCCCAACCAATGGCAATACCATCTGCTAATAAGCAATAGCTCCCTAGCTCCAACCAAGCATGGATACACATCCATGCACACCACACCGACACAGTCTCCACGGACTGTTGACGAAGTGCGTGGTTGACCAATTGATTGTGTGCGGAGTAACCACTCAAGTCTGTTGCGACGAGTGGCATTCCGGAGCTTCTCCCGTTCAGGGAATGCGGTCGAGGGTTTGAGAGTCTCCCGAATAAATAAATAAATGAAGCTTCCAGTCCATAGCAAGACTTATACGGACGAACAAAGCCTTGGGCGTTACAACTAATATCATCACACTGAGGACAAGCTTTCCTGTCGGGGACACCCCAATCGCATCATGATCGCTCTATCCAGTTGACCCACCGAGGGGCTATGATTCACTTCCGGCGGAAGGGGTAAAAAAGATTGGGACATTTTGCCTTACTGCTCACACATGATATCGCCCTGATATTATTGTTCACGGGATACATCCGCTCCGCTTCCCCAGCATTGCGAGTAAGGTTTAGAACGTTATGGGAAGGACTAGCCAAGTTTAGCTGGCGCCGACCTGTGGGAGACGTTCCGAATGTAATTGGATCTTCAGCTTACAGCTTCTCCCTCGACATTACTTTTGTGTCTTGATGAGAAAATAGCTTTTGCTGACGTGAGCTGTTACTTTTTTACTGTTGTACAGAGCGTTGCTTTTCGAACGCAATCTAATCATCGGACTGTGCGTCTTTATTTGTTTTAACGCACGGAATTTGGCCCGTATAACTACCAGGAACGAGAAACTTCAACAATGAGGGGCTCGTGGTTTTCGGCACGCTCCCGGTAACCTTTGCCACGCCCTCCAACCTCCAATAAATGGCACTAGTTTCATTGAGCGGCGCTAGCCAATATACATCTGAAAAGCGTGCGGGGTGTCTCTTGCAAAACCACAGGGCTAGGTATCAACCCCAGACGGTGGTAAGACGAAGTTCATACTTGTCATTTCTAGGACAACTACCTCCCTAGGTAGGTAGATGCCCAGGTACGGAACATCGCCCCTATGTGACCATGCCGGGGTCGGTATCTCTATCTAACAATCCCTGTTAAAACCGCGGCAACGGCTCGACTCAACGATCTATGTGATATCCCCTCTTTAAAATGAACATTGTGGGGATCATGGCGGACTATCCACTTTAAAACCGGCGTTATGTTAACTGATTCTTTTGTGCCTTTATCGAAGATGATATATTTAATCTTATCTTAGCTCAGCTTTGCTCTGCTGAGGTGTGGTCATGCTAGACATTTTGACCGAAAGCCAGTACTAGATGTTCCATGTAAACTATCTACAACGCCTAAAAACAATTGCTTACTGCTTAGACCCTCAGATACTCAGAACGCAATAAGCACACATTGTTTGGTAATCTGTGCGCCTACCATTACAATAGCCACGATAAGAACCTCACATACAGATGCACCCTGAACCATCCGACGACCTTGATAGCTTCGTCTAAATTCTCCTACATCATTACCAAATGGAGGATGAAGTAAATAAATCACGCGCCTGCTATAACTGGCTGTGTCGCTAATATGTAGCTGCTATCTTCTAGTCCATCTTAGCCTAGAACCGCTAATATCTAGATTAAGCCATGTGGGAAATCCTATTGATACAGGGCAGACCAAGATTCTCTTCTTACAACCATCAGCTCGAAGACATGCAATATTTCCGAAGTCATCACATCGAGGACGCTCTTCTAAGTAGCTACTTTTTCACATTCTTTGGATCTACTTTGACAGGCTCCAATTGCTCGGGCGCCGGTCTGAGTATCCACAAATCACCTTCTGGAGGCGTCTCGATCTTATCAACAGCCTGTTTCGATGCCTCATGCCCAGCATTAGCCGCTGCGCGAAT
This sequence comes from Sphaerostilbella broomeana, assembly GCA_930272545.1. Classification (NCBI taxonomy): domain Eukaryota; kingdom Fungi; phylum Ascomycota; class Sordariomycetes; order Hypocreales; family Hypocreaceae; genus Sphaerostilbella; species Sphaerostilbella broomeana. Next base: position 295,550 of record CAKNET010000027.1, read on the forward strand.
GACATCCGCCGCAGCGTAGCGCTTGAATTGTAGTTCTTCATGCTGCCACTTTGCGACGCCAGTAGCAGCTGGTAGAACGTATTCGATGGCCTTGGTGATGCCTTGTCCCTTGGGTCCCTTATAATTCCACAGGTCTACGCCGACTTTCTGAGCTATCATAGCTAGACGGGTCAATGCTAGCAATGTGAATGTGGAGTAGTGCCAGCTCCGGGTACGCTGAAGCTCCCCGGGCAGTGCGCCGTCTGCCTCGATGGACTCGTCGATGTGTCGTTGTATATCCATCGCTTCCTGTCTGACAAACTCCTCGTTTCCAACAAAGAGGGCAATGGCAGACACTAACATCCTGGCAAAGCTGCCGTGGTTGTTTTTCTCTGCCCTCTCAGCCTTGCCAAAATCGCTTTCCGTTAGCCATGTCAAGAAGGCTTGGTTCCATGCGCGGAAGCCACTCATATCCTCAGCCGTCCACCCAGGTGCCCGTTCACTGGAACTGCCTCCGCCATCTAGAAGAATGGCCACGTCGAGGACCGTGGTGTACCATTGGGAAAAGTCAATGATTCCAATGTGGCGGCCCGTGTTGACAAACGGAATAAGCTGTGCGTGGTTGAGATTCGGGTTCATCCGTGTCTCCGGGTTGACGAACCACGTTCTAATGATATCGGCCGCATGTCTGGCATATGCTTCGTTCCCCGTATAAAACCACGCAAGGCCAAGAGCCGACGACGAGGCAAAGACCTTTTCGACATTGACACGGTCTGAGTAGTTGAGCACTTCGGGGTTCTTCTCCCCATCTCGCTGCACATAAGGGCGTCCGTCTGGTGTTGGGAGACGGCCACCAATATGGAGCTTGACTGGTGTAGTCGTGCTTGTCTCCGCTTGGAGGAACCTTTGTCTTTTCCATGACAGACCACGGGCCTTGGGCAAGCCATTTGTCTGCTTCACTCTTGAGATGTTCCAGGGATTTCTGTAAAGCGACGTCGTTGCCGGCCTGGAGGCGTTGCCTGGCTGCAGCCAGAAGTCGGCCATCGAGAATAACTGTCTCAGGACTGGAAGTGTTCATTGAGATTGCTATTTCCACTTGTACTATAATATTGGACTATAATATTGGACTTCGGATAGACGTTCCGAGGTGGCTGGGGAGAACACTCCGAAAACAAAAAAGTTGAATTTGTCCTTTATTCATATTTCAAAATATGGGCACTTTTAGTAAGACTCATTACTACACTTAATTATCCTTGCGGGGGAGCATTTACACTCATCTGACGTTTCCTGTCTCGATCACTAGCGATGAAAGTCGCCAGACCCTTGATGCCGACACGGCGGCCATCGGGGCAATGCCCTCCCGGACCTACACATTAACAATATCCCGCTCGCCGGCGGCAGATATTCTCCATGTGGTAGGTATGTGATCATGCTGCATGTCACTAGTAAACACGAGTCGTGCATTTTTTTGCGACGGCACATTATTTTTAGACCTAGACATCTATTACCACCCCACACCCTAAACCCTCATCCTGAGAGACCTGCTCTCCCGGCTGCATCGAACGAAAAGAAGTCTGTGCCTTGAAGTGTGATTACCCGATCCATCTCCAAGAACTGATTCCCAAGCAACATGTGAGACATGGCTGTTAACTCATCTTCCTCTGCTATGTTTGGCCGGCCGTGCGTAAAGTTGTTGCTGTTGCTGTTGTTGCCTGTATTTATGCCATTCATCAACGCAGCAGAAGAAGAGCTATTTACGTTCATCATGTTGGTATTTGGCGCAGACATCGTCACCGGGGACTGAACCGTTCCGGGTTGTGACCGAGGACTTATCTCATCACCCGATAGTCGAGTGCCATGGATTTCGTACGCGGTTGACAGACGCCGGTGGACAGGGGATCTGTGAGACGGGTAGCCTGCCAGCAGATCGGATCCCCTTGTGGGAGAAGGAACACCAACTCTTTGATATGTTTCAAATCTAGATGCATACTGTTGGTCTGTTCGGCCGCTGCTGCTTGGATTCCTATAATCAGTGTAGCTGGGAGATATGACTGAGATGTTTTGTGCTGGATTCTCAACAAAGTCCTGCAAGCTGGCCTCGCACAGGATCTCTGCAATGTCGGCTGCCGGAAACGCTGTGTCGTCTATGCAATGTGAGTGCCATTCTTGAAGCTGTGCGGCGTATTTCTCAGCCAGGTCTATGAAGTTCTCTCTCTCGTAACCACTTGGCGCGCCACTGAAGTCGCTCTCAAATTTATAATATCCACGCCATTTGGACGACATATCCTTGAGGCTCTGCAGAAGGATGGAAAATTCAGGTGCCAAGGTATGATTCTCACTCGCGCGCCAATGCACGAGTAAAACTTTGGCTGCAACAAATGCGCAAAATGCGAATTGGCCATTGACAATCCCACCCATGTATCGCAAATACTTTTGCACGATGGAAGCAGTTTCGACTGCGGCGAGATGGCACGTTTCGGCACTGCAGGAGCTGGGTAGTTTTACGACGCCTTTCCATCGTCTGGGAGGGTAGGCGATATGCTGATGGAGAAGAATCATCGAAGTATTGTGAGAAATATGCGCCAAGGTAAGATTTGGGTCCATCTTGATGACTAGGATGTCACGAGAGACGTTCGAATCCTGCCACTGTCTCGGCAGGAACATCTTCCAGCTGTTGGTGAGCGAGCGAGTTAGTAAAGATGATCACGTACACAATAGGAAAAAAAAAAAAAAGGGTTTGTCTTACTGGACCAAACGGAGGTCCAGTTCCTTGAATCTGGTTAACCAGTTCTTAACCTCGTCTCGATCTTCAAAATCAACACCTTGTTGTAGGAAGAACGATGTGACATGGCTAAGATTCTCCGTCACTTCAATGCAGTAGGCAAAGGCCCCTAGTTTTGATATATCCACATCCCCGTTGGAACCAGGACTGGGGTGATCGACGGCTTTTGGCGATAGATAAATAGTAGGCACATTCGATATTGAGTTGCCTATCTTGGCGGTGGATTTATCCCATATTCCGAAATAAGGGGTAGAAACGGGTTCTGATCTTGCCCACATGGCTCCACCGCAAGGAAGTCGTCGACGAACATCATCGGATGTAAGGCTTGTGTGCCAGCTGAATGGGTTAGTTTGGAATTTCTGGCAAACATGGGTGGCTCAAAGGTCTTACCCCGAGGTGACTGAACAGATTCTAGAAATACACGTCAGCAACCAGACCAAGATGAGAGTAGTAGTGATGACAGTGCAGCATGTTTACCTGTCTAGAAGAAAGACGTTCCAGAACAGTCTTCGCCGTTCCTCAGACTCTGTCCAGTCTTGTGGTTTATCTAGAATGGTCAACGGCCTCAACAATGGCTGCTTCGGCGAATCCTCGTCTGGTTCTACCGTCAGCTGGAGGTAGTCGACTAGTCGGGTTAATGAGCCGATGATGGGCCATGCTTTGGTGACCTGGCCGCTCCCCATCTATGTAATGAAAACCCTTAGCATATTCAATTAGAGATGGGACGAAGCTACTACCTACGTAGTCAAAAGCAACAATAATCAATGCTTGGGTAGTCTCAATAGAGAGAGACTCCATCGCATGCATCATGACTGTTCTTCGAGAAATGCGAACTTGTCTCGCAATATCTTGAATACTCACTCATTCCGAAATTGCCAAAGTCAACGTACTTGACTGCCACGGACAACAACGCATGGAGGAGAATAGTAAGTCTTTGCCTCTGGTTCGGGTCCTTCCGCTTGGCCCGAAATCTTGTCTCGTGGAGAATCGGTATCCAGTGATGTACGGTACGGTCTGGAAATGAGCCTCAACCACTGCCTCCAAGAAGGGAAGAGACGGTAGCGGAGGCATCCGGGAATCATCATCATCTGCAGCATCCAAATACTGGTGTTGGTCTACATCGTCAGCACGCTGTCGTTTCCGGCGATGCTCCTCGTCTGGTTGTGAAGCGCCGTTATTGTTAGCTGGTGAGTCGTCCATTGCATGCCCAGATGAATCGCCATGGTTGAGCGATCTCTGCCATTCTGTTGAAGATGGGAGTGCCGAATGCAGATTCCCGTTGCTTCTAGAGAGTCCCTCAATATCACAATCAAACAGCGCGAGTAGCTTTGCTTTCGTATTGCCGGAGCTGCCTAGCAAGATTTGTTCCAACACCTCTAACCCAGTGAGTGAGTAAAACAGCATTGATACGTCAAACAGGAGGAGGCTCAAGTACCTAACCGCCGACTGAGACTATCGACTGCACCTGCTCTGATGCCTGGTTTTTGCTTGACGATGTACTGGCATTCAGCACCTGCGTAAAGAGTCCTCGCATGTCAGGTCCAATCCACTATTATCATGTCTCAGAGTATGCGCATACCTATCTTGATACACTGCGCACAGCTTGGCCTCTCACGAGAGCATCGCGATTTTCTTCTTCTACACGAGAGACACGCAGGCAGATCGTCAGGGGATGGTGATGCTTCTTCTTCGCCGCCCGTTGACCGCGCTGGACTCCTCCTGTGACGTGGGAAGTGGTCCGTCATGGTGTAGCTCCCGTGCTCGAGGATCAGTCCTCCCCTATGCAGTTAGCAGGTAATTAGACCTTTCTGCGAACAGGCTAAGACATGATCATATCAACGAGATGGCATCTCTGGTGATGATGGTGATGGTGGTGGTGACACGCGATGATTGAGGCGGACAAAATGGTGATGCATCACAGCCTCGCCAGTAATCAAAACGTCGGGTCGGTAATAACCTAGGCGATGCAACGCAGGGGTTCTGGGGAAGCATTTTGCGGGGTTATGAAGCGCTATAGCTGGTAAATCCAAGAGCGTCTTAGTGAAGTTTCTAGTGCATCGCCGAGCGAATCCCAGCTGTTTTGGGGAGCTGGAGCCCACTTGCTCCCCCCAAGGGCGAAGGCCAAGCAAGGAATAGAGATGGGGTGATTCCACCACTCAGACTACGGTACAAGTGATGAACCGAGTTGGAAACTAGGTATTGATATTTTAAGCTGACATAGGGGCGCAAAGCGGTATTTACCGTTAAAGTCCTTATTTTCGCTCTTCTTATTTCCTTAACTTGAAGACATCGAAATTGCCAACAATTCAAATCGAGTATGCATATGTCTTGTACTCATACTCCCTTATAATAATAGTTGAAAGGGATTAGAAGCATTTTCACGACTTGCATACGAAGCACAATTCAAATGAATCTTTTCGATTCGAGATAATAGCTATTAAATAAAGCATTGGTTTCGTAAGATAAACATAAATTGCAGAGCAGTTCCAGCCTTGAGCTCCTTTCACTCCAATTGTTTCCAAATCATCCAACATGAGTAGCAGATGGAACTTCACTGATCTCCGTCCTATGCTTCTCATTATCCTCCTCGGTGCTGTTATGGAGCTTTGCATTTGGAGCGTCGGCCCCATCGAATAGTTGTGCGACTTCTCCCAAAGATAGATTCTTAGTTTCCGGATAGAAGAAACATATGATGGTAAAGTTGCTGAGGAGGACACAGCACCAGACAATATAGTACTTCCAGCCAATGGCTGCCAGTCCTATGGGATTTGTGCAGCCGCTGAAGATGTTGGCGGCGGCATCGCCAAAGCTGGAAATGACAAACGCCTTTGCACGCAGATCGAACGGTGCTACTTCGGCGACATATGAGTTGAGCCTACACCCGGGCATCTTGTAGAAAAATCCAAAGAGGAAGATTGTAAAGATAGTGGCACGGCCGAGACCTTTGTTCGCATAGTCTATCGGCGCCTGTGTTGACAGCCGTGAAAATAGTGAGCAAGAGGAAGGAGAAGAACATGCCACTCATGCCAATCAGCCACATGGGGCGACGGCCTATCTTGTCAATGAAGAGGGAGAACGTGTTGCCCCAGACCCAGCCGTTGATAGTGATACCGCCATTGAGAAGGAACTGACGCTTGCTGTTGGTGATGCCAATGGAGTTGAAGACGAGGTGAATGTAGTAGGAGAGCAAGGCATTGCCACACCACTGAATGACGAAACCGGATGTGACGATGATAAAGAGTCGGTATAAGGCGACAGACCATCTATTAAATGAACGAACGATTCAGACACAAGCCATCGCGCAAGGGCACCTCCAACAGACGTAGACCACGAGGTTCATTCTTGATTTTGCCGAGCTGACCCAGCTTCACCATGCCATGTCGACTCTTTTGTCTCCCATGCCCTCCTCGTAACCAGCCGGTATGCCTTCCTCCCGCATGCCGCCGCCCCGTCAACCAGACCTAAAATCTTCTAGTGGAGCAGACCCGAGGGGGGCAAGGGGGATAGTTTCCCAGTTTCCCCATGGGGTAGAATGTGTGTGTAATCGAAGAAGCCATGGGCCTCGGTGGTGGTGTGGAGGCTGACACTACTGGCAACTCGGCCCACACAGGCATTTCGGCGCAATGCGTCGCCGATGCTTCGGGGGCTTGTCCGGTGGCAAGGGGGCTTGATGCCGAAGAACCGAGCCCCGGACTACTACTACTAGTACAGATCGACAGATACATCTGCAATGGGTTACCTGATCTGATGAACCGGGGGTACAAGATGCACATGCACATGCACATGCACATGTAGTGAATTCTGAATAAATTATGAATGAATATAACTAATGCTATGGGAAGTTGCTAAGCGAGGTCACACCCTTAATATATTGATTAGACCAATGGCCGTTCATCAAGCTCTTCAATGATACGTCGTTACACTAATTCGCAAGTGACCCTGGAGGACGAGATAGAGCCTTTGTAAATGTCATCGCTTAGTAATACTAAGAACAACAATTTAAAATTTAAATTTTTTTTTTTTTTTTTAAAAACCATACAACTCTTCTACTTCTGGCGAGAATAATGTCTTACAATATCAATCTCTACGCCTTCTTTCTTAAATAGTTGTTCCAGCTCATCAACCGTCGGAACTGCCGGTGGCTTCGACCAGTGTTCTTTGGCCGTCCTCCCATCAGGCCCTGCAATAACTGCACAGGCAAAGACTTGAGTTTGGCCAGCTTCAACCGTTCCCTTCAGCTGAGGCACAAGTGTGCGTGGAAACATCAAACTGGTGTTGCCATGAGGCTTGCCAACCCTAGCAACTCGCTTCGGTGATGAAGAAGAAGAAGAAGAAGAAGAAGAAGAGAAGTCTATGATGCCGCTGAAATCTCCAGCGTCACTCAAAGACCACGCTGCACCGCCTTATTCATGGATCTCATCTGCATTCAGATCTGCCCTTGGCGCTGCGAATCCTCCTTCAATGGCTGTAAGCTTGCGCGGGGACCGGATTCGATGGACGCGGACATGCCAGTCTCCCCCGTACGGGATAAGCCAACTCTCAACACTAACATCAGCCCAAGGATACCACAGAGAATATGTCTTGTTTCCAGCCATCTCGGCCGTTTCGCAGTGTTCGCGCACCCGATAATGCACGCCGTCGTCACTTAGTGCAATCATGCTGTCAAACGCACCAACCTCGAATCCTCTACTGGCGCTCTCAACCGAGAAGCCATACCGGGTTGAATATGCGAACTTTAGGTATTTTTCCGGCACGAAGCGCATGGCTTTATTGGAGTCTGGTCCGGAATTCAGCATGACAGTGTGGCCAGGAGCATGCGAAAAGACGAGGCCCGGGACCGGGAAGGAGGCTATTGATGACCGCTCCGGCATGGGAAGCTCCTCAGCGGCCCAGAATGGGTGATTTGCCGGCAGGGAGAGCGGGCTAAAAGCTTTCATAGCCCAGTATGGTGATCCCGTCGATAGATATCGCCCTGCCATGAAAGGATTTGGATAGGCATAGCCGAGCGTCAAGATACCATCACGGCGGGACACGGGCTGTGCTGCCCACCACCGAAGATTGCGTAGACATACGCCCTTGATGACACCCCACGGCAAAGCCTCGACACCAGCTACGGCGAGGTAGCCCCAGAATGCAGCGACGCATTGTCTGTATGACAGACTTCGACCGTAGGGCACGTTCGAGCCCGTGTCCGCAAACCAGTGCAAGAAAGCTGGCGCAAACTCCCGCGCCCTCTCCTTGAAACGATCGCCGCGAGCCTTGTCTGACGGCCGGTGGACGGCATAAAACAGCCCATAGTAGTGCATGGCAAACGGATTGTAGTGGTCTATACGGCGGGTATCGCCTTCGTCTTCTCCATCGCGATACCACCCATCTGACACGTACAGACTCTCCATGTCGTCTGGGTACTCGTTGGTGCCGGCAGTGTCGACTTTGACGCCGACACTCTCAAGCGCAAGATCCACCATGACTCTGAAGTACTTGTGGTTGTTTGACCCATGCTCTCCATTGCGACGATGCAATAGCCAGTCGCTCACATTCTTCTTGACGGTATCGTCAAGGGGCTTCCAGTAATGGTCTGGGGCGAGCAGGATAGCCGTCTTTCCGGGATGATCTCAGCAGAGCACGAATAGAGGACAACGGACACTCGCTTTGAGGCTCCCATTCTTTCCGGTCATATATGCTTTCACCTTTGCACAATTCTACGGACCCCATTCTGGTGATAGTTGACAATTGAGACTCTATCCTTACATCACCAAAAATGGCTCCATCCACTGCTTCTTCACAAGATAGTCAACACGATGTATTGTCGCTTCACCCCAGCCAAGAAAGCATGCCCTCTTCACCGTCGGTCTTGTCAATAGATGATGCGCAAAAAGGTCCAGACGTTGTCAATCGTCGCCGACTAGCTGTGGAACTAGCTGGCTTGTACTCGGAGAGTGTTGCTGCCAAACTATGCAAGGTCGCGGCTGAGCGCTTAGAAGACGGAGTGAGTTTTACTTTCTTTGAAACTGTCCATGAAATTCTTTTCATGGCAATCATACTCCTTGGCAACAAAACAAAGAAGGAGAAGAAGACTAACAGGCTCTCTATAGAAAGCGCCTACTGATTATCCCGAGTGGACTCCAGAAGACGGCGAGACACCAGGACGATACAACACCAAAGAGGTCAATTTCTGGACTTGTGGTTTCTTCCCTGGAAGCTTGTACTGCATTCTCGAGAGATGCATCAAGTACCCCATGCATCTTCCCTCACCGGGGGCGGTTGATCGCTCCGTTTTCCATGAGGAGTTGCTGAGGCTGTGTCGCGCGTGGGCGGCGCCCCTGAGCCAGATGGCCAAGAGAACCAACACCCATCAACTCGGATTCATAACACAACCTGCTCTGCGGCAGGACTGAGAACTGACAGGGAATTATGAGAGTCTTGCCTCTGTCGTCACAGCTGCGAACAATTTGGCGTCTCGGAACGATGAAAGGATGAAGGCCGTCAGAAGCTGGGACAAGTCCATCATCACGAGATACAACATCACAGACAAGGAGACAAACTTCCTTGTCATTGTGGATAGCATGTGCAGTAAGTCTACAAGTTTGCCCTAATTTGATGGCGTTTCCCCTTTTTTTACATGAACTGATGCGGGAAATATATAGACATGGATCTGTTGTTTTATGCGGGCTATCATACCTCAGACCAGAGATTGATAGAGATCGCTACCAATCATGCGCACTTCGTCCGACGGAACCTCATCAGAAACAACAATTCCACATGGCACGTCATCAATCTAGACCCTCGTGATGGATCTCTCAAGACAAAGCACACTCACCAAGGATACAGTGATGACTCGACCTGGTCGAGCTAAGTTCACATCATAAAGTTCCCTCCCATAACAACATCAACAATGAAACCGAAACAAAAGTCTAACAAAACCTTCTTCCCACCAGAGGACAAGCATGGACCATGCTCGGCTTTGCCCAAACTTACATCTGGACAAAAGACCAAGTCTTCCTCGACACCGCCATCCGCCTAACCGAGCACTTCCTCGAGCGGCTGCGCAGCGCGAAACGCGCATATATCCCTTTGTGCCACTCTGGGACTTTGACGCCCCCCATCACCGACCGCAACAACCCACTGCGCGACTCCTCAGCCGGCATGATTGCCGCGAACGGTCTTCTCCTCTTACATCAGATCCTCGGCACCCCAACGTCAAAGTACTTGGATGACGCATTGCGGATTGCTTCAGAGACAATAGCCATGTGTCAAGCCACCGATGCCGCGAAACTAGTAGCCGCTGGTGATTCTGGCTCCCCTACCACCACCACCACCACCACCACCACCATTCGAGCAGAGGGAGTGACGTTCGATTCCGTCTTGAAACACGCTACAGCGAATAATAATGAATACGCCGTCGTGAGATACAGTGACCATGGCCTAGTCTACGCGGACTATTATTTCCTAGAATTCGGGAACAAGCTCTTGAGGATGGGCATGATTTAGACTTTTTTCCCTTTTTCCCTTTTCTTCTTCTTCTTGATATCATGAGGTAACGGCATTATTAAGTGATGAGTTACAAGATCTTTGTGTCCATACCAGTTTATTCCTACATACGAAACTGAAGAGATAACACAACACATCACAAGACTCTAATACATCAAAGACACAGAACATTAGAATTTCATCATTTCATTACCTACCTATAAATCAAGCAGTAAATCACCACCAGCACCACCCTCCCTCTCTCTCTCTCTCTCTCTCTCTCTCTCTCTCTCTCTCTCTCTCTCTCTCTCTCTGTGTGTGTGTGTGTGTACATACATCCAAACAGACTGACTAACTAACCAACCCCTTTTTGATGCTTCCGCACCTATTCCTCCTCTACCTTCATTCTCTTAACTATATTCAAGCACAAAACCACTTTGCTATCAACCGTAACCAACAAACTTTACGAAGTTGCTTTCGTAGGCATTATAAATAAATACTTCCTGGTATGGCGATGAGGCCGCTGAGTTTGACAATGATTATCCATCTGCCTTTCGAGATGCAAATAAGTGTCATTACGACTTAGAAACATCACTATGCTCAACGAATCACTGAGTAGTTTACCATCCACAGCTCCTACTAGACAACAATTAAGCGACCAGTTACAATATACTCACAGACAAGGGCCCGTAGCGTGATATAACGCAGTAAGTATGTCTATAATAGCTCATGCACAATACGGCTTCATCAACATTTCAATTCATCAAGTAAATTTTCACTTCTGCGTTGCGCCAACATTTGTTCAAGTCTATCCTCATGCCAATCACTGTTTTTGTTGGCAAGGCTCTGACCTATGCATTGTGAATGCGTCTCTACCGTTAACCTAAATCATATAATCCGCCAAATCCGTTCAAAACGACTCTATTCGCAAGACTCCGACACCACCCAGTGGACCCCCGGCCATCAAATCCACTTGAGGCCTCCGAGAATATCATGAATGGACCCAACTCAACCAAGGAAAGAATACAAAGAGTGTGGCGGCAGTATAAAAGCCTAGGTTTTAAGAGACAAAAAAAAAATAAGAGCAAAGCAATTAACACCCTAATCAAACATCTCTCCATCCCATGGGTATACAATGATTGCCTTTCCTCCCGATATATAAACGTGATAGGTATACATATATATATAAATATGACTGCCCCGAAAACTCTTCCCATGCCGTTGCTCATTGACATGAACCCATGCGGTCAGATATGTTTTGCACAAGAACGGCTTGGTGTTGTCAGAATTGCACGAATTGCCTCGACAGGTTCCATGACTATTTCACCCCATTCTTGACTTCAGAATTGGACCTGCTTGTGTCAAGCCACAATAGCTTTCGGTTCTTCACCAGCTTTCGTAAAATCGTGGGGCGTTATCGTCGAGCGTCAAAATAATTGGGAGAGAATCTCGATTCTCTCTTTTTTGTGGTTTTTTTTTTCTCTATTTCCCTTCCTTTTTTGTTTTTGGGTTTGTGGGACTCTTCGAATTCAGCTTCTTCGTAGGATCCAATTTCAATGATCCTGTCAGCCGGAGGTGTCAGCAGTGGGAAGAGGCGGACTCGTGCCTTTATTTCTCCTAAAAAAATTAAAGTCCTTCATTCTGAATCTGCTTGGCTTCTTCTTGAGCATTTTGCCTTCGGCCTTGCCCAGACTGCCTCCAAATGACGACGATTCTTCATCCCCCAGACCCGCCTGCTTGTACGCCGACGTTGGGGATCCCTTGACACTGAGCGGCGACGCATTAAAACCAGGTACGCTGAGAGTACGCTCAATAGATTCGTTGCTGACAATGCTGGTTCCTTGGGTGCTTGGTGACAATGTCATCTTGCCTGTGGCAGTGCTCGTAGCTTGTGAGGCCCAATCACCGGGGAATCCGTTGGATACGCTGCCTTCGGTGGTTTCACTCGTGCGGTTATTACCAGGTACCAGCTTGCCATCGACAGTATCGTCTATTCTGCGGCAATTGAAAGGGTCGCTATCCGCTAATTCCCTCACTGCGTCAAATGATGATACTGTATCGTAGACCATTCCGTTGATTTCATGATGTTCGACGGGAGTGTGTGGATCTTGGCCAGACTTTGCAGTTGACGGGCTCGGTGCTGGTGAAATGTCAGACCTATCTCGTCGAATATCCATCAATGTTGGCTGCGTTCTTGATGATGTGTCGTCGGACATTTTGTTAGACTCCAGGCTTTCTGAGGATGATGCCCTTGCTTCGCCTTCGTTTGTATGTGAGTATCTCGGATTTTGGTGTGACAAGTGGCCGTCTTGTAGTTGGCCCCGCTCTTCCACCCCAATCACCTCGGACTCTTTAGCCTTTTCCCTTTGCACTAAATCTTCAAAGAGCTTCTTGTTAGTATGAAGTTCGTCCACTGTGTACTTCATCGCCGGCATTAAACTAGCCACTCCTTGGAAAAGTGGTATCGCAAACATGTTCATGAAGCCGAGTTGTGCGTTTGACAAAGACATGACGTCTTTCTTTGGAGGTGCTATCAAAGACGACTTGATCTCAAGCTCTGTTTCCATGGAAGCCTGTCTGGAAAATTCTTCTGACAGAATGTGCATCCACTTGAGTGCGGTGTTGTAACGCCTTGCCTGTGAGGTGGTGGTTAGCAAAATGCTCACATCATCAAATAGCAGTTTCGTCAGGGCTATCTTCTGATCTATAACATACCACATTGCTAATGTCTGCGCATTTGATTAGTAGGGCGCAGGCGAGAATCTTATATTCGTCAACCTGACGACCATTCCAAGCATCTGTTGTACCGATGTCTCGGAGATTCTCTTCCAAAGCACTAAGCCTTTTCATGTAATCAAAATGAACGCCCATGTCTGTGGAAAGAATAGAGCTAATCATCAAGCTACGCATCTTCCTGTCCTCGAAAACTGCGGGCCAATATCGGCGGAGAATCTGCGAGTATGCCGCACAGTGAAACGACTCTAGAACGGAGCGATCATTGTACAGCTGTGCGAGTGGGGCATTCAGAGTGGTCAGAAACCCATTGTTCACGCCTGGATGGCCAACATCATGGCCAATGGCTGTGATGAGCAGAGTTAAAGCCTCAAACGGACTAAGGAGCGCCGCGATGGGTGATTTCGGAGCAGGGGCACTTGGGATACCGTGAGCGGGATAAGGTGGGAGGGCACCAATGTGCACCAGGAAATTGAAGGTTGCTTGTAGGACATCAACCACATGACGAAAGTTATGATAAGGAACGAAGTTGTTGTATGCTGCACGACAAGCGACGAGGAAGTTGATGAGTTGGTCTGTGTTAAAACTTGTCAGCATCAAAAATAGTATCTACAACAGGGGGAGCAGTATTTCCACTCTACTAACCCGCTGGTATTCGCCACCGTTCGAGTTCGGGGTCAGTTAAGGCGTGCTTGAACATCTGCATGGCTGCAACTAGCAGTTCATCGTCGGAGAAGTCATGTGCATCAAAATGCCACCGTCCAACAGCTTCTGCAATAATGCCTTGGCGCTCCGATGAGACTGCAATATGAGCGTTGGCAATGTAGTCATCCTCCGGGGACATGCGGCAGATGCCCTTCATGAGACCGGAAACCATAGCCTCTCGTAGGTATGCGAAAGGCTTTTGCTCATTGACCCCTACCCAAGAACGCTTCCGACCCTTGGTAATCTCCATGATTGCCCTCTGATCCCTGGCAGCGTCCCTATGGGCCTTATAAGCACATATTTCCAACGTGGTAATGCACTTGGAGCTCAGAGGACTCAATATCACATCAACGGCGCCAAGGTCCAAGCATCTTCTTATGAGCCGGCGGCTGCCTGCGGAAGTGCTGCCTGGCGTTGAGAACGGGTCCACAGTGCCATCCGTCATCTGCTCTCTAGTCTCGGGGTGAGTAATGACGGGGACGGGAATAACTAATTTGGATATGCTTCGCAAGTGCGTTTCGGTAATAAGTCTTTGCAGGAGGGTTAGACCATAGAGGTTCTCGTCGGGCGTGTGAATTTCGGCGTCGCGATTCACGAATTCTGAGTCTTGTGAAGAGGGACTAGCGACAGAGTAGGATTCGGGTACCCATTCGTCGTGAGGCATGTCTAATAGCACAATTGTGGGTGTCATGTTTACAAAGCCTCCGGCATCGTGAAGCTGTAACAACTTGGCCATGCAAGCAGCGCCGGTTGCGCACACCTGGACTGTGTCATAGGTTAGCGGGTAACAATATCTGGTTCACCTCCAAGGGAAAACAAACCATCGCCGAAGGCGTCAAGCAGTGGCTGAAGAAGCTGTCGAATGTGGTCGCGCTGCCATTCAGCATGATCTCCGTTGACAGCATCGTCTGGAATCGCACGCAGTAACCGATCTTGCCCAGCGCTGCGATCAACATAAATAACATGGCAGTTTAAGCTGTCCATGATGGGCAACGGAAGGCTACCAGTCTCGCGACTGGAGCACGTTGGCCACACTGGCTAGGCCGCCTGAGCGCACAATCAAGGTTGTCGAGTAGAGCGCAATTGAGTCGACCAAGTCTCGAGAGACACGAGGAGCCGGCTCGAGGTAAGGAAAGATGCTGAAGATGCCTAATGGACTAAGCGAGGAAGATTGGCAAGTGGCCAAAGAACGCGAAGGTGTATCAATGGAGAAGAGCCTCAATGGCACGGGTTGAGGTTTGGTTGGTCGAAATGATGGTGGTCACGGGACGGAGCGGCGACGGCGAAGGCGAAGGCGAGAACGGCTGAAATTTCTGAGAAGCGCGGGAGAAGAGAGGCGGCTATCGTCTAGACTTCAGAATCGAGGAGTGGAAGCGAAAGTCCAGAAACAAAACACCGGGGGGTGGTAGCGGACGAGGGGGTGCGGAGGCAAAGGTGCTCTTGGTGGTTCGCACGGATATAGTATGACTGAACGACTTGGCTATAGTGAGCGAGTGTGTAGGAGACGGATCTTGTGTAGAGAGTCGTGTTGGTGGCAGTGGTAGTGGTGGTTGTGGGTTAAGGAAGCAGGAAGCAGACACAACATGAATGTTGCATGTATGCTCATGTAATAATAGGTGGTACGTCGCACGACGCTTGCAGCTTGCAGGATGCAGGCCAGCAACAGCCAGAAAGAGAGACAGACTGAGCCAGAGGCCGCGACAGAGACACAGGCACAGGCAGAGGCAGAGGCAGAGGCAGAGACAGGAGCAGGAGCAAGACGGACGACTGGCGACTTCGTCAGGTCGCACGAGAGGGTGGTTCTTGTCTCTGAGACGTCGGACAGCAACCTTGGCGCACGCGGGCGGGTCCAGAGGGGCGCAGAACAGCCACTAATCCTGGGCTCTAGAAGAGAGAGAGAGAGCGCAAAGAGGGTCCCCTCGCCGCTGGGGGCGGCCAGCAGCAGCAGCAGCAGCAGCAGTTCTCCAGCGCAAGCCAGAGTGTCGCAGCTGGTGGCGGGATGTGGCTTCTGGTCGCCGCTGGGCTGGCAGCGAGAGACCCCTGGAGACAGCGAGCGAGCGAGGAACTCAGAGACGTGCACCGCGCGCGCGCTCACACAGTGTATTAGCGGCAGTCTAGCGGTGCTTCTGTGGATGCGCCAGTGCTTCCACGCTTGTCCGGAGGCAGCGGGCCTAGCAGGGGGGAGGCCAACAAGCTCAGCCAGTGATGCCAGGCGTTGCCAGGCGCTTGGGTTGCTTTGGGCTGGTTGGTGCATTTGGGCTGCCTCGGAGAGATTGTGAGCCAGAAGATGGGGCTTCCCAGCGTGCAGGCCTAGGGCAATCTAGTGCCCTGATTGCTGGAGGGGGTAGACGTCAGCCGTTCGAGGGATCGGCAAAAGGCGTGTCGCAGAAGGGATGGACGTTTTTTTTTTTTTTCTTTCTTTTCTGTCTGGGGGTGGCGGAGGAGGAGGAGGAGGAGGATGAGGAGCAGGACGAGGGATCGAAGACGTAGCGAGGGGAACATCAGACAGACGTCCAGGTGAGATGGCGCTGCTGGATCGTGATGAGGATTTAGGCCTACACAATGGCGCGCCCTTTAGAGAAAGTCAGAGTAACTGATAAAGAGATTGAGAGAGAGATATGATGTCTGCTGGTTCGGTGCATTTTTATTTTTATTTTTTATTTTTTTAATGCAACAGAGTTGAGAGCGGGCAGGAATGTCAGTCATGTCACGGACGATGAACGAGTCTGTCTGTCTGCCTCTGGCCCACGACGCCATCGCCATTAGCCAGCACTAAGAGGCCTCAACGCCAATGGGAAGAAAGGCCGTGCAGCCGGATCGGGAATGGAGGTCTGTTGGCGGGATGGTGATGATTAGCTGCTATAGGGAGGTAGGTACTACATATATGTAGTATACTCTGTATGTATGTACAGTATATGCATCTGTTCACAGGTGCGATGCGATGGGCAACACTGCGCTCATCAGCCATGGTGAAGGTACCCAGATACGGCTAGGAATGGGATGTGGTTGATCTTGCTCTCGCCTGCCATTACCGTCCTGACCTCCGCCTTCCGTCTGTCGTACGTCCAGGACTATCTATCGGAAAGCGGTCCCCTTACCGTCCATGCCCATACCTGCCAACTAGTAGGTGATGTTCTCATTGACCAGAAACGTGATGCCCCCTCCCTAAAAAAGCAATATGCAGCACTTGGTGGGCACACACTTATTAATGCACGGCAGTCTAAATTCCCGTACGGTACAGTGCAGCGCCTTCTTCATTTATATACATACATACAGTACATACCCTAGCTTGCCTGGGTAGGTACCTGATAGGCATGCTGCCCTGTACGTACGTACATTTACCCGGGGACGCATCTGGACGCTACCTGAGATACCCTTGCCAAGCCGAGCGCAAAACCATCGCGAGCAAAATACCCTACCATCATCGATCGTATGCATATATATGCGCTGGCGACCTCTGCCGACGCATACCTGTGCTGTACTAACATCATTTCATCCCGCATCAAAGAACACCGCAGCGTGTTAATAAGGGGATAAAAAAGTGTGGGCAATCGTGCGCCCCTGTGGACCACTCTAATGTACGGGTCCAGATTGACTCACGCCATGTATGGAATCCAGAGAATTGTTCCATGAACAAAAAGAAGGCTGCAACGAAGGCCAGAGAGGGGCTTGCGCGCCATGCCCACTGCCATCTAATTGGATGGCTTATTCGTGGTGGGTGGGTGCCAGTGTGTTGGCCAGCCCCTTGGAAGTGAGTCCAGCGGCGCAGGACAGTGCCGGAAATTCCACTGCATTAGGTACCTACACCATCCAGCATGCCAACCTACCGGCCTGGGTATGGTAGTTGTGCACCCACCGTGCTCAGTCTCCGTCTCGGCAGTCTATCGTGTCGTGTGCTCGCAGAGAGCAAAAAGTAGAGCGCGTTGAACCCACACTGTGCATCTGCTCCTCTCCTCATTCTCGACAACATGTGCGCACACTTTTTTTCTTTTCTATACAGTATGGTGCTCGCATAAATATGTATTTGACCTGGTTATCAGGCCTATAATAGTTGGTTGATGCTTTCGTCATTCAGTTGGGTTGGTTTTTGGGTTTTCTTTTTCGCTTCCTTTCTTTTCTTTGCTTTTTTTGCTTTTTCGTTTCTCCCTCTCATTTTGCCCCTGTTCACTTGCATGCAAACTCGCGGAAGTCTAATCAAAACGACACCGGAACGGCAACCATGGCCGGGAAGTACGGGGATGAGAGCACCAAGCATAATGATGGATGCACGGACAACTCTCCTGGTCCTTGAGGGGGGGAAATGGGAAGAAAAAGAAAACCGCTTTCGCCGAACAACACAAGAGCACAAACCACACTCCATGACTTGCTTTGCGCCGGGTGGAGGGTATTTCGCTTTATAGACCCCTTGGCAATATCGTGACCGCCGAAGACCGAGAACGGAGGAAGCAGTTATGGGCTGCTTTATATGTCAAAGTCTGCGGTTCTTCTCCATTTTCGAGATCGAACGAGACCGTCCATAATTCACTGGCTATTTGTCTTGTCTTGACCGCAGTCGTCCCATCTATCCATTCGTCTATCTATCTACATACCCATCTATCTCACTGTGGGCACCGGCTCGCCGTGGGGTTTTACAGTACGAATATGGGGCTATTCGCTAAGTAGCATGGCAGCATGGGTCTTTTTTCTCGGTTGATGCAAGAGAAGGGCAGGGATATGATGACTGAGAGGTCTGGGATCATGGCTTTAGCGATGACCAGGGCAAGATCAAGTATGGAGGTTGTGGATCTACAACCTCTCTCAGCTGGATGGCGGAATGTGGAATTGCCTAGATGGTGGCGCTTTGAGAGAGAGAGAGAGAGAGAGAGAGAGAGAGAGAGAGAGAGAGAGAGAGAGAGAGAGAAGAGAGAGAGAGAGAGAAATAGGAGCAACATGATCGTGGGGGAAAGATTAAATCGCATAGTTGGCAAATATTTCAATTGCGGTGAACGGAAACAAAGCCGACGACGAAGAGGGAGAGTCAGACCGACCGACAAGAATAACGTCCTACATTTCAGCCGTTGGGGGCAGGGCGGAGAAACCGCCGGAGGGCTGAGTTTGCGCAAGAGGGGCGGCTGAAGGAATCCTTCTGGAAGCCCAGTGCGGCATGTTCAGCCCAGCCAAGCAGCATCCAGGCCAGCGCTAGAAGAACCCCTTTTGGAAGAAACGCCAGTTTCCAGACCCAGTTTGCCAGTGGTGGGGGGCCTTCAGGGGTGGGAATACCTTACGTGCAGGCAAAATGACGACGATCCATTTCGTTCTACAGTACTAGTACCAGTACAGCATACACGGGCATGGCATTAGCATTACGGCATCAAAGCATCCATCGTCATCCTTCTAGACTAGGTTTCTAGTCAGTACTGATTGTCTTCGACAGGGAACGGAACAGGCCAGGCTAGAGAAGTGCTTTGGGTTTAGGGCTGGTATCCGGGCAGATAAGACAAAAAAAGGCTCTGCATTAAATTAAGATACTCGACTCGCCGCATAAAAAGAATGGGAAAAAAAAAAAAAATTTAATGAAGAAAAAAACTTAATGTCGTCTCTTTTGCGTGCATCGTATGATGCAAACGGGCCATCTCTCGATCGATCGCCTGAGGATTACTGCGTGCGTCCCCGGAATTCATTAAAGGCTGCGCCACGTCTTGCCGCCACCTCAACAAAGGCATGCATTACAGACGCAGACGCAGATTTATTCGCCCCGCCACAAAAGGTAGTCCAATAATATGTGAATGGATGATACAGCAACACAAACAAGACGACCTTCTCTCCCTGCTGCACTTTCTAGATCGATCAAAAACTCCGGCTCCTGGAGAATCAGAATCGCAGCACCATCATCAGCGGACAAACATCCTAACTGGGAGTAAAGCGGAGTATCCCCACCATCACAGGTTCGAGCGCCGCCGCCGCACCTGTGATGATGGCCCAATGGCCCTTCCCATCTATGTACATGGGTATTTTCCATGCCAATCCATGGCTGCTGTTGCTGCTGCTGCTGCTGCTGCTGACGCTGATGGTGGTGCTGGTGGGCCATGGGAATGGACCCTGCGCGCACCTGTGTGGGGCACCCGGGCTTCTAGTAATCTTCTAGAATGCCCATGGAAGTAAATCGCCGAACCTTTTTTGGCTTGGCTGCTCTCTCTCCATTCGTTGGCTGACTCGATGATTCATTCCATGTTCCTTATTGCCGAGGACCATCTGACCCGGCGTGCGTCGCGCGCTGGCGGTCCCCCCCCCCCCCCCCCATCCTGGGATCTGGTCAACCCAATCTCAGGCAATCAATAGTCACCCATTTTTTTTCTTCTTCTCTTTTTCGCCACCTAAAAACCCGGCATTTTGGTGTCAAAAGAGTCATCACAAGGACTAGGGTTACAAAGAAGATGGCCATGACCATGACCATGACCATGGCTTTTTTTTTTTTTGGTGCCCAAAGTACCTAATATACCGTAATGTCATGCCTGCCTGAATGGTTGGAAGCAAAGCATGTTGAGATTGATTGATGATTGACGATTGATTGATTAATTGATTTGATCGATCGGCTGATGAGCATCGGGCAACAAACAAACAGACTAACTAACTGCCATTAGGGATGCCAAAATAAATAAATAAATAATAATCCAGAACACATGCCGACGACGCCATTTTTGCGTGCGTGGCATTCCCCCATCTAGCAAATATGACTAGTCTCCTGAATCTGACGTTGAATCCTCTTTTTTTTTTCTTGTGTCTATTCTAATTCTCTTTCGCTGTTTATTCATCGCCGTTTATTCATCATTTCGCCACTACGACACCGTCATGCAGGAAAGCTCAGTAAAAGGTATGCTGTACGAGAGTTACATACACTATATACATAAAAACCTGCATATCACAGAGACGTAGCGAGCAGCACTTAAGCCATCATGCCTCATCCAACCATATACACACATACCTCTTAGTCATCGGGGTTATTCACCACATATACGAAGTATACCAGCAGCACATTGGGCATATCCCCAAATTCCTCACACAGTCATCAGTGTCTGGGGGGGGGGGGGGGGGGGGGGGGGGGGGGGGGGGGGGGGGGGGGGGGGGGGG
>CAKNET010000027.1:316337-366286 GCA_930272545.1 Sphaerostilbella broomeana
TTTTCTCTCCCCCCCCCCCCCCCCCCCCATATTAATAGTATTGCCTAGTATTGCCGCCTCACCCAAAAAAAAACCCCCAATTAATTATACTCTACTCTACACAAACCAAACCACGATGCTGCTGACCTCGCCATAATCAAGTATTACACAAGGAGCAAAATGGCGCCTAGAAAAATTCTCCCCCAACGGTGCTCACAGCCTTCCGAAACTTCCGTCCCCCATGCTTGATACATACCTAGCTAGACTAGAATGATGATGATGATGATGATGATGATGACCTGATCCTGACTGTTAATGTGTGTGCTGTCTGTCTGTCTGTCTGTCTGTCTGTCTGTCTGTCTGTCTGTCTGTCTGTCTGTCTGTCTGTCTGTTTGTTTGTTTGTTCGAGCCTACGATTGACCCCAGACCACCACATGCTTTTTCAACCCGAAGAAGCCATAAGCCACGAGGCGGTATGTATTTATGGATGTATGTAGGTTCGTTCATGCACTACAGAGTACTCGTTTAGAGAATGTATAGATATGGTGCACTCCAATGAATGCACACTAGCAAGGCATTATCCCATCTCTGATCAGAGTCGTGTCTCACTGACTTCGCAACAGGGAGGCTAATGAGCATTCCAAGCACAAACATCACATGATAGCCCCCCCTCCCTCCCTCCCTCCCTTTCCCTTCGTCATCGCCCATTATCTCCCGTGAGTATTTTCCATTCTCCCCCTTCCAGAACATCCAATCCCCCCCCCCCCCCCCCCCCACACAAGTCTCGGACCCCAAAAGCGACTAGGTCCCTCCCCCTCCCCATATCGTCTCCCCCCCCCCCTACCATGCAGCCTCCCAAGAAAGAAATAAACAAAAAAAGGGCGATAAGAGAACGAAAATCATTAAAAAAAGGAAGCATCATTATTGGACCACCCGCCTACCTCTCTCAATCTAGTCATAACTCATAACTTCCCCTCCTCCTCCTCCTCCTCCCCCTGTGCCAGCCCCAAAGTTGCGTCTTCCTCCATGCTCATGCTCATGCTCATGAGGGGAAAGGCCAAGGAAGGGAGGGACCCTTGACCTTTGGACCCCTCAAAAACGGGCGTTTCTAGAGAAACTAACATAACCCCCCTCCCCCAGCTCTCTCTGTCCAGCCAATCTCGCAAATGAATGGGGGGGGGGCGGCATCCATATCTACATATCTCCCTACCTACCTGTCTATCTATCTATCTAGGTATCTATTCCATAATATCGACGACCCTTTTGCTGCTACCACAAAGAGAGCCCAACCCAAAAGAGTACCCGCCCACCAATCACCATCCACCCAAATGCTACGCTTTTTTCTGTCTTTATTTCCGGGCTCCCGTTTCAAAAAAAAAAAAAAAAAAAAAAAAAAAAAACACCCCGTGCATGCATTAGCTCTACTTATTAACCAAGCAAGCTTTTATAATATATTAGTGGTTCATTAAAGCGAATTTCGTGCCCCCCCTGTGGCTTTTTCTTTCTTTTCTCTTTCGTTCTTGCGGGGATGGGGGGTCCAATCCTTTGATGTTGCCAACCACACATTATGAACCTTGCGATCTATCTTAATTCTATGTGAAATTGCACAAGACATTTATTTATAATGACATGTCATGTACTCGTAGATCCTCCAAGAGGCAAAATTAGCAAGTATTCCATTGAGTGCATCAAGGGAGCAGTAATATCACTACCGGGGATAATAGCTAATTGCCATTTACCACTGGTTGAGATACTTAAATATTCACTATTAAGTAATAGTAATAACTATATCAGTTAAATAACCGATCAATTAATAGATTTCCCCAAGCATATAAATATAAAGATAAAACCAGGAGTTTAACAATATGATCAAAACATCGGGGCAAATACTGCGTGCTGCTCCCTTCGCGCTCCCAATGGGATAGTAAAAAAAATTACGACTCAGTAATACAGAAGACAGCAGCCACCAGGAATAAGACTTCAATATCACACATCACAAATTCCAAGTCAATCTGGAATTTCTTGAATGCTACAACTTGTCAATTCAATATATATGATGACAAGAACCTGATCGCTCCATCCCGTCTTTTCAGACCGGCTTGATTTGTTGCCATGCTCAGCAAGCCGGAATGCACTACACAAGGTAACAAAGCCAACATATGCAACCAAACGCCATGTTCTCTCACCAGGTTTTAGGCGAGGGCGTGAGGGTCTATCTCTATCTAGTTGCACTCCTCGAATGTACACTTCGCTCCTTTTTGTCTCTGTGTTTGCTTTTCTTTTTTTTTAATTGGTTCGTTTGTTTAGTTCCCAAGTCATCTCATATCTACTCACAAAAAGAGAGCATGTACTTGTCGACTGTCTAGGGCCGTATCTCATATCCTGAGGACTCTAAGGGGAGCTGGTGATCTTCCTGCCTGAAGAGCAGCACGCACAAGATAACTACTACTCATCACGGCTGGCATTATCACCGTCGACATGAATCTCGGCCACCTCGTTAGAGTCTTTCTCATTCTCAACTGCTGTAGGCACCGAGACAATTCCTTTTTGTTGCCACGAGTCGTTGCTGTTTCCCGTAGAACGAACAGCTTCTTCCGCATGCTGCTCAGAGCCGGCTTCACCTAGGCTCATGTGTGTGTCGGCATCAATGAAGAAATCTTTGCTACCAATTCGCTCGTCGCTGGAAGAGTCGAACTGAACATCATCACTACCATAATCGCCCCCTATCGAGCCCCCCTCGGCTCCACTACCGTCGATTACGTTGAAGCTCCAGCCCTGGGTCATGTCGATAGACTTTGAACCAACAGCCTGGTAATTATTCTTCTGTGCAGTCTCATCTTCAATACTGTGAATGGCATCTTCGTAAGATGGTACAGTCTCGCTACGAGTCTCAGATGAAGCTCTGCCGATAGTGCGACCGGCATCTGCCTTCAACAATGAGTTCCCACTAGAGTGGTCCTCATCGCCAGACTCTGCCATCTCATCTTCACCACTGGTGTCGGCATTGTACTTTTCAAAGATACGCGCAAAACGAGGACCACCAAGGTGACCGCTTGTTCGGCGACGGTAGAAGAGCAAATATGCTGCAGTTGTCACAACTGACGATGGGTCCGACACAGGCGTCGCAGAAGAATCTATATATTCTCGTTAGCTTGATGATCTCGCTCAATCCTCTTTGGACAAAGAACAGGCCTACCGTTGTAATTGTACCATCGACCATCAACAAAGTTCTTGGCATAGGCTGTGTAGTGACCGCCTCCAAGCCCACCATAGTGGTCATCAACGGCAACCAAATCGTAGATTTCTTGCTTGCCCTCTTCTTTTTGAATGACCCGTGACGTGAGATCAAGCCCTTCAATGGGGAAGTCAACTAGCACATCCAGCTTGTCCCGTCGCCATCCAGAACTGCTAAAGCGCTTGAGGTGGGCTACTAAGTAATCAGGAGATTTCCACAAGTCAAATTTCTTGCTTGCTCTCCTATGTTCTTTGCAGCGTGGGCAATACCACATATCTTGTTCTGACAATACCTCGGCTCTCTCGAACTCGTCAAGACACTCGTCTAATGTGATTCCCCGGGATTTTCGCGTGTTGCGTTTTCGCTGGCCTATCTTAAGAGCCGGGTCGTTAATTACTTCCAGGTCAACAAAGGTCTTGGTTCCTTTAGCTGTGTCAATTTGCTTCCCACTGGCACCAAACACAACTTCCCACGCTTCTTCGTTCCAGTCAACAACAAGACCCTCATACAGTCGGATTAGAGGGCCACCATCGGCAACAGCAGGAGGCATTGGTTGAGGCTCCACAGCAGCAACACGCTGGGATTGCTTTCCAGAACGCATCTGCTTGTCTCGACGCTTGTTACCCTTCTTACCATACGTCTTGTGACCCTTGAATTTCTTGCGGCCACCATTCTTCTGCGGCGGCCGGTTAACGATCGGGCGAGTCAATGACTATTAGCAAAGTCAGTAAGCAGTCTTTTTCTTTTTCTTCACAGCCTGGATGAACTGAAAAGAACTTACCCTAGCACCAGGAGGCACCTCCTCCTCGCTAGACTCATCAAGCATACGTGTTTGCAGCGACTCTGGCGGTGAGCTCTCATCGTTACTACTGTCTTCATTGCCGGAGGGCGTACTGGTCCAGCTCTCAGGGCTAGGTTCATCCTCGTCCTTAGCAGAGGATTCAGGAATGCGGTCCGAAAGTTTTGGCAGGGTTCGACTGTTGTCGACAGTTGACCAGCCGGTGGGGATAGGTCCATCTGCCTTTTGTGAAAAATAGCTGAGGTCGAACAAGGTCTGAAGTTCTGGATCAAGGAATTCATCAGGGTGGGCAAATTTAGGGCGACGGGTATTGAAATGTCGAAGAACCTGCGGTTGATAGGGCAAAGGCGGTAGTGTAGCAGTAGCACCGCGGGTGTCCTTCATTGTCACATCCACTATATCGTCTTCTCCCTGAACCGACTGCGCAACCACTTTACCGTCACCAGAAGAATCAGCATCAGATGCAGAAGTAACCACTAGATCCGCATCTGTGTTATCAGCGCTTTCGGTTCCAGACTCTTGAATAAATCTAGGCCACGTCGAGAAGGTTGCTACTTTCTCCAACACCTTGCGTCGAATTACATCGTAATTGGACGCTTCTTCCCTAGTCAATGTGATAAAGTGAGGTGGGGAAGTTCCGTCTGCTGCTCTACCGTTGGCATTTGGCCGTCGATGAAGCACAGGAACAACCATAGTGTCATACTTGGGATCGTCCCACTCGACAGTTGCGTCAGGGGGTGTATCGATATCCAACATTGAACGGATCTTCCTCTGCCCCTTTGCAGGCCAGTTGGTTGGCACTGCCTCCAATTCGTGGAATGTCGGAATATCGGCTGACTGGATTTCCTCTGAAACATCTTGGCTATTGTCGTATATCTTGAAGAAGACATTCTTAAACTCTTCAGCGCCCATGAGCCGATTGACAGGTACACCAGTACGGACAGACAGAAATTGTTTGAGGGTTTCAATCGAGCTATGTTTGGGTAATTCAACCTCAAACTGAACTGGTACATCATTTAGAGGAAAGAACTTGACAGTTTTTGACCACATGTTCTCAACTGGCAGAGGCAGAGTCAGATTGTTGAATGGATCAAAGGTGATGCTAATCTTGCCACATTCAGGGCATTTCAGCGTTGACTTGTACATGCCAGTAAAGAGGTCAGCAATAATAGAGTCATCTCTTTTCCTCGTAATGTCCCAGACTTTATCTGCCATTTCCTTGATGGCCTCTGGGTTGTTGATCATGTCATCGGTTGAGTCCGGTTTCTCAATGTAGGGCTTCTTTTTGATACGGCTTAGATCCTCTTGGAGAGCATCCAGCAAAAAACCAAGAAACTCCTGCGAATCCTGCTGGCCCCAGCCTGCAAAGGTGCTACGGCATCGACCAACAGTGTTTTTAAAATCACGGGGACTGACTGAACCTCTGCCTTCGTCGTATATCTCCTTCAATAGCGAGCTGTATGCCGCAGCTACCTTTCCATTGTAACCGAGGGGGTTAGTCTTGTTGATCTCGTCCGCGGATGCTCCCGTCAAAAAGTACTTTGTCAACTCCTCAACACTACGGACGCACTGCAGAGCTGAATTCATGTAGCACGTGTTTCCTAGGTTGTGCAACCCAACGGCGCCAAGACTTCGTCCATAAGGCTTCTTTTGAGCCCGACCACGAGTCAAGGGACTACTATCTCGACCTGGGCTAGTACGTCTGCTGCTCAGGTTCGATGACAACGCACCAGCATTCGTTCGGGTCGGAATTGACTTCCCCCCGACATTTCGGCTGGTGCAGATGCTTACCCAGCCTCCGTTATCCACAGACTCATCCAATACCAAAGTCTGGTCCGTCACAAGGTCGAAGATTTGCAAGGAGGCAGACCCATTGTAATTTGCATTCACTGTGTGGTCTTGGAGTGGGACCTTCTCCTTGCCATTACCAACAGCTGAAAAGGAGACCATGTCGAGCAAGAGACTTGTCCAAGAACTTTGAGAACTGCCAGTATCCTGTGCCCGGCCAGGTGAGTCGGGTGGTGTCGTTAGAGCTGAACGAGACTCTGAGGGAACCGCAGCCGCGGGTTGCTGATGAATCATCCACATCCGAATCTTACGGTCAATCGGAATGCCAGTAAGCTTCTTCAAATCCTTGATGAAAGTCTGAGCGTGTGACTTGCGGCTTCTTGCAACAACTAGAGTGGGAGGACTCCGGGCTTTGAGGGATTGCTCAATCGGTATCGGGCTCAGCTCGGACCAGAGACGATGCACCCGGAATACCGGTGGATGAAACTCATACATGATGTCCGGAGCGGATTGTGCATCAGGAGCAGTGTTGATAGCCGTCCGAATGATCGGCTCTTGGCCTTCTTTGATGCCATACCAATCCACAACCAGCTTCCATGCATCTTCGGGGAACAACTCAAACGTCTCAAGGTCTGCTCCAGGCTTGAGACGAACGAAATTTTGGCTATTGGGCTCTTCTATAACTTCTTGTATAATGTCTGAGTTGTCGATTGGCCCCAGTGACAATTCGACAGACTCCTCCGTCTTCTTCGAGTCGGATCGTAATGCTAGTGCCTTGCCCACCCATATCCGGGACACAAGATATGCCTCGTCACCTTCTTTCGGCAAGGCTTCGCCAAAGGCCTTTAATAACATCTCGATGATTTTGACTTGCTCCATGAGTGGAGGCGCTGTAGGAAGCAGCTCGCATTAGCCACACGCTGGACATGGGATTCCCGCTCTCCCCTCTCCCTTCCGCGCCAGTTTAGATGTTGGGGCTCAAATGACTTACGTTGGGTGGTGCCGCCGGGCTCTTTTGTTTCCGGTACATCCACGCTCATTGATCTAGGCAGCTCCGTTGGGGGGTTGGAGGAGTCCATTTCAACATCTGCGGCTTCACCAATCTTCTTTTCCGCTTCAGGATCCATACTTGATGCTCGTCGCTTTAGTGGCGAAGACGATCGATGGGGCAGCTCAGCATCTCCATTCATGATGGCCCTCCTAGAGATCAGGAACGGCGATTGGCTTCTAGCGTAAGCCCGTACAGAACTAGTCTCGTCTCCGCCTCTTTCACTATCCACAGAAGGGTCGGGGTATGTGGAGGTGCTGGGAGAGGACGCAACGGAGGAGGCGTAGTCGGCAGAGACGAGGTAGTTGCCCTGGGTCTGGAGGCGAGAAGGGACACTGGATGCCGGGATCGAGTCGGCGCGGACGTACTGCGGCGCTTCGAGCCCGGAGGCTGTAGGCGTAGCGGAGAAGGAGAGGGCCGGGTCGTCGTCGGGCTCGCACGAGGGGATGGCGGTGTCGGGAGACGGCGAGTCGAGAGTGTCAAGATCTAGGTTCGCAGGACGGGCAAGCTTTCTCTTCTTTGAGGAAGACGTCTTGACAGTGAGCTGCCCAGGCAGCTCGTGGGGAAACGGGAGGAGAGTCGAGTGCGAGGATGAGGCGAGGAGGATGGCCTTGCATCTAGGATGAAGACCGCTTTTGTCGCCTTTGAACAGAGAGGGTGAGGAAGAGGTGAGGGGAGCTGGTGGTCAAATCAGCCAGCTGAGAAATGAACCAACGAGGCCCCGGACATCGGGGCAGTGGAGGCGGCGGTGTTGTCGTAAGGCGGTGTTTGACGGTTGGAGTGTGGGTCTGTCTCTGTTGTGTGGAAGATTCGAACGCTTATTAGAAGACGGGGGGCAGGGCAGGGCAGGGCAGACGTCACAGCAGGACAGGTGCAGGAGAGCAAAGCGGCAGCCAAGCCAGTCGTGTCCGGGAGACAGCCTAGAGCAGAATGTTGGTGAATAGAGGCTTAGGAGATGGATGATGTATGCCCTTGGGGGGACTGACTGCTAATGTGTAAGCTCTGAGGCTGAGGGGCTGATTTGCTCTCCCTTGATGGCGGGCCCCGGGCGGGTTTTTGGCGAACACGGTGAAGAAAGCGGTAGCCACGGAGTACGGGAGGCGGGCGGAGGGGTGACGGATGTTTTTGCTGGGGGTTTTGCCGCGCTTGCAAGTATTTTCAAAGGATAAAGCAAGGGAGAAAGTGGGAAGAGAGCCAACTGCAACTGGAAGCTCGGCACTGGCGTGACGATGAAGACTTTCCAGAACCCAAACGGCCAAGGGGAAGAAGGGAAGGGGGAAGAGAGAGAGAGAAAAAAAAAGAAAAAAAAAACCGGGCAAGCACCAGTGAGCCCTGAGGTTGTGGCGGCTCGTGAGCAGAGGCTGCAGCCAAAAAAAAAGTGAGATTTTCTTTTCTGCCCCCCCGCCATGCATCATCCATCCCCCTCCCTCCCCTCCAAAAGAATGCGGTCATTTGGCAGCAGAAGGCCAGTGGACGGTCCCACCGCACCACCGCCACTAAAAGATATCCTGGACCCTGCTGAAGCCAGCCTTTGAAAGCCCTGGAAGAACAGTGCCCGCAATCCGTCACAGACAAACCGACAAACAGACCTCCCTGCAGCAGCGCAGGTAGCCTGGTAGGCGTCAAGGTACCAGGAGGAACGAAACAGTGAGGAAACAATTTCCCTTGGTTTTTTGTACTAGCTTTAATGCCGTCTGGTGGCCCAAGCACTGAAATCACAGTGCGTCACCGCCCTCACGAGATCTGAATCTGAAATCGGAATCTACACTTGCATCTGCTGCGGCTTGGCTTTCCAATCAAACGGTCAGGTCTATCTCTGACACAAAAAATCTATGTACTTGACAATGCCAGCCCCTTATCGCGACACATGCCCATTTGCCATTGCCGTTCACTCGGTAGATTTACCGTCTATGCTATGTCACTGTCCTCACTTTGAAGATGTTCCTCCCGTCTTTTCCTGTCATCAATGTGGATCCGCAACACACTCATCAATAGGCATCACATCACTGGCGTACCCGCTGTGGAAATAGGCAATCCACCAGCCGCCTGCAAGCGAAGAATAAAAATAAAAATAAATTTGCTTTCTTTTATTCGTCAGTTACTTTCTTAAAGTACACCAGCAAATCGGAGATAGCCTAAAGACTAGACACAAAGTACATATGAGGTACTGAGCTCCGGACGCCTTGTCTAGAACCTTTGTTGTCCGCAAACCAATTTTGATTCGATACCTTGGCAAGTAACGGCTGCTCTCGTTGTTATAAGATGTCATAATATGCTCCTGGCTAGAAAAGAAGGGAGAAGAGAAAAATGGCTAGCCAAATATCACGTCGAATAAATTACTTTCGCTCACCTTGTAGGTAGATGCGGAATCGAAACACTCAAACTTTTCAGTTCAACTGCAGCCTTAGACTACCTTAAAATTTAATATAAAATTTCATTCCATAAATAAAGAGAAAGACCCTTTTTTCTTTTTCTTTTTCTTTTTTAAAAAAAATGGCAATCAGTAGAGACAGGAGGTTTTATTACGAAAATAGACGTCTACTCACATCTAAATACTATGGTAGCTGATTCCAGTGGCCGGACAAAGACAAGCAAAGTCAACAAAAGTCAAACACCTCGTTTAACCCAAACGGCCATGAACAATGAAATGACGAATGACCCAACCATCATCCCTGCCCAAATGCAAAACAAAACATGTCTAACAAGTGCCTTGATTCGGTTCTAAACCCTCCCAACTGTCCAAGGAATCGATTTTGATTGCGCGTGCAGCACCATATCTATCAGACATCCTGCCCGTCAAGTTCTAGTGAAAAACATCATCACCCGTCCAGGTAACTAAACACTCTTTTCAAAGCTTCGAGTCAAGTTCTTCGTACTCGCTCAGGTCCTTAACTGGGCGCGCACCGGAGCTTGCCAAAAGACCAGCCTTGTACTGCCGGCCGTCGGTGATCTCTATCGCCGAATCTACTGCGCTTACTCCGTGGGTTGCAACAGCTTCCGTATCTTGTGTCGTCTGAGACATGCCGAGCTCCTTCACTTGAGAAATGATCGCGCTCCTCTTGTCATCGGCCAGGGAACGCTCGCCTTTGAGGTAGTCGTCCAGGTTGTCAAGGCTCTGCCTCTTTTCCCGTGGAATATCATCCAATCCGAGTTTCTGCAAGAGGCTTATAACCTTCGAATCCAATTCCCCACCGCCGCGTGCATGGAGATGGACCGAAAGTCGCGCCCGATTCTTGGATTCTGGGCTAAAATACTTATTATAGAAGCTCACCATTTCAGACTTTGTCAGTGGCTTGACGTGAGCCGCATCAAGTTGGGCTGTTTTCCATTTCGTTAGTGAATATTATCCCAGAACAGGGCGAAGATTAAGGCACCGTGGGGCATGAGACTCACCTTGCTCAAAATCATAGTATTCGTTGGAAATCTGAGCCCAGTGTCTTGAGGTTTCTTGATCCAGATTTCTCAGCTTTTCGAGCCTCTTGATAATCAGACTTCGTTTGTGACCCTCAAACTCGGTTTCTGTCATGTTTTTCAGAGTGTCGCCAAATTGTGCCAAAAAGGCCTCAATGCGTCTATCAAGGTAGTCAGGAGTTCTCTCGCTCTGGATCAGGAAGCGGAAGCCACAGGTAGTGGCAAAGTTTCGGATGCTTGCAAAGACAATGTATCCTAGCTGTTCCTTTGTCCTGAGCTGATCGAATGCGGGTTCGTGGATCATTTGATCGATCAAGAGCGTCTTGGCACGAGCTTCCCGGTCGCCTCTGTCACCAACGTACAGCCAGGTCTCAACACAGTGGTTGACATTTGCTGGATCCTTGAGAGTTTTGTTGAATACGTAGTTTGAGCCAGGAGGCAAGATAAGCGATCGGATGATAGGCCACTGTGCCTTGGGCAACACACGCGGCGTCAAAGTAGACTCCACCATATCCGTCACCCGGAGGGCGTCGCTCTTATACATGTTGCCATGCACATAGACTTCGATATGAAGCTGAGCCAGCATTTGTTTGTGAAACTGTCGGACATCATCCACAGCGATATCTCGGAGCTCTACAGCGAGCTCCTCCACCAAGTAGTCGCGCTCCGCGTTCAGCCAGGAAGTATAGTCACCCACTTGCTGATACGACGATTGGAGTTGCCAATTCTCGTATCCACGAGTAAGTCTCTCCTTGACGATAGCAAATCGATCATCCTTGATTTCAATGTCTCGCACAGTGACAGACACTTGCTCTAGCAGAACAGGAAGCTTATCATTGTAGCCTGAGATATCAATGAATAGACCACGCGAATCCAGAGACACCGTGTACTGAAGCCCGGCAAGTTCCGCATCATATGAATACTCTTCGAGAGCATCACGAATTAATTCCGTGAAGAGTCTTGCCTTGACGCTGCTCTCTGCAGAGGCGAATATCAAAGGGTTCTTGAGACTCACGACGACGTTAGCTTTGGGCACCCAGAATGTATCATCCTTCTTCCACCAAGTTCGAGCCTCTGCGTCATTGCGCAGGATTCGAGGAGCCAGCGTGGGTTCGGCAACCTCCTTTTTCTCTACTTCGAGTTTGTTCGGGATGAAGTTGTTCTTATGCGGCAGGTGAAGGGCAGTAAGCCGTTTGCCGTGGGGGGTTTCGATGGCATTTTTCCATTCTGCCATGAGTTCATCAGGGATCTTCTCATGTTTGTAATCTGTTCCGTACCACTTCTCCTTCTTATCCCAATTGCCGGGGAATGTGCGAGACACAACAGATAGGCGAAGATTATTGGGTCGAATCGTTGACAATGCACGTTCAATAAGCTTGGCGTCAAAAGTGCGCAGACGACTCTGACCGCTCAAGAGCCACTCTCGAGGCAACGGTTTCTGCATGACGGAACTGATTCTGCTCGTGAAACGACTGGCAGGGGTCTTTTGCCTAAACTTGAAGTCTACATCTGCCATGCCCTTCTGTTCTTCGAAGATCCATTCTTGAGGCGGGGTTTCACGCAACAGAGAGACGTATTGGAAGAAGATCTTGACAATCTCCGGATAGATCTTCAAACCCTTGACAATAGAAAAAGAGAAAGAAAGGAACCATTAGCGCATAACAAACATTACGTGAATATTAGACTCACTTCTTCTGTCAGTCGGATCTGAACCTCAAAGATACCAGGAGTACCAGGACAGATGGGGTAGGCACCAGCAGAGAGACTATTCGCCCAGCCTTTGTTTTTGATGTATGACATGATGCTGCCCGGTCCTTCATGACCAATGAGATGAGCAATGTACCTGCTGGGCTGGGATTCGAACAAGGTTTCTTCGTCAATGAAGGGAAAGTATAGACTCAATTCCCTCGAGTCCATGACCGGCTTGGCAAACCACTGAACGCCGATATCACTTTCCCTGAACGGAAGCTCTTCTGTCCATTGGTTGGGCGGCAGATTTTTATTGACAATTCCCGAGAAAAACTCGACTGTCCATTTCTGAAGCACATCTAGAGGCTCTCGTCCCAGGATCACAAGCTTCATTCGGTTTGCTGAGTAGTGCTGAGCATGGAATTCAATAAACTTGTCCCTCACATTGATTCCCTGGGCCTCAGGTGCTGTCTTTAGCACTTCGAGATTCCCCGTAGAGAAGTGGCAGTAAGGATGTTTTGGGTTTGAGAGAGACTTGTCGAGCTGGTGGAGACGCCAGGTATCATTTTGTAGATTCTTCTTATTCTCTGAGTCAACAGCCTTGAGCTCTCTGTCCAGAGTGCTGGACAAGAACAAGGGCTCGATAAAGAATTGTGCAAATCGATCGAGGGCCTCGTGCAGGGGAGAAGGGTTGGTATCCGAAGGGTCTTCATCATTGGCTGGCTTTGCTGCTACATCAAAGAAGTAATTGGTCGACGTCGAGGCCGTGTAGGCGTTGGAACTGCCCGAGTTGGCAGAAAGATACTGGCCGTACTCATTCTCGATGGGAAATTTCTTGGTGCCCATGAACAGGAGCTAGCGGAGGGAGTCATTGTCAGCGCATTGAGAGGGGTATGGCAGATTTGCGCGGACAGCGATGACAAGCTCACATGTTCGACAGCGTGGGCCATTCCTGGCATCCCCTCCTCATCACTGAAGTTTCCAACATTGACATCGAGCGCTGCACTAGCCTTGTCGGTTTCAGGATCGTGAACAAGCAAAGCCTCCAATCCGTTTTCTAGGCGAACCACACGATAGTCGCGGTCGTCCAGAGAGGGTTTCTCGAGACTGTCTGTCAGCAACACGACGGGCGACTGACGGCTGGGACCCCGCGCTTGCGATGGAGCTTGAGCTTGGGCCCCAGCCTCAACATGCGCCTCTGATGTGGGGGAAGGCATGGCGTGGGAACGACGACAATTACACCCAGGCCACAGCAGATGAGATGCAGGACAAGGGAGAAGCGAGGGGATATGGGGGTAATAAATCGACGGCCGCGATGGTTTTGAGGTGGCAGCGGCTGGCGGTCCCAAACCGGCGGTTGCGGTGTGAAGTAACTCCACCACCCACCTGGGTTATGGTGGGGGTGCGCCACACTACGTTAGCGACTGCACACCTTGGACGAATAAGGGTGCGCTGGGCCCGAGTAACAGGAAGTTGCTTCGCGAGCCTCAACGTGAACGACACAGGCAGCGGCGGAGTGAATGCAGTGGTGGCGAGAGCAGCCAGGGCTCTGCGATTTTACCCAGGTGATAGAGATGAAACGTCCCCGATCAATGTGCAGAGCGGCGGAGTCTGAATATGTACCTATTTAACCTCCTATGTACGTCTCGTGGCGGCAGAACAAGGAGAGGGACGGGGTTGAGGGATTGGTTGATTGATTAATTGCCTGGATGGCCGGGATGCAGGATGCCTAGGAGCAAGGGTTTGACTTCTGCGTCGGTAATATAAGCCTAGTTCAGTACAGCTCGTTCTTCAGTTTCATGGAGGCTTGCGTCTGTGTCAGGATAGTGGCGGTTGGCGAGATCAATGGTTGGTCTTTGAGTCTGATGTTTTGTTAGGGCGGGTTCCAGGGAACGAACCTACCGCTATGCGGACTACTCCGTATCCGTACGTGCTAGGTACCTACACCTTATACTACCAGGTACCTTAGGTATTATTAATACAGTATTGAACTACCTTAGGGGTAGGTGCCAAAAGTAGCTGTTTTTGCGCCCCAAGTTAACTAGTCACTCTCCAGGCTTGCTCCGCCGGCTGTTGACTCGTCCAGGTGGAGATGGCAGCAGCCTCCCTTTATACCTACAGACCCAACACTGAATGGCGCCGCTTAATCGGTCGTGGCTGAATCTTTGTCAGACACCCAGATATACGCGCCCGCATATAATCACATCCCGCTCCGTTGGTTGCCCCAAGCAAATGCCGGCGAATTAGAGATTCACTTTGACATCTGGGTGGGCAGCGTCTGTCAATCTCCGAGAGCATCCTTGTGTCACCAGGATATCCCAGAGCATATCCAATTGTTTCCCTTCTCAACAAGGAACCAAGTCCCAGCTGCAGGCAAAGAAGCTGAGTTCAGCTATTCACAATTTCAGCATATTCTTCACACGCTCATTCGGCCTATGATTCCCAAGCGAAAGGCAACACAGCCCTTGCGGTGCGACATAAGCCACGAATCACAGTCCAGGGATGAGCTGCCATCGTCGGTTCGAAAGGATGCCCCTAAAAGAGCGTGGCAATAAATCTGTCCTCCAATGCCGACGTAACGGGCGTCTAGGGCCGGTGACATTCCGTAAATGATTGTGTAATGGCTTCCTGCGTGATCCTGCAAGGGGTGTGGGGAGTCATGTCTGCAATGCAGCATACGCACCTCTAATTAGCTTGCGCGTCTACTTCTTGACGACACACTAGCGAACCAACAGATGCTCACTCCCTTTGATGAGTATTTGGCCGACACGCCACGCGCTACCTATAGAGTTCTTGACAAATCCAGTGTTTTTGCGGGGCGAAGGCGGGTATATGCCAATATTCATTGGCTTTATCTTCCAACAACGGAGGCATTATGGGAGCTCTCTATTTAGGTGTATTGCAATAGTGACCCTCTTCATCACGCAGACGGTTCCTCTGCTACCACGGCGAAGAAATTGAACAGCTCAAAGGCGTCCAATAAGTATTAGCGCCGCTCTAATGTAGAGGGTTTTCCTCCAGGATGGTACGCCGACAGTTGACATCAAGCAGTCTGCTTTTAAATGTCATGAGTCTTGTACTTTTCACAGCGACGCCGTTAAAGGCTACCGATGATGTTCAAGTTGAATACAATGAGTTAGCGATGCTTAGCTAGCACCACACACCAACGCCTTTTCAATCTCCTTAAAGAGACCGGCTATGGGCATGAGAACGGCTGAGCTGGGTTGGCTCATGGTGCCGAGGTCCCTGGTCGAAAACACTCCGCACCACTAGGGACATAAATATTGAAGGCAGCAGTGTTGGGCGTGACCTGAGGATGGCGCTGTGGTGTTGCGACTCGCCACCAACTGACACGTCCGAGAATAGGGATAACGCTAGGCAGTATCCCAAGGCTCGTTGGCCACCAACAAGGCGTTCATAGATCAGCCATCTGTTCAGCATGTGCGCCCGAAGAAGGCGAGCCATACCACAAAGGTCGAGCCTCAAACGCGCTCATGGTGGAATTCTTCAATGATGAGAATGGACCTGTATCACTGCAGCTTGAGTGAGCTTGTTGGTCAGTGTTGTCAGTCTCATCATAGGAACGGAAAAGCTCACAATCCATCAGCGAGCAGAACGCTTGATGTCAAATCGGTTCTGGATATCAGCTGTCCCTAAGGTTGTGGTTTCCGCTGTTGCAGTGAGTCAAGGGTCTCTTCACATAGCATACAGTAACCCAACTAAGAACTAACCATCAAACAATTTTGCCAGCCTAATGGAACATTGTGAGCCCTACTACTAATGCGATGGACTCTATTGGCATTAAGGATCCACAAGTTTTGGTTGTGTTGCCTTTAGCCAATTACTTGATGGGGCTCCTGCCTACCCGAGACAATTACCAAATTCTCACTCGGTGAGGAGGCTAGTTTGTAGTGCTTGCTCGTAGTATCTAAACGCTATATATTTCGAGTGCGTTACATTACATTTACATTACTACATATTAATCATGAGGTTGAACCAATCGATATCCGAGATTTTTATATTCTGCTCACGCAGCCTTAATGTTTTCCATGGTAAATTACTAATAGGAACGGTTTGAGATCCATCATAGTAGACACCAGCAAGATTGTCAGGGACGATTTGACGTAGAGTGGCAGCTTTTCTTGTCGGCATGTTGAATTCTCACAAATACAGAAGGGGGAAGTCAGCCAGACTCAATTATGATGTTAAATACATATGTATTCGGGTAATGTCTTGAATTTATTATCCAGGGAGTTAAGCTATCCCTTCTTCTTCTTCTTGTTCTACTTCCTCTTCATCATCATAGTCGTATTCATGCTATGAAACAACTGGAAATCTTCGTTTCTTCAGCCATCGCATGTCTCCGGGATTTCAACTAGCCTTGGATGGGGGACCATTGCCCTTCCTTTGCCGCCTAGTCCAGGCAACTTAGGTCTGGCATTGGGCTCTGGTTAAACCATATTTCATTCTATACCTTTTATTCATAATGTTCTAATTCAGCGGAGACTGTTGTGGCTCCGTCAGATCCATCGTAATTTGATACCATATAAGGAATATGCCAAACGACCCTTCTCAACGGGCTTCATTACTACTATCACCTAGCATGGTCATGTGGCTATTCTCTTGAATGGATACGGGGCAGATAAGGACCTGGGAAATGTGATCTCCCCTATCATCTGAATAAAAGTTACCGAGATTTGCGGCTTCGACACCACATTACTACCCCAACAACGCCTCAGCACAAGTTGCATGCGCACCTGCTAGGGCATATGGGCTTTGGGATGCGAAATATCACATCCATGTAAATAAGTGACGATTCAAGGCAAATAGAACCTCGGTCTTTGTTTAGCGTTAGGAGAATTGGAAGATCAAGACTTGACCTTGCCAAAAGCCATGATAGTGGCTGAGATGGACTTGGATATGTATCATTTTCGGGAGTGCGAGCTGCTAGCCTTGGGACAATTAGCGGCCTTATGTCCAGATTGTTTGCAATTGTAACACGCAAGGGCAGGGCTGCTGCCGCCCCCTTTCGAAATAGAAGTTATTGTGTTCAGTCGAACCTCCTTCTGCTTTCGTTTATGACGAAAATCGTTTGCTTTTATACTTTCCTGACTGGGCATATACTTTGATCGCGACCGGGACCGGCTAGAATGGTCTTGTGAATCACGGGTGGCACTCTGATTTCTCCTTTTCCGCCTAGGGCTTGAATCATCAGCTTCACTAGAGGATTCTTCACTCGACTCATCATCTGCGTTTGAGGGCTTTCGGTTTTCAGTTTTCTATTTTTTGTCAGCTCGCATATCTTCAGAAGAAAAAAAAGCATTTTTATGTGTCAACTGAAAGTACAGGGACAACATACCTGTTTGGGGACAGGCTTGGCGACTCGCGTTGATGTTCGCCCACTTTGAGGCGCATCTTCAGCGCCGGACTCGTTAGATGAATCTATTTCGCCATAGCCTACGTAGACGATGTTCATTGGTGACTTGGGTGCTATAGCTTCCCTTCCCTTATTCAATGTGGTATTCAGAATCCAGTGCGTATCTGATGAGGAATGTCTAGCTAGTGCTGCTTGTCGTTTCGCTTCCTGGTCGTCGAGCGCAGCTTGAATCGAGGCCTGATCGATGAGTGCACTGACTCTTCCTTGTGCGGGTGAGTGGTCTATCTTTCGTTTCTTTGACGAATGCGACTCTGTATCGGGTGACGATGAAGCTGAAGCAACAGCCCGTTGCATGAACTTCATCGTCAGGAGCCTTGACGACACGGTCTTTGGTGTTTCTGGAGCCATGTTTTTCAAAATTCTCTGCCACTTGTTAGGATATTCGCGATGCTGTGAGCAAAAATAATGCGTGGGCAGAGATCCAAAAGCTGGCCTTTCTTTGCGACGATTCCTAGACAAGAAGAGCTCTGGAAAAGTAAAAAAAAAAAAAAAAAATGTTAGGTGAGCAACGTCGCCCTCATCCGCATCGCAAGCATGGTTCGGATGATATTTGTTCCGGGCTCGCGAGACGTCGTGCTCCGATTGCAGACTCGGCGACTAGGTTCGAGGTTCATTTCAAACCAAGCAATCCAACCATCAGCGTCGAAGCCATGGCGTCTTCTCAACTCAGGGCAATTGGCACCCTAACGCGGAGCTTGCGCACTTCGCCGCGAGCATTCACAACTTCGGCACGCCATCTCGAAGCCGCCGTCCCCGCCAAGCCAACGAGCGATACGGCAGCTGTAGTCGATACCGATACCGATACCAGGGAGATCGGCCAGGCTCCTAACAGATTAGCTGTGTGGTCTCGAAACCAAAAACCTCGATCCGTCGCGATGACCGGTCCTCGCTTTGAACAGACGGACTTCGGCCTTCAGGTATTGTCATTTCGCCGACAATAGGAAGCACGAGATGCTGATGTATCTACAGCCACAACCTTACTCTGCGATTGAATTGGTGCACAAGGTTCCTGTCCAATGGACTCATGATCGCATTGCTGTCTGTGACGGAGGTGGTGGCCCCGCTGGCCACCCCAGGATCTTTATCAACACCGACAAGCCAGAGATTGCAACATGCAACTATTGCGGGAATCCATTTGTATGCTCTGGACGTATCAAGATCAAGATCAAGATCAGCCGAGGTTAACATTGTGATAGGCCAACGAGCACCACAGAAAACATCTCGAATCTCTTCCGGAGACTTCCTATCCCCTGGCGTAAACTCGGAGTCGAACAATGAGTTATGGATAGAATTGCAACGGAATGCTAGTGGGAAATCGCCAATTTGTTGGTGGTGGCTAGCTCATCTTTTACCGATCAAGACACACGAAAGGAAGAGAACTGAATGAATACTGTATATACTACATCGATTGATAGTGGATTTGCGACGGATTGACGAAGCACCCTATGTTGCACCTAGAGGAATTTGATCGCTGTGAACGATCTTTGATCTTGCATTACAGTGTGTGAATATCAAATCTAATGATCTTCGCATCGATGAAAAATAAAATAATATGATAAAAATCGTCTATTTCGTGAGAATTGGTCTTTTTCTCACTGAGGTATTGTTCTAATGGCTGTTATTTCTACCCAGCTAGATTCGGCCTGTCGTAAATCCCAGCTTGTTCAAAACTGGCATCAAAGATCAGAACTGATTCTGTGGAATATCGACAAACACATTATACACTCACTGTGAAGAATTGGTATTTCAGAAGAAGAAAATAACCAGCAATATCACTTGTACGTTGGAGTGTGACAAAACGCACGAGTGGCAGTGAGCGATGATCTCAGGCCGTGACCCCACTAAAGGTAAGCTGGACAAGTCTGCGAATCCATATCCCCCCCCACATCTCATACATCACCATCATGCCTCAACAACCCCACAGCTTCTCTACAACGACAACCATCTTCTTAGTCCTCCTTCTTTTCATCTCTCTTTTCCCAAACTTATTTCACTTAGTCTGGACCCTTCCATTCAGTTTAATTTTCTCCAAATCCTCCACAATATTTACAGAAAACGAAAACGGTCAGGACTCAATTACTACCATGTCGTGGTTCCAGAAGCAAATCACGCTGCCAGGCAAATCACGCGGCTCCTATCTCATCACTGATCAGATTGTTTCTGCTTTGCCGGAGCTGAAGAATTACAAAGTTGGCTTGCTCAACTTGTTTGTTCAACATACAAGTTGTGCTCTTAGTTTGAATGAGAATTGTATGGACCCACCGCACACATACGTAGCCTATCAATTGATCAAACAATTTCTAATGCTAAATCTACCTTACAGGGGATGAAGATGTCAGAGCAGACATGAGTGATGCTTTAGACCGCATTGCGCCGGAATATGGTGCAAAGGGCGAATCGCTCTATCGACACGAGTAAGTCGATGCCAATCCTGTGATGCAGCTGCGGCTAATCATGCCCTTAAGTGCCGAAGGACCGGACGACATGCCGGTAAGTATTATATTTTTTTGTCATTTATCTTCCATCTCTAACAATGTTTAGGCTCATATCAAGTCCGCTCTAGTGGGTGCCAGCGTTACCATTCCCATCAAAGATGGAAAACTGGTAAGGCGTCCAGAAATCTCATGTAGTCTTCTGCTGACTTCCCACTCCTCAGGCAACAGGAACGTGGCAAGGCATCTGGTATTTGGAATTCCGAGCAAGCAGGCATCAGCGCCGTGTCATGGCAACCATCCAAGGAGAAAAGGCATAGGCGAAATTAGCAGTTTAGGCCCCATTGTCTGCGAGAGAAAAAAATAGACCATTTTGAACTTAACATAGTTTCCATACGCCAAACACCGTCGCCATGTACTCCAATTCAGCGATTCCTTAGGATCAAAGAGTTCCGTTTTCCTCATTCATTTCCGTATCATCACCAGCCAGAACCTTTGTCTTTGGCACATATCCATCCGGAGCGCCAGTCCCTGGAGTTGAGGCAACAACGGCACCGTTCTCATCCACAAACTCAAAATTGTAACGACTCAGAATATGCGGGATGGCGGAGAGCTGTGGTCCGTACCTAGCTGTGTTGTCGTATAACTCGAACAAAGGCACGGCAAGAAGCTTCATATTCTTCGGCACGCTTAGGACCTCTTTTGTCGGCGTTAGTCCATGGTAACAGTCTTGTAATTGAGGATTTGGGTAGATCGTACTGTTTTTAGGCAGCTGAATGAAGTAGAATTTCTTACACTCCTTGGGCCGGGTGACATGCGCAGGGACGAAAGGATACATGAACGTCTCGAAGTTCGGCCGCCACCACTGTGCAAGACATTCGCCTACTTCCCAGTCCCCAGCTTCCTCGCCCTCTCCTAATCGGCCAACAGGGGCGAGTCTGTCGTCTAGTCGAGACTTGAATCCTTCAACTTCATCATCTTCGGGCCGTAGATAGTCGCCGGGGAGCTTGAAGAACGCGTTCGCAATTTGGAGCATGAGGATGTGTGGATGATTGTGCTCGTGGCATACGAGAATGCCCTCGCACGTGCGTCGCATTCCGTGTTCATTGAAATGCTCTTCTAGGCGCTTCAACCGAGCAATTACCGACGGGTCTTCTTCTGGCTGTGTCTCCTTCACACCAAAGGTGTAGTTGGAGAGTGGAAATAGCGTGACCTTTTCAGGCTGCTTGGCATTAAACCCTAGCGGGATTGTTGGGGGAGACCCCGATTGCAGGGCCGAAGCTGGAATCGTAGACATTTTGTAAGGCCTTTATACGTAAGAAGAGGGTTTGACCGTTGACGCGCCTCTTGAGAATGTCAGTCGCATACTAAGATTGTCAGGGTTGAAGCTTCGGCGAGATTGAGAAGATGGTACCCACAGCTGACAACAAGGCTACTGGCAAAATTCTATACATAGGCCGAGGATTCAAAAAGGGCAAGGCGGTGTACACTTGCTTTTATTCCAACCAAGATACATACCTAATACATACATACCACCGACCAACCCACCCTACCCACCAACATAGAGCTGAACTAGAAATACCCTATACAGTTGTATACAAGAGACTACGAACAGCAGCTCCTTTCTCACATATGCTTTTGCAAGGTAGCTATCATGGGCGAGAATGTTGAAAGAAGCAGGGCCTAATGTCAGTGTTTCTACATACGAACCTGCGGCTCCTATCGATATCTGTTCTTAGCTCATATTGTTTTTAAGAATTCAATTATGCTCGCAATCACGAAGCGCTTTCTCGAGAACGGAATTATTAACCCCCAGGTGCAGAGAGGTCCGCATCATTGGTCACAAGGTGAGATCTGCAGCTTGGTGCATTGGAGAGCCGACAACCCCATGTCGATGCCTCCCACGTTTGCCCACGTTTCTTCGAGCCAACCTAAACGAATGGGATACTATTGGATGGCTTTTTGGGGGCTCAGCAAAACACTATTGTCCCAGGGACTTTGTCGATGACCACCTACACAAGTGACATTGCGTCAAGGGACTGATACCATTCCCGCTTTGGCCGTAGGTTGGTTGGTGACAATGATAATGCCGTGCTAGTAGATAAGAGCCCTGGAGGGTCATATTACTTATTAGTAACTTGCTTTAGGTCCTGGCTCGGGGCCTGTAGCAGGCAGCCAGGTCGGATGCTTGTGAGACCAATTCCAGGCAGCTGTCTCTTTTACGTACTGGGCAGTATGTATAGGTACGTAGAAGCCGTGTACAAACAGCCTCTTTAAATTAATTAAAACCCAAGTGTTTGGGGTGTGATCACACGATATGCCCTGGGCCTGGATCGTACAAACCAAGACTCTAGTGCGAGCCCCGAATCAGCCAACCGACGGTCCAAAGCCATGCTCCGAGCTCCAGCAAGAAGCGAACTTGGATAGAGGCCGCTCTATCCTGCTTGATTTGCTTAGGCACGGATGAAATCTCGGTGTACGAAAATGGGCCATCTCGCTTTCCAGGGTCACGGGCTGGGCCAAAGGTGGGGGGAAAGCCCGCTATCTAATCATGCCGCCGCCCTCACCTCACTGCCGAGACAATTCTGTGACTTTGCCCATCCTGCGCTTCTCCAAGACTCGCATAGACTCTTTGCCCATCGCTTGCAATATATAGAGTTTCCTGGCTCAAGTGCAGAGTCCGCCATCGCTCCCCCGCCAGACTCCTAGCGTCATGCGCAGATCAATGTCATTGATCCCCTCCAGTCCGCTTGCAGCATCTTGGTAGCCGCAATGGAGACGAGGCTGCTTTATAACCTCCACCACAAGCTCGACGATCTCGAAAGCAAGATTCAAGCATATCGAGGTGATCTGATCACCGAATTCCATCGCTACTACCATGATCTGATCC
Organism: Sphaerostilbella broomeana; assembly: GCA_930272545.1. NCBI lineage: Eukaryota > Fungi > Ascomycota > Sordariomycetes > Hypocreales > Hypocreaceae > Sphaerostilbella > Sphaerostilbella broomeana. The sequence continues at coordinate 339,046 of CAKNET010000027.1, forward strand.
GCGACGTGGGCCCCGGCGTCGTAGCTAATATTGAACGAGCCATTCTACCGACCTTCGTCAGCTACCCGATGCTCCGCCCGGAGCTTGAGGCGGCTGACTCACGACCACCACCACCTGACAGTCCTAAACCGGCTACATTCCAACAGACCCCAACGCCAGTAGAGGCTTCCCGTATTGGCTCCTCGGAAAGCTCACGCGAAAGGGAAATCGAATTGCAGGGTCTTTTCACGCCAAGCTACTTGCCCTTGCTTGATAGCTCGCCCCCACACGGACGCCCTGTTATCTCGGTCGCCACCGCGACCGCAACGCAGACGACAACTCCCTCTCGACTCTTCCCCGAAACAACACCGCCCGAAATGGACAGCGGCTCTGGAAAACAAACCGACTCGGTCATGGACGACCTCTCAGAACCAGACGGGAGTACATCGCCTGCCGCGCTGCAGCCGTCTGTCGAGGCTGGCAGTGTTGTAAGGACCATGACTGATGATTCGACGTCGTCTGTATGTTCAGATAAAAGCGATTCCAAAGGCCGCCGGAGTGCCTTGCGTCGGTCTTCCAGTCTGTCTAAGCCTCCTCAAAGCCCTAGGCGGGTGCGCTTCGAATTCATGGGTTCTGAAGTGCTGCCTACATCATCTCCTCGGCCTTCTGAATTTATATCTCCTGATAGCACACCAGCCCCATTTCTCGAAGACGAGCCATTGAATTCCACTTCAATAATGGGCGACGACCTAGAAGAAAATCTGCCTCCACCTCGAAAGAGCTCCTCTACCGAAGCCCTGAGAGCTTTGTCGAGGGCACCAGCCGAAGAAGGCACTGTCTGGACCGTCGTCAATCCCGACATGGAGGAGATAATACCCCAACCTGAAAATAGGACCACATCTACAAAACGAGTTGCTTTCGACGAGAGCGCCTCACTAGCAGTTACCAATGCTCCAATGTACCAACCTGGGAACTCTCGACCAAGCTATATGAGCTTTCAAACCGCCCACGATGACTCAGAACAGGAAAATGATTCCGATGACGAGGACTCTTCAGAGGAAGAGGAGTTTCTGGCTATGCATAGTAAAAAGTCACCGACGCCGAAGAAATACCCACCAACACCGCTAGCTCAATCTCCAACCAAGCAGACGAATAACGAGAACTCGACAATTGCAGACGTAATGAATTCATTGAGTGTCAGTTCAAACAATGATATGGCCAGGAAAGAGCATATTGTTTCTGATGAGGATGCTGTTGATGAATATGATGACGACATGTTTCATTTCGAGCCTGGCGGTTTGAGTGCTCCCCCTAAGCCACGACAGCGACCCCCACCACAACAAGACGAAAGTCCCGACGATGGGTCTCAGGAAGACAGGACAGATGATGCTCAGGTTAACTCGGGGCTTTACGCTACATCCCCGGCAGTATCCATTGCCAGGCCACCAAGAACAGAGCCTTCGACTCCGACTGTATCCAAGTTTCAGCCCGGGTCTCTTGGGTCCTACAAAGGCCGGCCGGTGATAATGCCCATTGTTCGGGATCCAGATGTACATGCTCGCGCCGTCTCGTTGGGCCAATTTAACACGTTTGTGGGTGGCCTTGATGGCCGCAGTGGTATTGATGAAGGAGATCTCAGCAGCTTTCGGGCTAGCGTTGTTCAGCCAAATGTTGGTGGCACGCCACGCAGTTTCACAGAACGGTTCATGATGGAGGAGGCACAGGCAGAAAGGGAGAAAACAAAAGGGACGGCTCAGTCATGGCGCTAATGGTTTATGGTCTATTTGGTCTCTTGGATGCTCTCCTATGTTAGTTTAAACTCTGTGGGTACGGACTTGGAATTTCAGGGAGAAGGGAACACTTGAAGGCGTTGATATTTTACGGTATTGGAGAGGTGCATATATACCGGCGGCCGGGTGGTTAAGGTTCATAAGTTGGGTTTCATCTCCACGATATTTCCCTGTAAAGCACTTGTCAAGAGATGTTTTGTCGTCACCGATTAAAAACTGTATACGAATAGTTAAAATGGGCCTCCTAATACACATCTGTATAAAAACACTCACTACCTAGTATGAAGATATTCCAAATATGCGAGGTACCCAACCTACGGTCTACCCGGTGAAAATGGCACGAGATCGTTCTCAATGCGAATGCGAGATCTATCTGCTGATATGTGAGCATCTCCATTTGGCAGGTGGAGGAAGGTGGTGTGGTGGGGGCGAAAAGCTACCGTTTTATCGAGGTTATAAATCTAAAGGTAATTCGTCTGAACGCTTTATTGGCATGGAAGTTCAACCAAGCGCATCGTCTTTATTGCTAATGCCAACGTTCCATGGCATAGCATCTAGCTTTACGAAGAAGACATCTACCAAAATGGGCGGCTTGAATCTTGAGGTTTTCAAGGTAAGCCATCCCCTGAAAACGAGCTATAGTGAGCAACGGCAGACTGACGAATTTGCGCCGACAGTTTGGTACTTATGTGCTGTTTCCGATCGGCATAATGTACTACTTTGGAACCAACCTCGACAATCGATTTACCGTGAAAGACTTCTGGCCAAAGCCTGAAGAGTGCAATAAGCTACCTCAAGACAGAGAGGAAATTAAGGCGGAGTACGAGAGGATCGTGGCGCGACAAAAGATTCGCCAAGCAATGCTAGAGCAGCAGCAGCGACAGCAAGCCATGAAGTCCCAAGAAGCGCAGCAAACCGAAAAAAGCTCCTAATTCCTTCGCTTCGAACTACACGATATGATACATGATATTTGGGAGACTTTGCGATTAGGCTATTGATGAAAAAAAAAAAAAATTATGCTGAGCGCAAGTTTGCAGTCGCCGCATGGATAGTGATATTGCATTGCTGGCGTTTGGGTCTGGGACTGGTATGAAAAATGAGTTGAAAGTCAGCTGCTCCATGATGGAAGAGCAGCTATTGTACATCATCAGAATGTATTAATATCATACGTCTATATGCCTCTCTACCCTGTCCCATTCTTCGTCAGTGACCTTGCCTTGGCGAACATTGGCGTAGATGGCTTTGACCTCTGTGTATTCTCGGAGGCCAGACAACACAGTATGTAAGCCTTCGGCCGATGCAGACGAGTCGACATCAGCTTTTGTCTCTTCATTTGGCGCCCATACAATATCCGACTCGAGAAGCTCTAAGCCGAACCGCTTTGATATTGCTTCGGTAATAGCCATTAACTTAGATGGCTCCGTCCAGATTAGGAAACTACCATCTGGGGTTTCTTCCACGTCTTCCGCACCATCATGCTCAATCGCCTCTTCCAAAACATCCGTCAAGGAGGGGCTTCCTTCTTTGCTACGGAAAAGCGCTCTCCCACGTCTCAAGAACAAGAAAGCCGTGGAGCCGACAACTCCGCCTGCTTTCTTGACTACATACTTGAGGTCGTGTAAGCTGCGTGTTTTGTTGTCCGTCTCTACATCGGCGACTAGTGCGAGGTTTGGGGGCATGATAATCTCAATTGTCATGGGTTCCAGTTGTACACCTGTGGCAGAGCGACCCTGGCCTCTAGCGATTGCGCCTTCAATCACCGACTTTGGAACGCTGGCTGGCTGAAGTTAACAACCACGGTTCATTCGTTCTGTTACATGTTCTTAAGTAGACAGTTTTTACCTTTTGTAGCAGCAGTAACTGCCGCTGCCAGTTGTGGATTGAACTTGACATCTTCTCCATACACTATCATCAAATCTGTTAGATCCACGTACTTCAGTCTACAGAGAACGATGGAGACGATGCTGACTTTTTGAATACAAGGTTATTAATTTTCCAAAAGACGTTCGATCAGACATTTTCTTCTTGTCCGTCACGGCTTTAATGTGTTTTGTCTTGGACCATTTGTTATGACCAGCATATTGCGACGCTGATGACCCGAATGGCCGTCGACATGAAGGGCATTTCGCTGCGTCGGAGCGTAGATCAGATGCAATTGAGCCGTAATACTTCAGTGAGCGTAAAAGTGGTCTAACTGGAGCCGACATGATGAGCTACACTACAGGTGCACAATTTCACGATTAGAAGACGTCAAACGTTGTAGAGCCGCTTTAAAATTGACTGCAGGCAGAACATATCTAAAATTCTCACTTGACAGATACGAACCTACCACAGCTTTCGAGCTACCCACCCATGCTTCCCGAATGTCTCCAGGGCTATTTCTCCCCTGTTGCGACATGTGCCGGGTTAATAATCTTCCCTATTGAAGCTTGGGGGTAGCAACAGTGCCTTAGGTGGGGTTTGATTGGCCATTCCACCACCGCTATACCACTGCCCATCGTCATGCCTGCTACTGGGTTGTGGAAACTTGGCATTCCCCCCGTCGCCAACTCATTATAGCGAGAAAGGGCCAACAAAACGATTCAAAGTTTCACAGAAGCGGTGCACCGTGACGGCGTCATAGTCTGCTTGCAATGTCCTCGAGCCAGGAGCCCGAAGCTCCAGCTCCAGCTCCAGCTCCGGTCCCAACTCCAGCTCCGGCTCCTGTTGCAGCTACAACTACCACCCAGACCAATGCCGCCGCCGAGGCTGCAACCGCCAACCCTGAGCTTGACCTCCCAAAGCTCCAGGCGTTGCCTGCCGAACAACAAGATCTGTTTCTCCTCACATTTGTCTCGGGTCTCAGAAAACACGTTCTAGGTCTTGCGGCAGATGATTGCACGGCCCAGCAGCTCTATCTTAAACGCGAAGTCTTTCAGATCATCAACCTACAAGCCCCGCAGCCATCAAGGGTCATCCGAAACAATCTTGGGTCTTGCTTGGCACACTTTTTAGGAAAAGGGGACCGAAAGCTGCTATTCGAGACGATCAACGACCTCGTCGGAATAATATCAGGAGGGAAATCAAAATCAGATGGGGAGACTCGTGCAAAACACACCGCTGTCAGTTGCCTTGGGGATGTGTTTGCAGCAGCGGGCGATAGTGCAATTGGGCTGCACCAACTGTCATGCACAGCATTGGTCAAACTGCTCAAGTCGTCATCAAGCAATGCGGGACTTCGCTCAGCCGTTTTTGCCGCCCTAGCCAAGATTGTCAACATTGTCGAAGGCTCCATGGATGAATACATTTCTCGAGACATTTGGAAACAGGCCAGAAATTATACCTCAGTCGACAAGGGAACTTTGGTTATTGCTTCTGCGTGCCGATGTTTGAAAGCTCTAGTCGAGCACACCCCATATTTTAATAATTCGAGTGATTTCGATAAGCTAGAGACTGCCCTCTTCAAAGCTGGAGATTCGTCTTCCGCCAAAGTTCGACATGCGGTCGCTACCTGTTTCGCCGAGGCTCTTGTCCAAGGGTATACTGATTCCATTTCTAGCGAGGCAGCTACAAAGAGCAAAAAGTCCAAAGCAAAGCTTAAGAGAGCATCTACACATCCTGGTGTCGCTGGAGATGAGGACGAGATCCCTTCACGCTCATCTAGCCCTGCTCCTGGGGCAAAGCGTACCCAAGATCTGTCACTGTCTCTTCCAGATATCCTGAAACTTCTAGCTAGTCAGTACGCTAAAGCAGCAACGACTAACAAGATGCGTGCTACCCTGGGGGTCTGTTATGGGAAGCTCTTTCGACGGTTGGGAGAGAAAATAGTCCAGGCCAATTACTTAAGCATTATTGAGAGTCTTAGCGTTGATTTGCTTGGTCAACCAGCCATCAGCAACAACCGCTATCGGCTCTTGATTTCTAGAAAGATTGTGGACACGATCATCCAAGACACCATCGGACGCAAGATTTTGGGAGAGTCAGGCCAAAAATCTGCAGCTGAGACTTTAATTAATGGCGTTCTTAAGAATTACCCTCAGACCTTGGCTGAACGACCGGAACCTCAAAAGCACACGCTTGTTACGGCTCTAAATGCAGTGGCATCTTTAATCAAGTCCCTTGGGTCAGCCGCGAGTGGTTTCTCAGAATCATGTCGGGATGGTTTGCTACAAGTCCTTCAGCACCCCAGTTATACTGTACAAGCCTTTGCAGCGTACTGCATGAAGACTTGTGTCCTCGCTTCCCCACAGCAATTATTGCCATGTCTCTCTGTGTGTATGAACAGCCTGAGCCGAGAACTCTCTTTACTTGGAACAGGACGCAATTCTCCTAGAAGGTGTATTGGCTTTGCCCATGGATTAGCTGCTACCTTGAGTGCTAGTCCGTCTCGCCCACTCTATGGTTCACTTGACGTCAATAGTAGGGTACTGACAATGGCGACAAATCTTCTCAAATCTAGTAGCCAGTCAGAATTGCGAGTTTCTAGCACTCAAGTGCAAGTTGCATGGATTCTGATCGGCGGGCTAATGTCACTGGGGCCCAATTTTGTCAAGATACATCTTTCTCAACTGCTATTGCTGTGGAAGAATGCGCTACCAAAACCTCTCGCCAAGGATAACACATCGGCCAGGAGCCTCCTTGAAGCATCATTCCTCAGTCACGTTAGGGAATGTGCTCTAGGTTCTATCCTAGCTTTTCTACAGTTTAACAATCGCCTTTTAACGGTTGACGTTTCCAAGAGAATCACCGCAATGCTCCAGAATACCACAGCATTTCTGAGGACTTTGCCGTCCAAAAAGACAACCGAAGATATCTCACAGAGACTGACTCCAGCACTTCAACTGCAAGATCTCGACTTAATGGTTCAGCGGAGGGTGTTGCAATGCTATATTAAGCTGGTGAATTTAAGTCCTGCCGGGGGAAGTGAGGCACTTCTCCAATCCAATCTTTTGACTCTTGCCATATCCCTCTTCGCGGACCCTGAAAATTATACGCCAAATTCCTTGAGTGCATCTATAGCCAATGCTGCTGGTACATTTGAATCAATTTGGGATGTGGGCGATAACACTGGCTATGGTATCACCGGGCTGGTCTCGGGATTCAATGTCAAAAAATTACCTGGGCAGAACGACAACACAATTCAAGAGCATGGACAAGCAAGCAGTTCAGGAGACCCAATTGATAGCCTATTGCAATCACCAGTCAGTGGTAGTCTAGAGCATGATGCATCTATGCTATACATTGGAGGGGTTGACAGTCTCGCCGAGCCTGACCCTCCAGCTACCGAAGTTATTAACAACGCCATTCAACTTTTTGCTTTCGCCTTTCCTTTGACACCTGCAAAAGTCCAAGAGAGTATTCTTGAGCAAATCAAGACGTTTGCTTCGGCAGGCTCTCTTCAAAGAGACCTCGGCAGAAAGGCTGCTATCAATGTGAATCTCGCGACAGCAATTCTCTGTACCATGAGAGTCGCTGTGAAGGAGACATCATCGCCATCCGGGGAAATTACCAATATCGCAGTGGAACGCTTGCTACAAGACATTGTAAGAGACTTTGTTCTCGATCCTGATCAGTATGTCCGCCATCTGGGCTACTCTGCAGTTGCTCGACTTTGCAACGTCTACGGAAATGCTTTCACGAATCAGGAGATTAAGTACCTCGTGGATACAATCGTGAGTAACCGCGAACCTAGTGCACGAGCGGGCTGTGCGATGGCGCTTGGTTCCATTCAAACTCAGGTGGGAGGAATGGCAGCGAGCTATCATCTTAAGACTATTCTCGGTATCTTGATGTCCCTTTGCAATGATCCCCACCCCACAGTCCATTACTGGGCTTTGGAGGCATTGTCTTTAGCATCGGATGCAGCGGGACTTAGCTTTGCGAGCTACGTGCCCAGCACTCTAGGAATGCTCGCACAACTGTACGTCTCTGAGACGCACCATTCAGAAATATCCTCCTCCATAACGATGAATCTTGAAATGGAGCTTTCCACAACAGCTGCTATTGCAAGATCAGTGGATTCCCTCATTAACGTCCTAGGGCCAGATCTTCAAGATACGAACAAGTCTAGGGAGCTCATTTTTACGTTGGTAGAACAATTTCAAGAGGAAGATGATGTTTTCGTAGAGAGGGCTGCCTTGGGCTGTCTTGAGCATCTGTCTTTCTATGCGCCAGGACAAATGCATTTTGCAGACTATGTCAAGCTTTTGCAAAAATATCTCTCCTCTGAGCATAAGGCTCTACGAGACGTCTCTGTGGACGGTATTTACAACATGATGAAGAGAGAGCCCAGGGATGTCCTAAGAGATGTAGACGAGGGGTTTGAAGATCAACTTTGGTTAGTTCTTGATTCCGAACCATCCCACGATGGAATTCGAAATATTGTCCGAAACTGGATGCAGCAAACTTGTCTCACAGAAACCAACGTATGGCTTCAGCGTTTCCAGAGTGTGCTGAAGATGACGAGAGCTAAAGCCACTGAGGAAGCAAACACTTCAAAGAATGCGAATAACGGGCTTCCTGACTTGCAAGATGAAGAGGTCGCTGGATTCGCTACAGCGTCTTCCAGTGCGAAAGAGGATAAGGCCGATGCAGCCCCATCAGAGGCTGAGTCATTACGCTGGCAAGTAACAACATTCGCGATCAGCTGTATTCATGACATGTTTGCCATTGTGGCGAAAGATGTTGCAGCCAATAACGAGTCTAATGCTCAGCTTGCGCTGCAGAGTAAAATCGCGGATGTGGTCCGGATGGCCTTTTCGGCGTCAACATCGAGCGTCTCGGAACTTCGAATCTGGGGTCTCAAGATTATCGGGGCTGTCCTCAGGATGTTTGGGAAAACCCAAGACCCAGATTTTGAAGAAGCAATGCTTCTGGAACAATACCAGGCCCAGATCAGTTCTGCTTTAACCCCTGCTTTTGCGGCGGATTCGTCGCCCGAATTGGCCTCAGAAGCAGTAAATGTCTGTGCCAGCTTCATTGCCATTGGCATTGTGACCGATGTCGATAGGATGGGGCGTATTCTCAAGACTCTTGTCAGCGCTTTGGAGAATTTTTCTAGTGACCACGAAATTGCTGGCATCGGCGATCTTAAAGGTCTCAGTTCGAATGCACAGGTCATGGTGAAGATTTCTGTCTTTTCGGCCTGGGCGGAATTGCAAGTTGCCAGTACCGAACAAAAATACCTTTCCGATGTTCTTAAGCCGCATATAGGCAAACTAACTCCGCTCTGGCTTGAGTCCCTTCGGGAGTTTGCTCGTCTTCGATTTGAGCCAGATATCTCCATAACTTTGGGACCCCCTTCCTTGTCCGGTAGTCTTGATACTATCTATGCCGCTTTGAATCGAGAAACCCTTCTTCGATTCTATCAAGACTCCTGGCTCAAGCTGGTTGACGCCATTGCAAGTCTCATCGAGCAGGATAGCGAGTTTGTCTTTGACGCATTGGATGGTAAAGAGTCCAGCACAGCCGCTACCAATGGAAACAGCAAGGCTCCAGGTATCAATTACCGCGACGAACCTGTTGCCTTCTTCTTTGTGCTTTTTGGTCTCGCTTTTGAAGCTCTTGCTATTCGACCTGGGCAGGATAACTCGTTAGCTACGCAGGAGCAAATGCTTGCTATCCTTCAGGCCCTTAAGAAAATTCTTCACCCAAGTGTGACTGGTCACGCAATATATCGACCTGATGTATTTTCAGAAACTATGGATCTTCTTGACCGTCTCGTCTTGACCGAAGGGTTAGACGTACAAAGCGTGATTGTTGAAATTGCGAGAGATCTATGTGTCACACACCCCTCAGCAAGGAGGCAGGCCGAAGACGATGGTGATCTTTCTGAGGACATTGACCAACTATTCGAGCTGACCAGGATTATTGTGCTTGTTTTGTCGGGGCTCTTGCCGAACTTGTCCGAGGGCAACCCACCAGTTCGGCATCAGATGAACGGCGAAGCAATCCTCCTCATCAGTACCTCTTTGAATGCCCTCGTTGATGCTGCCGAAGTGTTTCCTTCCATCATCAAGACGGATCTCCATGCGTGTATCATTCACATATTCGCCACCGTCCTCTCCACACCAGGCTGTCAAGAGCTCATTGTGCCACAGACGCTCCCCATATTAAAGCGTTTCGTCGCTAGCGTGACCAAGTCAAGGAAATTTTCAGCTGACGGCCCTTCGGCTACCGACATTCAATTGCAGGGTTGTCTTCGACGCTTCTTGTCCATCTATCTCAATGCACAGAAGCGGGAAACATTGACTTCCTTGGCTGCTGTCAAGAATTGTCTGCTTGCCACCACAATCCTCTTGACCAGCGGCACGAACCAGTTGCCTGCTACAGAGCCCTTGGTGGCGCGCTATTTAGACGAGGTCTTGGATTGTCTCACAGATCGAATGGTAAGTGCAAAGGATCCTGAGTATGCCAACCGAACGGCCACTAATTCGCTGCTACGTTGACAGACCGCAAAGATCGCTACAAGCTGTATTAGATCACTAATGCTGCAAGGGGGGCCTACAGCTGCAGATCTCAGTGTTGCCCGTTATCTGTTCCCCAGGCTAATCACTTTTGTAACGGATGTGGAGCCTGAAGACCCTGAGCAAGCCAGATCCCATGTCAGCCATACATTATGTCTCTATGTTGGCTCAATCAAATCCGACCGCAAGCCGGCTGCAATTTCCATCATCATCCCGGCTCTTATGACAAGGGCGACTGGGGAAGGCGAGGAGCTCTACTCTGAGACGAGCGCACGTCTGTTAGAGCTAGCAGCCGTCGATCAAGGAGCATTCCGAGCCGTTGTTGGTGGCTTAAGCAGCGGTCAGAGAACATTCCTGGAAGAGGTTATTCGCTCGGGACGACAAGCTACCGATGCAACAGACAAGGCTGCCACCAGCGAGACCTCACAGCCTGCCATCACATTGAAGATGAATTTTGGAGGTTAGAAAAAAAGCAGCTGGAATAGCCGCTCCAATGATATATCAGACGAAATGAAAGTATAAATTGACAGAGTAAGACGCATATGCATACGTAGCCTCATGCAAGCGCTGCATTGCGGTGACTGGTAACCGGAACCTTTCAAACGGGTGCGTTTCTATGCTGGCAACTCGTACGCATCAAGAAAACCGGCGAGTTTTTCATGACGGCGGATTCATGCAAGACGCGAGGCAGAGCCTTTTTAACCACTTTACACGCACGACTAGAAGGTGGGAATTGCTCTTAAGAAACAGACAAGGGTTGCCAGCAGCAAGTTACACCAAATCTTGTGTTTCGTTACGTTGCGCCACACTCGCACAGAGATCCCGCGGCTCTTTGTTGTTTCTTGTGTCCCTCTCTTTCAGCGACGTTGTGCAACATGATAGAAGGCTGCCATCAAGAAAGAGGGGAGGGTTTTTTTTTTGTTGCTGTTGTTGATGTTGGCTGCATGGATGTGCAAGGGATGGACAAAGACGACATTAGCGCTGCGTGAGCGTTGTGGCGGTTCGTGGCATGCGGTGAAGGTGTCTGATAGGATAGGAAGGCTTTTTGGACAAACCAAAAGGTAGAAGAGACTTGTTGTGGGATATGGCCTTTTGGAATATGGCCTTTTGGAGGTCAACAAGTGCTTCTTCTTTCTTTCTTCTTCTTATTCTATATATATATATATATATATATGATCTGTGTACGCTACTTGAAGGTGAAGTATCTTGCCGTTATGTTGGCCGCCTTGTTGTTGTTGTTGTTGTTGTTGTTGTTGTTGTTGTTGGCTCAATACGTTAGTGCAGGTAGTGTAAGTGCTCTGCTATTTATTTATATATATATGTGTGAGAATATGTATTGAATAGGGTGTCAAGGTTGTGCTACCTTTAATTTAGCATTCTATACTCACGCATATACATAAACATGAAGTGTACATACAGAGTAAACCCACACACATTGCCATCTACCCCTGAAGTTATGGAGAAACAGGAACTAGAGATTAGAGTACTTCAGCGGCAATATATGAAATTCATTGAAACTATTGTAATCTATGCGCAGTATGAATACATGTATTCATTGCCAAGGAGTGCGGCGACAACGGTAGCCAGGCAGGCAGGCAGGCAGGCAGGCAGGCAGGCAGGCAGACATGGTAGGATCCCTTAGGTACCTAGGTACTGATGGATGGGCAGTTGGCAAATGTGAGTACCGTTGTGGCTTGACTATACAGCCGAGGAAATGCACTATTACTAACGGTCAAAATGGGGTGATAATGCTGATCTACTAACAACGTCGGTTTCTTCTATTTTATTTATTTTTTTCTTCCTAAAAGCAAACGCAAAAGCAAAAGCAAAAGCAAAAAAAAAAATGATATCAACAAACGTAGTCAAAAGTCACTACGTTAAAATCGTGATTTTGATGCATAACAGCTAGGGATGTTTGGAAGACACGATACATTGTTATACGAAGAATAACATGTGTGAATTCACCGCTTTAAAAAAAAAAAAAAAATTTCCCATTTCAACAGGCTTCTTCTTCAACATCTAACATGCCGCCTATGGACTTCTCAAGCTCAAACTTTGAAAAAATAAAAATAAAAATAAAAAATAAAAAAAATGCATCGACTTCTTTTTCGGCGCCAAAGTGCCCTATCACGTGGCTCACGGACCTTTCCCGTCGGGCCGGAGAGTCCAGCGCTGTTATTTATTTCCTAGCAGATTCCCGTTTTCGGGACCGGGAGCCGGCCAGCGCCATATGGGTTAGTACTACTAGAGTAAACCTTGAAGAAACGGGACCAGAACGGCCATTCCACGAATTCAACCACCTTCTGCATGTATCGTTTCGGTCCGTAAGAAAACCATTGACCTGACTGCTATAGTTACCGTATCTGAGTCGCAGCAAAGGGGGTGTAGGTGTCTAGTATGCAGCGCCTACCAGTTTTGCGTGGCATCCTTGGCATGCGCTGAGTCTCGGCCCCCTCCTCCGGGCTGTACTACATGTAGCCCACCTTGCCTTTTTGCATCCGGAGACCGCACCAACCTCGGTTTCACTGTCCTTCAGCCACCACGGATCCATTGGCCCTTCTGCAGAGCCATACGTCGATATTTCCGAGAAGGGTGCGGAGCCTTTCAACGCTCATGTTGGCAGCTCTGCAAGGCGTCCACATGGGTACGGAGTATGTATGTACACATTGTTTGGTATCCACGCACCAAAGGCCAACAAGGTGGGACCGTGAGACAACACTCTCACTTCACTGCCTGAGCCACTGAGTTTTTTTTTTTTTTTTTTCTTTTTCCATGTTGATAAGGGATCAATGATACTTTGGGGGTTTCTCGTTAGGGTGGAATTGAGCATTCTATACAGGAAGCTTCTGACTTCAGCACGCGTGTACCGTGGACATTATGCCGAATCAAGGCCACCAGCCACGTAAAAAAAAGGAAAGATTTCATATGCAAGAGAACACAACGCAAAAGCACATGGAGCACACCTGTTCAACCGAGGGCGTGCCCCTACTGGTTCAAATGAAATCTCCAGAATATTCGGCAACTAATGGTACACGGCGGCCTTATGACATCCACATCTATCAGGGACTGTCTCATCTCACTCCTCATCGGAGTAATCTAGTGGTGCGAACTATATGTATCTGTCATATGCACAGATAATCGCTCACCGGTCTTATTATTTCCAAGTGAGCCGGGGAAACATTCTCCAGTTACCCCGTTCCTGTAAAAAACAGTCAAGATCAATTGGGTAGCTCACATGTGTGTTTGCTTGAGAATATGTACTGTCAGGTGTGTCATATACGCACCTCTGATTATCCCAACAGCTCTGTCTTCCTATAGTTGACGTTTCGTCTGGCCGCGGGCATGCGATGAAGAAAAAGAAAAGAAACGGCAAACGAGGTTGATGAGACATATCGAAACGGCCACCTTTCTCGCCACCAGTCAGCCCCCTCAAATATCTCCAACCAACGCCTTTCTCGTTCTTTCTCTGGGTCGTCGGGCGTTTGAATGCAAGGACAGACAAGGATGCGCCATGGCCATACCCATACACCAACACAAGTATATTGACAGTGTCTCTTTCTGAAAAAATCATATGCGTCGAAATGTACCAAATTGCCACGCGTGTCTCAAACATCTCAGGACTCCAGTCCCACAAAGAAAACCAATCACGCCACGCTCCACAGAACCAAAAACCAACTTTGTTTTTTCTTCTCCGGAATGCAAAATACAATCAACCAGTGTACGTTATGCAAAAAGGGAGTAATTCTAGTATTAGTCGACCCGCACAGAGCTGTGGGAACAGACAATTCGCCTCCTCCCAGTGCGGCCGGTGAGGTCTTATGAGCAAATGAACATCCCAACCTTGGATTGGTGTGTCATTGCGACGCTAGAAAAAACAGGCATGACAAAGTTTCTATTGTCTTCATGCTTTTCTGTTGTCGTGTCTGCGCCGGGAAGACCCATCTGCAATTACAGGCCGCGTCTTTGACTCCTTTTCCACCGTCTTGCTTTCCTTCTTCTCTGCGGCTTTATTCTTCTCCTTCTCAGATTTGCTCTTACTGCGACGCTGAGAAGTACCTAGTTCAGCCTCCTTGTCTTGTGTTCCTAGTTGTTTCGATTCGCCTGCGCGCGCTTCCTTCGTCTGGCGAGCAGAAGGATGTGTAGCAATCGTAGCCGAGGCTCTCTCATCTTCGGCCACCCCTTCAATTGTAAAACGAGCCGATATTGTCCGGTTATGGAAGACAGCTTTATTTAGCAATCTGACAGCTCCATGTGCGGCAGCTGTGGTTTTGAAAATAACATAGGCGTGCCCCTTAACACGGTTCTTTGAATCAAGAGGCGGTATTTCAATATCACTAATCCCTCCGGCATACGGACCGGCTTTCCTCTGAATCCAGGCACTTGTCTCTTCAGGGCTGGCCCGTTGTGACAAGGACGTTATTAAAATCTTTCGCGCCTCGGTCGGTACGTAGTCGTTGGAGCCAATCAATTGGGCTGCGTCGATGTAAACATCGCTGTACGATGAGGTCCCGGGTCGACTGCAATAGGGCACCGAATGCTGTACACTCTCGTATGGTGATAGACTTACTGAACCAATATTTGTGCGGTAGTGTTCGGCGTAGCCAAGGACTCCTCCTGGGGAGTAGGGTGGCCAATGATCCGTTATCGCATACGGGTCGACGAGGGCTCGAGGATGGTTAAGGCTTGTGGTGGGTGCTGTAGTATACGTCGTCGACATTGCGACGGGGCCTGTAGAATAGGTCACTCCGGGGCTGCTTTGGGGGTACCCATGCATATAGAACTGCGGCATACAGGCATTGTCAAACAAAGTCCGTGCAGGATGAAGACAGAAAAGGAGCGTCGAAGGCACCCGTACCTGGCCGTAGGACGCTGTTGAGTACTGCGTCGACGCGGGTTGCGGTTCGTAATGCGCTGGCGGTGTGTTCTGGAAGTAGGGGGCCCTAGGCACTGGTGAAGATCGCTCAGCCTTGAAATGTGCTGAGCTTTCAACGAGTTCTTTGATCTTAATGGATTCCGTTCTGTTTTTGTCAGAGGCAATGATCGAACGTCCCTTGAAGTCAACGCTGTTGATGTGTTCTAGAGATTGGTTAGCGTCGCACTCCGAGACAGTCACGTACAAACCCCAAGAAAACCGCTGGCACCTACTCCAGGCCTTTTCAAAGTTGTCCTTTCCCCTTAAACGAATCCAGCCCGAGGTGCTTGTCTGGAACAGCTCTATATGGTCGACGGTGCAGGCTTGCCGGAGCCAGTCTTTGAGCTCTTGCCACGACGACCCAAAAGGCAACTGTGCGCCAATGGTGTTAGGGAAATGTTAAGCGCAAGAAAACGGGAGGGGAAGTGATGTATGTCTACAAACGTTGCAAATTGTAATATAGTAGATTCCCGTCTTGTCCCCCGCGCCGACATCCGCTTGGATCGTATTCTCCGAAGTACTGGGCTTGGAGGACATGGCCAAGCAGCACGTCTGACCAGCGCTCTCAAATCTGATTTTCGTACCAGGATGCAAGACCCCAGTGAGTCGACGAGACTTGTGTCGCACCGTAGAAGCAAGCAGCCTTCGAACCATATGGCGGGTTATGAACAGAAGCTACCGATGGCTGTGCGGTTTTGTAAGGACAGTTTAAAAGTACAGTGGACAGGAGAAGCGGAAGACACAAAAGTAATAACTCAAGGCACGAAAGCTTAGAAGGGGCCTTAGCTAAAGGGTCTTTATGAAGGAAGACCTTTATAGGAGAAGCTCCCAAACGGGAGAGAAGGGGGGAAAACAGGGGCGAGAAAGAGGCTCGTCGAGCAGCCAGTAGGTTGGCCATCATCAGGTCGGCCATAGTCTGTTTTTTTGTCGCGGACTCATACTTAGGGGAGGTGGAGCGATAGGCGGCCAAGTATACAGACCACCTCGTACTGCCCAGGGGGAACCATAAGTCTGGTACTTCCTCCGGGGTTACTCTAAAAAAGCTTCGCTGAACTTGGTCGCTGAAACTGTTGTCATTTTCAGCCCTAAGCCAAAGAGCTTAGAGGAAGGACCAGGATTCGAACGGAGTCACTGCAAGAGGTCTGTGGATCAAAAAGATTTCGGTCCTCTGATTCAGCGGCTAGAAGATTACCCACTGCATTGCCACCCTTTGATGCCAGCAACACATCATGATGGCGGATTGTACCCCAGAAACCAGATCGAAGTAAGTCGCAGGCCCTAAAGCGGCATGAGGGCCAGGGTACTTATGCGCCATGCACTATACTAGGCTTATCCCGTTGCTGCATGAGACAAGTCATATGCACCTGTTTTTTGGCGAGCGAAGAATCCAGGAATCTGGGAAAAACTTCGCCGAAAATAATCGGGTTTTGTAGTAGCCAGCAACACTTATTAGGACGTGCTCGCTGATCATGATAGTGGGAGGAACTGGATATGCAAAAGCAGTCAAGAGAACTCCAAGTCAATGCTCAGTTAACGGCCGAAATATCCTTTGGCAAAAAGACCTCACGACATGCCCATTATTGTCTGCATCTCGACGTTCTAAGCATTTAAGCGTCATTCAGCTTTTATGCATCGGCAAGCGCGAGAAAAGAGAAAACGCATCGCCTCGTTGAATGTATGAAGGATGTTGAACTTTGTTTTGCGTGTGCTCGTCAGGGCGAGTGCTTGATGTTGTTCCGCCAAAAGAAAGCGCCACGATGTAACCAACCCCAACCTCGGAGTCAGGGATGACCTTTGAAAAATTAACCTATCGGCGGGCCACCATGTTTTGGCCACCTACCGTGAATCCGCAGATTACTGGCTTCTGGTCACAATTGCTACTACTTGCTTAACTTATTATAGTCTGAAGAATTTCCGCGTATGGCCGGGGCTGAGCTAGACACTGCGCTCCAGTTTATGATTGGTTGCTTGTATCACACGTCTCATAGTAAGAATCGCCTCCACAAGTGCCCGTCTGGCTCTGAGAAAACGTATTCGTTGTGAGAATACAGGGGAAGAATAAATGTTTATTAGTCCACGTCATCTGCTAACGACCCAGGTAGGTCTCGGTTTATTATGCTCATCATGTCATTCGTTCAATTCGGGTTTCTCTTCCAACTGCCAAGGGCTCTGGTCTTCATCCGCTCTCAACGGAGATAACAATAAATAGTGCTGCGGATCGGAGACTAAGAGTTCCGGGAATTCGGTTTCACGATTGATCCACGCGACCTGCGTCTTGCCCGCTGTTGTCTTGTTTGGCAGGTGGTCCACCGGCACAACGGGCAAAGGTCCATTAGAACTTACACACCAAATGATGGCCACGCTATTCTGACTTGGTTCTTGGCGGGTTACCAAAAGCCACGCCGGGACGCTTGGATGCCACTGAAAATTCACACTGGCGTGGAATATGAGGACTGCTCTAAGTTTTGGTTCTGCGCTTGCAAGGTCCCAAATCCACAACGTCCAAGGTGACTCGTCCAGCCTTGTGGCCAGAAAGGCCGACGAAGCATCAAATGCCACCATTGAGCACCCTGACTTGAGGTCAGAAGCTGAAGCTTTGTTTTCTAGCACCGGTCCAGGAGGCGATAGCGTTGAGGACATGGGAACAAAAATATGTCTGGGCCGTCCTTCGAAAAGTTCAATCTGTTCTCGCCACACCTAGTATGGTCATCAGAGGGCCGGGATTTTTGTGTGGTAGCTATAGATAGGACTCACATGCAGCAAATCCTGTGCCACAATGCTGGTTGGATGAACCAACCTGGAACTTGCCCTCCATGACAACGTATGAATCAGACCTATATCTCGGCTATGGTCTCCCACAGCACATAATTCTGAATTAGGACTGAGCTGGCAAAGCTGTATCCCAGTCTCTAGATGTGCCTCTGGGACCTTGGAGAGATGAGTGGAGCCAAGAGTACGGAAGTGTTCTCCATCGGCCGCGAAGATAATGAGTCGGTGGCCGTGAGCAGCTGAATCGGTTAGAACGAGCCATTTACCATCAGGGCTCCACGTGAGGTTCTGAGCGTCGACTGTATCTGGAGTCCAGGATCTCAGCAGTCGTCGGTCTGCAGAATGGTGGATACTAATGTGGTCCTTGCCGCCAGTGCGGGTAAGAAGTGCCAGGTGCCCGGTCCCTGGGCGGAATGACAGCCCCCTCAAAGCGGTTGTGGATAGATGGAACTTGGGGCTAGCAATCTCAGTCACATGTGAGTTCTGAAGATTAAAGATGACGAGCTTGGTTCCAGAAGCAGACCAGACGAAAACCTCTGAGTCACTAGCACCAAACTGTATAAGAGACGGCTTTCCAGTGGTAGAAACATAGCCATCAATAGAGCCAACAAGTACTTTCTCACTGATCGAGAACAGCTCGAGTCGCTCAGCAGTCGATACTAAGAATTTGGTCGATGATGGCCCCCACAATAGGTTCAATGCATTCGTAGAACCTGGTGCTGAGGGGGGGACGGGCTGACCCAGACTCACAACATTCGTGATCTGCAGAGTCACAGTTGAACGTATGGTTACTGCCGAAGCCCTGAGGGTTGCAATAAACCGGCCATCAGGGCTCTGCCTGCAGTGGGGCGATGCTGTGTGGTGCACGATGGTCAGCATCGTCTCAGCCGTACAAGGTGGACGGGACGGAAGGGCTGCGAACAAACCATCCAAAGCTGCGGAGGAATGCATTTGGGCTGTAAGGCCTCCGCCAGCGTCTGCGCAATAGGGTTACTGGGTGTCGTGCAGAAGTGAGTAGGCAGTCAATAGAAGCTGCATGGACTTGCTCGCTAACAGTCAAAAGAAAAGAGCCGAGGTCTTAGTCGTTCAGGGACGTGGCCAGGACAGGACGAGACGAGACGAGACGAGACTTCTTCGCTTGAGGCCAGCTGGCACTCGATCCAGCGCTATCACCAAACGGAACTATGCTGTGGAATATGTGCGTCTGGCTAAATGGCTTGGCCGTTTGTTAGGCCGCAGTTTGACGGTTCAACTCGAGACTAACAAAAACGTTGCATCAGATGGTCGTTTGCTTCCACCAGATACGGTTGGCACTGACAGCCAGCTCTGGATGTCTCTGTCACATTAAGAGAAGGTGGCAATATGTGTGCGGGAAAAGCTGCGTCCAATTCTCCGAGGATGAGGCTGTTCGTTTCTCTTGAGGGAGCTATATTAGTGAAGTTGACAAAACATAAATAAGATGGTGAACGTTAGAAACCCTTGATATAGGTACCTAACCTAATCTACCTCTGTAGGTACCTATCCATCAGGGCAGGCAGCTGCACTAAGTAGCAGGAGTCGTCCTTGCCTCTGTTGACTTTGTGCAATTTTCATAAAATTTCTAGATTTCCCTTTTAGGTTTAGTCTTGTCCCATGCACCATACATTGCCCACGCCAGTGACGATAGGCATTATCATTATTATCACATAATCAAGAGGCAACTTTCCAGCTCCTCAACTTGGTCTTTTTCCAGTTGGCTCTCTTCAACCGCTATATTCAGTGCCATCTAAGTGCGTTTGTCTTGAAGTCAGTCCAGCTTTGAGTTGCTAGCTTCAGCTCTAGAACCCTTTGATTCATACGGACGGACTATCTTGGCCCGGATCGACTACACTCTCTGGAGGGACCTGATCAGACACGGCTGCATCTAGGAGTCTTCATTCGCCCCTTTGGATATATCGCGACCACCTGTCCTTGCTGAGAATTCCTCCTGAGTCGCAACAGAATGGCGGGAGCATATGCGGTGGCTTGCTGAAACTCCACTGGCGTGGCAACATATCACATCACAGTTTGGAGAAACAAATATCCGGAGAACCGGACTCATCAGCTGAATAAGGTGCAGCTAGACCTAAGTCTTCACCACATTCGATATGCAGACTAGCCGTCATCTAGCAGCTAAGCTGCCGTCGGGTATCATGCCAGGTCCGAAAGTCATTGCTGCATCCTGGCCGCTGCTCAACTTGTCACCCTGGCGACGATGCATTTCATCCGCAGCGTTAGCTCGTGATCAAGATTCTCAGACCCATGCAGCGCAGCCGAAGTCTCATCCAGCCTCTCCGACCTCATATGCAGGTTCGACTTCACGGCAGGAACGCATTCGTAACGCTAAGCCCTTCTCCGATTTTCTCACGGACACATTTCATCGACAGCATGATTATCTCCGTATTTCCGTCACCGAAAGGTGCAACTTGCGATGTGTGTACTGTATGCCAGAGAGGGGTGTCCCGCTCTCCCCGGACAGAAATCTTCTCACAACCCCGGAAATCATTCTTCTATCCTCCACATTTGTCTCTCAGGGGGTATCCAAGATCCGACTGACTGGGGGTGAGCCAACGGTTCGAAGGGACATTCTGCCTCTGATGAACCAGCTCGGTTCATTACGGTCACATGGGCTAAAAGAGCTGTGCATCACAAGCAATGGAATCTCTCTCCATCGGAAGTTGGATAGCATGATCGAGTCTGGGCTCACCGGTGTGAACTTGAGTTTAGACACCTTGGACCCTTGGCAATTTCAGATTATGACTCGGAGGAAGGGATTTGATGCGGTACAGAAAAGCATTGACCGCATTCTTGAACTTAACTCACTAGGAGGTAGAGTCAAGTTGAAGATTAACTGCGTCGTGATGAGAGGTCTGAATGACCGCGAGATCGTAAAGTTTGTCGAGCTCACGAGGGAGAAAGATCTCGAGGTGCGCTTCATCGAGTACATGCCCTTTGATGGAAATCAGTGGAACAAAGGCAAAATGTTCAGCTATTCAGAGATGCTTGACGTGATTCGCGCTGAACATCCAGGTCTACACAAAGTACAGGACGAAAAGAATGATACAAGCAAGACATGGAAGATCCCGGGGTTTGCTGGCCGCCTAGGTTTCATCACCAGCATGACACACAACTTTTGTGGTACCTGCAACCGGCTTCGCATCACTGGAGATGGAAACCTCAAAGTGTGTCTTTTTGGAAACGCCGAGGTGTCTCTGCGGGATATTCTGCGGAAATCCAATCATGGTGAGCCAATCGACGAAGAGGCCTTCGAGGCGATGAAGCAAATCGAGATGAATCGTCGACAAGGCTTGGCCAACACATCAGACACGCCCCTAGGACTGGCGCCTAATGAAGCAGAACTACTCGACATCATTGGGATGGCTGTCAAGGGAAAGAAGGCAAAGCATGCCGGTATTGGGGAGCTAGAACACATGCAGAACAGGCCAATGATTTTGATAGGTGGGTAATAAGATCATTCGACAACCCCGTAACCCGCGGAGCATTTGGATGGCGTCTTCTATTTTATTGAATCTTTTTCTTTGTTGTCACACATCACACCGCCCGGTCCGTCCACTGAATACTGGATATACCTCAATTGCCAATACCATCATATCACGCACGTCTTTTGAGGGTGTTCTTCGTGGTCTACGCTAAACAGTGGATGGTAGATCCTGTTCCGCCATCCCTCGCCAACATGCCGCTCAGAGTCCAGCGTTTGCTTGTACGTAACGCGCCATATTCTAGAAACACATCATCAACTAGAGCACTAGCTCCCCATGGGCAACAACGCCAGTTTTCTAGCTCACGGCGCCTGAGAAACACCAAGGACCCAAATAAAGAGAATACAGCTCATCTAACACACGTATCGGAAACGGGCTCGGCACATATGGTATCAATTTCCAACAAGGATATAACATCGCGAGTGGCTACCGCGGCGTGCGTGGTGTCCTTCTCCAATGACACCGCCATCCAGCTCATCCGAGAGAACCAGGTGAAGAAAGGGGATGTGCTCGGTGTGGCGCGGGTTGCAGGTATCATGGCCGCCAAGCGAACCCCAGATCTGATCCCGCTCTGTCACCCACTACCCATTTCTAAGGTGAGCCTCGACTTAGAAGTGGCAGGACCCCGCAAAATTGAGATCCGTGCGACTGTGACGTGCGACGGGAAGACAGGAGTGGAGATGGAGGCCCTCACTGCCGCGTCGACGGCAGCTTTGACAGTCTATGACATGTGCAAGGCCGTGGACAAGGGCATGGTGGTTGAAGGGCTCCGGGTTGTCCTCAAGGACGGAGGCAAAAGCGGCAGATGGGAAATGGCTTGAGAGCTAGCAAACCATCACGGAGACTATGAGCCATGTTTACATGGGACGCATTTGGACATAACGATCTGTGCGTTAACCACAACGACCCGGATGATGATGGGTGGAGGTGGACAATGAGTGGACAATGATGATCGTAAAGCTGCACAGATAGTGTGTAAGCTGGATGGATGGTTGAAAGCCTACCCAAGACTAACCGTACCCTCCTCCACCTACTAGGTAGTTTTGACAGCGGCAAAAGGAAACACAACACCTCGTGCCGTGCGTTAGCAGCTTTCAAATAAGTAATCACATAATCTCCAATGCTTATTAAAAATAAATAAATAAAATACACACACAAAAAAAAAAAAAAAAAAGCAGCGAGCGCCCCAAAAGTGAAACAGCGCTGTCAGATTTCGTCGCATATGAACATCGAGAAACGCCACCATTTTCGGCAGATCTTGCGGTCCCCCTCCACGATATGACACCTTAATAAAGACAAAGACACTTCCGTGTCTAGAACGTCCAGATCTGTATGTAATTCTTCAAGGACAGGGGCATATCATCTGACCCCATTTTGCTTTGTTACGGTTGTCTCAAAGCAGATGAACAACCTTTGCAGCCTAGATACCGCTCGTAGGATAATCCGAACAAAAAAACGCTTCCTTTCAACTACTAAAGGGGGTAGCACCAAAAAGCCGATAGATGGCCTTGTAGTAACTGAAGCTACTGTACGGAGGACGATTTCAAAAGTCCTGACCAAGTCCCACATGGATGGGCCCCTGTCGGTACAACATGGCCCAATAAAGTACGTCAAGGTACTTAAGCCGCTGTAAGCACTCCCTGAAACTTTCAGAGTATAGCGAGTAATTTTAGGAATTAGTGGTTTTTGATAGCGAGCTTACCACTGTAATTCCGCTATCATTTAGTGGGTATTGGATCGGATGACTAAGCCAGAAATGTACTGAAAGTATGCTGTTTGTATCCCTTTCAATGACTAAGCAGATTCTGGTCACGACTTATGAAATCGTCCTCCGTACAATGCCACGATTGGAATACTGCTAGACTTTACGAGCGTTTACCGCGCTGTGCGGCTGCTGCATGTGCCTTGATGCGACGTTGTTAGCGGTGAACAAGACAAAAGAAAAGCGGGAAGGGTCAGAGAGGTTTGTCCACTAGTCAATTAGTTCTAGAGATTGGTTTGTGTTGTTCTGGCTTTGTTCAATTGGGCTTAGTTGCAGAGCCGCTATTGCTCCAGCTCAGCGGTTCGACACCCAGCCTTCGGTATCCTCGATATCTCTCTATTTTCCAGCCAGGTGACTGATCCCCAAAGTTCTGTCAGCTTAAGCAAAAGGAAACGAATTCCACTCTGTCTCGGACCAAAAGTACATGGACACATTGTAAATTTGCCATTTCTAATGGTGGACTACCTGCCTATTCTGTTAGATTGTGAAAGCCGAATGACACTTTGTGCAATTAGACATCCATCTCGGTGCGCCATCCGACGCTGAGGGGCAGCAATGCTTAGAGGGGTCCTTCCAGCTCAGATATTGTGGGTTAATTACTTCAAAATATCAGGTCGATAAATGGTTTGTGGAGGGAGAGGCAGGGGTGGCCTATTTGTTTGCAACTAGACGACGTAACCAATCAGGTTTGTATCG
The DNA here is from genome assembly GCA_930272545.1 of Sphaerostilbella broomeana. Taxonomy (NCBI): domain Eukaryota; kingdom Fungi; phylum Ascomycota; class Sordariomycetes; order Hypocreales; family Hypocreaceae; genus Sphaerostilbella; species Sphaerostilbella broomeana. The sequence goes on from CAKNET010000027.1 coordinate 362,916, forward strand.
CCAGCCATTTGGAAATATATCAACCAGATCCACCAATCAAAACTCTAGTGATAAGAACGACGCTGGTCATGCAGCTGGTTGCCGAATTTGGCAAGGCGCAATAATCCGTCAGACGAAGGTGGACGAAAGTAGGTATTCTCGTATTCAGCGCATTGAAGACAAGAAAGCATAGAGGAGTAAACATTTATCCCCATACTACCAGTCATCCCGACAGCGCTGGCAGTCCCAATCCGTTTCAAGTACGGAGCCTGAGCTGCCGCCGCTTCAGCCTGAACAACTGAGAGATGTGATCTAGCCAGTGAGCAGTATGATATTACTATATAGTGGTATTCTAAACTTTCTACACAGTCCTAAGAGAACTGTAAGGGTGTGATGCGCAGGCTCTGCAGAATGTGCCCATGGGCTGATGATGATGATGATGTGATATTAACGTGGTACGGCGCAAGGCTGCAAATCCCTCTAGGAGCAAGACCACGTCCCGAGCTAGCTATTTACATTCAAAATCTAATATAAATAACCGTAACAAGATTTAATCGCCTCTACAAACTCCGATTCACCTTCAGCCAGATATCTATTAATAAAATACATAAATATAGCATTCACTACCAAAAATAAAAATAAAAATAATAAGCTAAAATTTATATCTATTATTACTAATAAATAAAATAAAAAGTCTTTTATTATACTAAAGTAATTAAAAAAATATAAATAAATTCTATTAAACCGGCGCTAGTATATATAAAATGGTTTACTATAGTTATATAGTTTATATAGGTTAAATAAGCCTTGTTTTAATAGAATAAAAGTTATATAATTAAACTAAAATTAAATAGATATAACACAAATAAAACTCCCAAAACAAGCCTTATAAGAGTGTGGCTAGGAGCGGGGAACAAGAATAAGAATATACACAATCAATTACGTCGGTTCAACAAGTACCTAGGTACCTATGTACCCATGGTGCATCAACCCGGTGCTCATGTGGTCTGAGCCTTTATATAAGGTTTGAACTTGGTGTAGAGCTATCATATATGCGATATAAATATATTTATTAATAGTCTTTTGACATATAACTTATAAAAACTTTTCTCACTTTATTAAAATTTCTTATATGCCTATATAAATATACTAATAAATATTTCATAATTACTAATATTAATATTTATTAGGTAATCTTTTTCTTTATATATAAGAACCCGGTTCGAAGAATAGAACTGGTATTATTTAGCATCATTGAGCAAGAGAGGTTTTTTAAAGAAAAAAATTCTAGTAATCTATGACTCTAATAGACCTGGTAGGAGGATCATAAGATCAAGCACTCGTTAGAGCAAGTTTAATAAAAGACTACTTGTCCTATTCAAATTTAACCACACCTAGCCTACGCAAACGCCACGCCGAATATGACGAGGCACGACTGAGAAATGTTCTAAATAATTTCTACATAGTAATAGATAAACAGTAACAACTAAATCAAAAGGTTCTTATTTTATACGGAGGCACTGGCGTCCAAAGTAAATCTCAAGCCCAGAAACGCCATTCATCACGTGATACACCTCCCTGCCAAGTTAACAAATGAAGTCGAACCAGATTTGCCAAAAAAACAGATTCTACCAGGTTCTCATAACGCCCCTAAAATTCCGTTGGGGGGTTGTTAAGAAGTGGTCTCTCCGAAATTTCGCATTAAGCAGAAACCCCTTCACGGTTCTCAGCCTGTTTTTTGAGAAGGCTCACTTCGTGGTCGAGTGACACCACCTTCTCGGACAGTGACTTAACCTTTTCCTCTAACGTTTGGATATAAGCCCATACACTCGGGTCACTCTGTGCAAACATGTTACCACTATCTCCACTTGAGGTGTTACCGCTCAGCGTACGACCATGGGTATGCCCAGCTGAACTTGACACCGCAAACCCGGGATGAGACAGACCAGGAAGCTTTGGTCGAGCATGACTGCTATGGGGAGACTGTAACTCAGACTGCCGCCTTCCGATTTGTTGTTGCTGTAACTGCTGGGTCAAACTAGGTGATCTTTGCCTCGGTATACCAGAGCTGTCATGGATTTGCGGACCTGGACTCAACGGCTTTGCCGTCTCTGTCATGCCACCTTGAGGATACGCGCCCGTATTTCCACCTCCAACCGCAGCCGCGGAGATGCTAGAGCTCTGTGCATGCCCACTCACCACACCACTTGGTGCGTTAGAATTGCCGGCCGCCACTTGAGACGAGCTAATGGTCGGAGCGTAAAGTCCACTAGTAGTTGCCCGTGAGCCCACAGGGGGATAGGTTCGGGCATGGCTGTTGTATTGATCCCCTGGCATACTGGACATCTGCTGTGCATTCATGCTTGGCAGACTTTGCCGTCTCAATTCATCTTCCTCGCCATTCTCATAGGAAAGCCCTGTCATTGCAGATTCATCACCTTCTCCAATACCGCCATCTAGCTCGTCTCCATCAGCAAAGCTGCCCATACTAGATCGCCTGCCTGCACATCCGCCTGCTCCTTTGCTGTGTCGAGCTAAAGCATCGCCCCTGGCAAATTTGCGGTCACACTTGGGACAGATGTGTGGTTTTTCGCCTGTATGGAGCTTGCCGTGCCTTTTTAGGTCGTGGAGACGGCGAAACCGCATCTGGCAGTCTGTGCATACGTACGGCTTTTCTTGACTATGAGTTAAAAGGTGGCTTTTGAGATTGTGGTGTCGGGTGAATTCGGTGTTGCAGTAGGGGCATTTGTGCTTCTTTCCGGTTGACGATGATGGAGAAGTTTGACTTTGAGATGGCATCGGGAAGCTCATACCACGAGCTGGTGATTCTGCAAGATTACCACCAGGCTGTAAAGACCCCGGATAAGATAGGGAATTCGGATGCGACCGATCATCCTGTACGCTCACTTGCTGGGAAACAAGTGACTCGCCTTTATCGTCAACATCCATCGCTGTCGGGCTCTCTGTTACTGTGGCGCCTGCAATATTTGTTGGACTGTGTGGTGGCATATCGGCTTCTTCCTGAGTATGATCGCCGCTGTTGATTGGTATCGACAATGAAGTCTTCGCATCCTTTGAAGACGGCTCCATGGGAGCTGTTGGAGCCAATTGCGGAGTGTCGATTTGGCGACTCATAGCTTGCGTTGCCCCTGACATGAATGCGGCGACGGCCTGAGGGCTGGGATTTACACTCGACGAGGCAGAATCGTGCAACTGTAGGCGCTGCTCTCCTTTCCCGTCTTCTCTATAATCGTTGTTTTCTAACCCTCCGTCAGCTTCTGTTCCCCCTCTTTTGTCTCTTACTGGTTGTTCCTCTTCCTCTTCCTCTTCCTCTTCCTCTTCCTCTTCCTCTTCCTCTTCCTCTTCCTCTTCCTCTTCCTCTTCCTCTTCCT